>JANZLQ010000078.1:6394438-6410095 GCA_026212715.1 Elanus axillaris | reverse complement strand
GCCAGCATCAAAGGCGGCCGCCCGCGCCGCCGGCCGCGGCCCCGGCCCCGGCCCGCACCACCAAGGGCGGTGCGGATGGGTCCGCAAGAGGCGGGGAGGAGTAAGGGCGGCGCTGATTGGCGGGGCGGCGCTGATTGGCGGGGCGGGCGAGGCGGGCTGGCCGGGGGAGAGAACGTGTGAGGTGGGCGCGTGGGGGCGTCCGGGCCGGGGCCGGGGGAGCCGCGGGAGCCGCGCTTCCCTTAGGAACCGCCGTGCTTTCCCCAGGCCTGCTCTCGGCGAGAACAGCCCCGGGACGGGGGTTATCAGCACAGCCGGGCTCGGGGCTCGGCCTGAGGCGGGAGTCCTCCGACGCCTCTGGGCCAGGGGCAGCACTCAGCCCCCGGTCCCCCCCGGGAAAGGGTCCGGCACCTGCCCGCGGCTCTCCGGTGATGCCGCTTCAACCGCCACCCCAGAGCTGGAGTGAGTCCCTTGGCTGCCGAGGGGAGAAAGCGTCACCCCGCTCCCATCTGTCTGTGTCAGACACGTGTCGCAGAATCACGGTCTCAACTGCTTGCAGCTCTGCTAACGGGGGGGGGGCACGGGGGGGACGCCTGGCTCCCCGGGGTCATCCAGGCCCAACGCGGGTGCTGGCGTAGGTGCAGAGTTGCACCGTTCTCCCCTCGCGTCCCCTGGCAGAGGTGCCCATCGCAGACCCTGGTGTGGGCAGGACTGGCTGGTGCTGGGTAGCATGAACAGGCCGAATAAAGGCGCAAAGACACTGACAAGTTACCAACGGTGAGACGGAGTGGCCATATACAAATGGAGTACAGAAGATAATAAATTCTAAAAAGAGAAAGCTCATTTCACTGTGGTTTAAATGTTCATCTTTTTTTGGCAGAGGATCGGTAGAGATGTCACCTGTGTAATTCTCATACTGTATTTTGAGAAGTAATTTACAGGCTTGGTGATGGTCCTCTGTCCATCAAACACAAAGAACATCTTCACAGGTAGGACTTTAAAAACCTCTTGTGAAAGGAACAAAAAGCAGTGTACAGAACACTGAAATTGGATGAAGTGTTGCTCTTCTGTAAAATAACACTGCAGCCAGCCAGTCCAGCATGCTAACTATGATTTGAAAAGGGTTCTTTTCTCCTGAAATTTTACTTCCCTCCAAAAAAAATTAGCAGACTGAAGAGACTGGGTTTTTTCTGGAATTGCATACTGCCACAGACAATGCTGATACAAATGTTTCAACTTTCTCCACTTTCCTGTAGCTTCAAAATAGACTGCAACTTCTCCTTAACACTCTACATGAAGTTAAATCTACTTAGACATTAGTATTACCTTAAGAAGAAAGAAAGTTTAATAAAGCAACAAAGTGTATTCTGTATGAACACTCATTTGTGTGTTTTTGCCCCTGCTCATATGCTTGTTGATTCCAGTAGGAGCCTGGCACCTGAACATGTTCTCTTGATGACTGGCAGCATGAGAAGGGAAGGGTTTTGTATAGGTGCTAGCTGAGGCAGATCTTCTGTTATCTTTGAATACTAGTGGCTTGGTGGGTTATTCCTGTTATTTTATTTTAACCAGTTAAGATTGCAATCCTGTTTTACCAGGCAAAGAAACAGAACGTTGTCACATTTTCTAAATCAATTTTGTTGTTATCTAGATATGTCCAGAAATGCTGATTATGGTAATTAAATGTTTTAGTTAATTTCAAATAGCCCTCTGTTTTAGTACTTGTGCATTGTACTTATGGGGGTTTTGTTTGTTTGTGACTAGAAGCATATTGTATGCAAATATGAAACAGGTAGATTTTGACACTCTGCAAAATGGTTGAAGACTGTGATAACAATGTGGTAAAGAGACTGATGGTTGTGGAAATTAGAGATAATTTTATCAATGCAGTCAGTGAAGGAGAAAATGACATCAGGAAACATTGCCTTTGTTTGTCCTCAAATTAGATTGCTCCTTTTCAAAGTGAAAAGAATGTCTGGGAGCTGATAAAGTTCTGCTTCCTCCTGTGAGGCTTATCAGTTTATGGAGTTATTCAGAAAAACATCTTCTACCTTCAGTTCACCCACTATTTAGAGTAGTTTCTGTATGTAGGCAAGTCATCATACATAAGAATGTCGCGCCTGGAATCACTAGCAGCTCTTGCAGCTTGGAGCCAGGCACCATTTCAGCAGGCAAAAGCGCATCTTTATTTTATTGGTTCCCCGGCTCCTTACTCCAGTGCTCAGGCTATGGCTAGGGACCAGGCCTGTTGGTTTTACTGTATGTACTTAACTATGTCGTCAACCAACCGAACTCTGACCCAAGATCATTGGGGATTTTTTCTGTGAGTTATAACCTAATACAGCATGAAAAAGATTGTTTTACACATGAAAGTTATGATACCAATCCTGGAGATACCTGACTGTTTCAGTTTTATCATGAGTGGTTGTTGAGATGGCTTACATACATGAAGGTGGATAATGCAGATGTGGGGAATTTTCTGAGCATGGTTTCCCTGATAACCAATTGGTGGCATGTGGATACTTCTTCTCAAGTCACAATGTAAATGATTGTCCTGTTCTTACTCTGCATAAAAGTCCAAATGGTTATTACAACTGGAACAAAAATATGAAGATGTCACCAACAATATTATCAGATCTGCTAGTGCTCCACAAAATACAGTAATTGACTGCAGAGCAATATAAATAATAGAAATGAAACCTCAAAAGTAAAAAGTAACAGTGCTGTGAGGAAATGAGCGCTTCTTGTTCATTGATTACCATACATTTCAGGGTAACTTCACCTATGTTATTTTTAAATGCTGTGTTGCAAGGTAGGTAACTGTGCAGGCATCCCTTAGGAACATGAACAGAATGTTTCACAGAAGTCTATGAATATTGACATACAGACATACTGAAAGCCACGACATTTCTGATAACATTCAGAATATACATCTGCAGAAGTTAGAAATTCCCACAACACTTTTTAAATCAGACAGTTTGTAAATTATTAGCAACACAGCTCTCCTGAGGGCACACTTTCAGCAGAGCGTGATAGGCTTTAACTGCACGGCTCCCATTAATGTTAATGTTAAATCTTCATGCTGTAACTTATCCCGCAGTGTGTAACACTACCCAGTGTTTTAAAGATAGGACCATATGTGCTGCTCTGAAATACATGATGGGATTGAATTGAAGAGGCTGTAGAAACCTCATACTGGAGATGTTTTGTGAACTCATATGAAACATGCTCATGATTTATTTAGTTTGCCAGGAACACCTGTATACTTAGCTCTTTCTGACCAAGAGTTTCAACCCCAGCAAAGTAGGTATTTATTCTTTTTTCATTCTTCTACATGGGTAAACAGGCACAGAGGTCGACAGACTTACACAAGGTCATGGCGTGAGTCACTGCCGTGGCTAGGAATAGAATCCAGGAGACCTGATTGCCACTGCCCTCATCCAAACACTGTCCTGTACTTCTAAATCAAAGCAGGGCTAAATTTATTTCTGCACAGAATACAGGGTGTCTGAAATCAATATGATGTTATAATTTCCTACAGAGGGAAGCATTTATCTTTATGACCCTGAATCAACATTACTCGGGAGCTAGTCTTCCGATGGAAACCACACTCATTTTATAATGGTATGCTGGGAGCATCATCATAAAGGTTTTTACACATGCTGTGACACATTTTATCCATCAAAATTTAGAACAGTCAAGGTTTTGTAATTCTGTCCCAGAGACTGCATTTTGAATCATAAGCTGTTCATAGTTACTGACTGTAATGGAAACATATTGAATATCATAATGGCATCATCAATCACATATCATCGATTGGCGTTTCTAAAGCACCATTATGCTTATGGATGCTCATTTGACCAATTTTGTCCCTGTTTGGTGCAGACAGGAGGAGAGAGAACTCATGTGCCCTCCTTATTCAGAGAACAAATTTCATATCCAGAGGAGGGTAGGGCAAATATGAGTGTCCTTTGTACAATCAGCAAGCAGCAGGGGCCTGCCAAACAGCTGTAAGTTCCTATCAGTCACGTATTCTAAGGAAAATTCAAGTAGGAGTGAGAAAACAGAAAAGAATGTATAGAGTGAGGCAACAATGGTAAGAAATCATATCACTTGCATTTTAATTGGAAAAATGTGGGGTGTTTGTGAGGTGTTTGGTGTGTCCTTATGCTGCTTAATTGCCAGTAGTATGGGTAAAGAAGGTATTAAACATGGAGATACAAAGGTGGCTTTTACAAAGGCAGCAGTTTTGGCTTTAACTTGCATATTAGAAATCTTTTTCACTTCACATTTTCTCTAGTTTAAATAATGTGCAACTTATTTCCCCATAAAATTAAGTTTATCTTCTTCAGCAGGATAAAGTAGAGTCTAAAAGAGGTGTTAGAAAGGTGTAAAGCACTGTGGGCTCTGGGCTGACTTTTTACACAGAAGAGAATTTTATCCCAAATCTTTTTATGATTTCTTTTTTTAATAGTTCTCAAAATTATCCAAACATTAGTGAAAAGAAGTTGTACACTTTTGGGAATGTGATCATAAAAGACTATTCTGAGTGGCTGTAAAGACAAAATGAATCTAATAAAAATTAAAGAAATAAATTGTACCTTTAAACTTAACTGAGACAGGGAAAGAGAAAGAAAAGACATGATTAATATATCTTCTAGTATTAGCACATCCCAAGCTAACTCCTTCTTAAAAAAAATAAACTTCTTAAAACACTGTGAATATCAGCACCCTTATACATTCTCATGGCAACTTACCTTGAGTTAGTGTTTATACAGTAGACTAGAATATTTTGTTATATCTTTCTTTATATAAACAAACCAGAATACTTTATTAATATTTTATTTCTTTAACAAAATATTCTAGTTTGTTTATATAAATAAACAAATGCCTCAAAATGTTCTTTTGCCATGCTTGTTGTACCTCAGAATGGACAGTATTGACTAACTGGAAACTCCAGTGGGATGTGATCTTGCAAAATATTTTTTCAGGCTTGGCCAGTTCTTCAAAGAGTAACACCCAAAGCGAAGCGCAAAAGGGAATGAGTTTTGGTCAGTCATCTCGGCTAGCCAAAAGCTTAATGCACTGTAAAAGTATTGTTGGGAGGTTTTACGTGACCTGCTACACAGGGATATTTTGTTAAAGATGCATTTCACCAGTGGTCTAGCAAAGTATTAAGTGGAACAATAAGTGGAAGTATTAAAGTCAAAATGCTGATTTTCACGTGAGTAGCAAAAGAAAGGTTCTGACTTCTGAATGAGAGGTTTCTGAGCATCCGAACCCCTTACTTTCTGATGATGGATGATGTAATTCTAATATCCCAGGCAGCTGCTTGTTTAGAGAAGAGGATATCTGCATACCTAAATTTCCTCTCCTGATGAGCTAGTGATGCCTTATTGACTACATCCTCTGTTTTTTTTGCTTTCAGAGTGGTTTGGTTTCAATAGTGGGAAAGTGATTCCAGTGTATAGTTTACATATTTGGTTATATATATATTTATTTATATAAAACACTGAAGTGGTCACTGGGGTTGGAGTTGAGGGAGTGAAAGAAAAGACATTTTTTCAAATAGCCAGATTCCAGTTGAAATGAGACGTCTGAAAATTAGTTACATGTAACAGTGTGAGCTCAGAAAGGAGGATGATTTGGGATTCTGCTTTCACAAGTTCCCCTTTCACACCCAACACTGCAGGAGCAGGTGCCATGAAAATGGGGACACTGTGTCCTGAAAAGAAGGATGAAGATGAAGAAAAGCTTGTTTTGCCAATACCACAGTTGCTGCAGTAATGGTCAACTTTCTCAGCTCTCATTCCCCTCGAGACTGCAGTGTAAACTGAAATGCAGCAATTAGACACGTGTATTCACACCTAGTAATAATTTATTTCCTGCTCCCATTTTCCATAAATGGCTATTACACATACAAATGAAGTAATGCAGCTGCATTGCCACACAGCGAGAACCTCAGATAAAACTTTTAAGTTCATAAAGTACATTTACGGGCTTCTTAATTGCTACCACAGAGAGCATTTCATTGACCAAACACAGTGGAAGGATGATCACTGTACATCCATTGTGGAATAAAGATTCTGTCATAAAGAATATCAGTCTTTAAAGCTGTTTTTTTCTTGAAGTATGATTTTTTTGAATACTTTGATGGTGCATGTGAGCCTACAGCCACACAGATGTGTATGTAAACTCTTCTCAGATAAATACTTTCATCATCTAAAGGAATAAAGTGCTTGAGGCAGAAGACAGGAATCTCTGGGAAATACACTACTGTGATGAATATATTTGTCAGCTGAGTGCCACAGTGATGAATTTCAGGGAAGATGAAAAGGTTTTTCATGACAGCAAGAAATTTGTAACTCAAAGAAGAGAAAATGAAGCAAATAGTTTGCATTTATCTTTGCATCTTAATAGACAACCGTATTCCTGTTTTCATGATGTCGTCTTCACTCTCACGCAAAGGGATTTCCATTTGTATAAAATATTAAAAAGAAATAGAGTTGTACAGGTAAGGGTTAGTACTCTTGTCAGTTGCAGCAGTTAGAGAACCTAATATATGTTATTTTAGTCTGAGCTTTTTCATTAGTACTGATTCTAGAGCTGCTTTGGACCTGAGAGTTGACATGCAGAGAGAGAATGCATTAAAACACCTACAACTTTATTATTAATTACAATTTGATAACTTGCTCCCCCCACCCTCCCCTAGAACGTATGCCACGACAAATGAAATCAGAAGGGCATTTCAGCTCTTTGATAGCTGGGTCTGCCACTACAGCACTGAAATCAGCGCTTGTTCTCTTTTGTTTCTGAACGCGAGCAAGGTGCAGACAGTGAGTTTTCAGTTCAGGATCCATACCAGTGAACACGCTCTCCTTCCTCACCTGCCACAGCCTGAGTTTCTTAACTCGCAGGCCATGCTGCATAACCTGTATTTTCATCTTTTAAATAGCAAAGTATTATACTCTCCTTGGAAAAGTGGAGAGAATAACCTTCAAATCAGCCAGCACTGGGATGAATGTAATTAAAGCTTTTTTACTGAAGACGTTAACACCAAATATTCCCTAAAGTACTGACTGTAGAGTTCTACATTGCCATGAGATGAATTTGCTAAATTTAAATGTACATACGCAGATATAGCATAATTAAATTGAAATACTGGAAAAGTTCCATGTAAGATATTTGGCAATGGTCCTTTACAGGCTACTGGACTGTGCACTATAGTGTTGATTTATGGAAAGACTTTGCGTTTGCACATATGCCCATTAGTAAGTGAAGCAGAATGTGAACATGTATTGAAAATGCTGCATATGCAGTGGATTTTTGTTTCTAAACTGCAGGTTTTCCAATTATATAAAATATTCTAGAATTAATTTATTAGGTTTTCAAGAATTATGTTGCGCAATCACACTGCGGACTTTAAAACACCTTGTATTATCACAGTAGGTTTTAAGTTGAACATCTAAAATACAAACCTCGGAAGAGAATCGCCATTAGACTTGCCATTGATACGATGCTAAATAGCATCCTCCTCGTATTTGAAATATGGCTCAGACACACCCACCCGCACATAACTATACGTTATACCCATATAAATATATATATTTCCTTACTGCTGTCATTTAGAGCAGGCATTTGGCTCTATGTGGAAGTTTTCATTTTGTTATTATTATTTGCATTAATATTCTAGCTAAGATTTCCCGCCATTTGTTTCTTTTGCAACTTTCTATAAATATCAAAGCAACACACTTCCCGCTGAAGAGAGTCCGTTTCAGTAGTAGCCATCGTACAAGGACAGAACAAAAAGGCAGTTTCTCTCCCAGAGATCACTCCCTGCAAGCCTAAGGCAAGCGGCAGCGGTGCAGGATGCAGAGACGAGGCAGCAGTGGGGGCCGGTGTCACCCAAGGGAGACCTGACCACGCTGGGTGCTTGCAGGTGTGATGATGGGTCGGGGTTGTGGTGGGACTAGCTTTCATGGACTCCTGCCACGGGCAGGGCTGAACCACTGCCGACACCTGTGGGAAAGGGTCGGGAGTGCCTGAATGGAGGCAGATGAGGCTTGTGGAGGTCCCTCCTGCTGGGGGTTTGCGTGGAGGAGGTTACGGCTATGGGACTGCCCGGCTGAAGGTCAGAGCTGCTGACCCCCTCCAGGGGGATTTCAAAGGTCTGAAAGGTTTGTGATGGGGACAAACCTGTGAGGTCAAGGTGAATGAATCTGGCCACGCTTTTAACACTTCCACAAAATAAATATGTTCATCAGAGCATCACAGGGCATAAAGAACCCTGAATCCACAGCTCCCTGGCAGCTTTTCGGCAGAGGAAAACAAGCCGGTTTGCTGCCTGGTGCCTCAGCCCATGGTCCACGTTGCCCAGCCAGCCAGAACAGCCAGCCACTAACCTCGCACTGTGGCTGGCCGGAGCAATGGACCAGCTCTACTGCGTGATCGCATCTGGTGTTAGAGATTATTAATAAATTCACTTGCGGAGACCAGCTAGAATTGTGCATCTCCTTGTGCCGAACAAATGAAAATAAAATCTAGCTCAAATATCCTTTCACTGGCTAATACCTTTGCTTCTCCCCCACAGAAAAACCCAGTGCAAACCCCTTCATCTGACGTCCGGTACAGACATTTACATCTTCAGGGCTGAGGACACAGTACCACCACCCTCTCAGCATGGAAACCCAGTGATGCCGTCTGTGCTGACGTGGCCAGATCCTGCGTAAAAGGGGCTGTGGCTGCTTAGTCCATTGTTAACAGGTACATATAATTATTCACAATGCAAAGCAGAAGTAGTGTGCGAGGCAAAGTGATTTTGGCTGGGAATCAAGTATTCATCAACCTGAAATCGGTGTTTGTTTTCTTTTAGTAGGTTTTTGGACAGGCTCACATGAGGCTGAGCCATGTGAGGACACACAGGAGAGGAAGGGAGGGAAGAAGAAAGTTGGTACTTCAGTTAGGGTAATAAAAAGCTGCATATCTCAATCCAGGATATAGATCTGCAGGTATATATTGGCAGGTCTGCGTGTGCTGAACTGCAGATTTTCCCCTATGCAATCATTCTTATGATTTCTCCTGGGACTGTCTCCCGGTAGCCAATTTTCCAACTCTATCAAAATGCTTCAATGATATAATAAATATGGGCATACACTGATCAACCATAAAGCCAAGAAGAGATAGCCATAATCTGAAATTTTTACTAGTTCAGAGCAGGTTTTGATCCTCAGACGGTTTGCAAAATTAAATCAGCGGAGTGGGGGGAAGCAGTATTTCCCAAGGATGACCAACTTGGCAGGCTCCAGAGCAGGACATGACCCACACAGGTGTGTGTGCCGCCAGTGGATCGGCAGCCTGGGAGCTCGCCTGCCAGTGCCGGGTAAGTGCAGCTCAGGGACTGTGATGCTCATCCGGGTCTGGCTGTGGGGAGTCACGGCCGGCCCCAGGCAGTGGGCACCCGCAACGGCAGCCTGGAAAGTGTTGATCGAGTTATTTCCCAGCTTCAGTGTTCTGATACAGAAGTGTCAGATGTGCTAGGTAGATGAACAGTCGCCAAGGTAAGACGGGGTGTATTTTCTGAACAGCATGAAAATCTCAGCTTATGGTTGTATCAAAGAAAGAACCTAGTCCCTCTGTTTGAAAAGTCTAAGAATGTATACATTCAGTATCTCTTGTATCCTAAAGTCTAAGAGTGCAGCAGGGAAATAAAAAGAATACCACCCTTCTTATTTTTAAAGATCTCATGACTTCCGCAGGCCTGACTCAGGATTTTTGAATGCTTGGGGTTGGCACTACCCTCATTCCCATTATCACACAGCCCCTTTTTCCAACTCCCCTGAACCAGCACGGTGCTCTTCCATGTCAAGAAACACCAGCTCTCCCCTCACTCTTTCCCATTCCTCGGCAGAGAAGTCTCACAGTGAGGCTGTGATTTCACATGAGCTGGTGTAAGCAGCCCCCCAGGGCTGCCGCCCCTTACTGCTGGGGACGTGAGCATCCCCAGATATGCCACCAAGCACCCGCTTCTGCTACCTGGTCAGCCAGGCTGAAAAATACCTTTTCTCTTTCTGCTTGTTTTTTTTTATTTATTCTTTTTTTTTTTTTTTTTTTGCCTGAGTGATCTTTAACTCAGATCTGTCCCCTGCGCCAGCTCATTGCACAGCCACAGAAATAATCCTACCAGCAAGGGTCAAGGACAGCATGGGGCAGGGAGAGAGGGTCGGGAGCCATGGGACGGCTTCCGCTGGCTGCTGCCAAAATGCACATGCGTGACGGCACATCCCGTTAGCAATGCTGAGATGTCTTGGGGTACTCGCTGCTTGAACCAGAGGCCTTCAGTCCTTGTTAAATGTGCTTTTTAATGAGTACGGTAGACAGAAACTTTGTGATTTTTCTTTCTACTGAAACAATGTAAAGAAGCTGTGAGATAGCTAACGATTGTTCATGTCAAAACAAACACTTTTGTGCAGGACACAACACATTTCCTTTGAAACATACAGGAAAGTGATATTAATTACCTCACCAATTCCGTATGTATCTGGTTCCTCATTTTTGATCTGGAGCTATCCTGCTTCTGTTCGAGTTGTTGATTCAAAACATTAGGCTTAAGAAAACTCTGGAAAAGAAACAAGGAAATCCTCGCTATCCCTTTTGTAATGTAAACTTAGATTGTCTTTTCTTTCTTCCAAAAATAAAGAAAAAAAATCCCTTTTCTTATATTTGTTTAATTTAGAAATAATAAAAGTATGCTATTTGCATTCACACTGACATATTTAGTGCTGTTTTTAAATACCCCTATTAAGTCTAATAATCTTCCCCCAAATATATTTGCATTTAACAATGTTTTACAGTACCCCATAGCTTACTCTTTATGATATATCAAAAGAAATATGGGATTCTTTCTTTGCTGTTTCCCACAGCGGCCTAATAAGGAAAATGGAGAAACCAATTTTCTCCTCTGATATGTGTCCCAAAGACAGTTTAAGGAAGCCTGTGGTCTTTTCTGAGATTATATTTTATATTTACACTCAGCATTCTAGTCCCCTTTGGGTTAAGAAAAACAAAAAAAAAACTTAATGTGAAAACGTGGAATATATTCAAATCATTTAATTGCATGGTCAAGGTATGGGAAGGAATAAATTAACTGGGGGATGGCAAGGGACAAGGGACTAGCTAAAAAACTGCTAGCTCTCCATTACTATCATTACTCTCTTAATTTGTAGCACGTGACAAATCTGGGTATAATATTGTAGCTGCTAAGCCTCATGACTTGAGGACAGATCCCTACAATTCTTGGGTAACTGAATGGCAGGGATTTAGTGTTGGAGACCTTTCTCCACAGAAACGTCATGGTTGCCCTCCAGAACATTCACCTGGGTTTCTACCTGTGGAAGCAAAAGCCAGCGCTGGATTAGCTTTCATCCTTGTAAATTGTCAGTAGGTAGTCAGTGTCCCCACCTGGACCAGGAAACTTGGCAGCCATCAGGCCTCACAGGTTGTACACAGCTGCATGTACACTTACTGTAACACTAGAAAAAGGGGATTTTTCATAATTTCACTATTCCTTATTGTGTAATACACAAACATTTATATGATGTTAAAACTGCATAGCACATATATAAATATATATAATGTGTGTATATATATATAAAAAGTAAATTTTAAATACTTATCTAACAACTGAAATGGCGTCTGAAAAGAAAAAAAAAGAGTACAAGTTAGGTTCTGCAACCCTCTTCAGCATCCTTGCACTAGCTTTCCAGTGCAAAATTATCCCAGAGCAGTATGCCCGCTTCTTGGTGCATCCAGGGGAAAAAAAAGAAAAAGAAAGAAGTGTGGAGTCCTGGGGGGGTTGATGTTGCAGTGCAAGGCTGGCTGGAGTAAGAGGGGGTAGCTGGGACATCCTGGAAACTCCAGCAGTCTCCAGGTACAGGTTGGGGCTCTCAGAAGCTGTTGCCATTGTCAGAAACTCTTTGGCTGTTTCTGGTCTGTATCTCCAGACCTGGGGGACAAGCAAGTGCATGACTTTGTACCCTGCTTGCTGGTTTTGCCCTGCTGGCTGCTCAGCTGCAGTTGGGCTTTTACTTCAGAAAGGAAAGCAAAAAACTAAGCAAGCTACTGCTAACAGAACCATGTAGTTCATGCGGTTAGAGTGCTGCTATGCCTTATTTCCAAGATCACATAGTAAGTAACTACATTTTGCATGCAAGTAACAGAAAATGCTGAAGTTTGGTTTCTAGCGAAAGAACAAACCTATTAGATGATCAAGGGAAGCTATAACAGAGAACTGATCAAGATAAATCTAACAAACCAGTGTAAATCCATTAAGCTGGTAATTGTCTATGTGTGATAACCTTATTTTAGATACTACACTTTTCTTGTAGTAATACTGACACAGCACTATAAAATTTAGGGCTTCTTTTCATGTCTGCTCCATCCCAGTGGGATCTCTGCCTGAAATACTGCTCCAAGGGATACAGCACATAATCAGTCCCTTTGAAACAGCTTCAGTAATGCTGAATCCATAGAAGTGCCTATGCCAATTATGCTAATGAGACTGCAATGGGACCATGCTTCTTGCCATCTTCTAATAGTGCTGTAAAACTATTGTCACACTCAGCAACTAAATCTGTGTAGCATATGACCATGCAGAGTACTGAAACTTACTGCGTGGTGGAGATGATGCCAAAAGTTCCCAAAACCTAAGCCTGCTAAAAAGACAAAGCAAGCAACAGGTAACTGTAGAAAATCCGGGATTTTTTTTTCCTGTGTTCAGTTTTCTACTTTTCCTATATTCACACCTCCAGAAGTTGCAAATCTAATGCAAACAATGTTTATACCATCCTCCTTTCTTGCTCCTTGTTTCCCTCCAAGGCAACACTCCATCCTGAGGAGAAGGCACTGGGAAACCATAGCGGGCTACCAAAAATTGGAGATGCCCTGGAGAAAAACAAAGACATGACTTTAACATCTTGTCTCCATTTCCTCTTTTGGGCTGATAAAATCTGTTTCAGAAATATGGAATTCATGCCTTGGCCAGGCATTGCTTTAGGCTCAGGCAAGACCAGTCATGTGTGGGTTCTCTTTTCCTCTTGTGTCCTCTCACACAGCGGCTCCTGTGACAAGGATAACTCTTCTTCCCAGGCAAAAAATGGGGGTTTCAAAGGCTACATATTAAAATACCTATATTCCGCCCCTGCCCTTAAAATGCCCTTTGACTAGAAGCTGCACGTATTTTCTATAAGCATAGCTTCAAAATAAATGCCTCAATCGGGAGGCCAAGGAACTTAATTTAAAGACTGTAATTTCAACAGAGGTTAGTAGCATATGGCCTCAGTGCCTCACCTCAGGCTGTAATTCCAATTCAGATTTGCATATTAGATGGACAGCATATATTTTTGCATGCAAGACGTGCACACCTGTGCATGCTTAGAGTTTACAGTTTCTCCATCAACCCTCTAGAAATGTCTTTACAGCCTGGCAATGTTATAATGATCTGCAATACATCACGGGCCAAGGTACAAATCAACCTATGTGAACAACACCATTAAGGCTACTAGAAAATCCTGCTGAAGGCACTTTTAGGGAGTGGTGGGAGTAATTAATATAGATCATGAGAAGACACAGACAGGACTATGGATTCATCGGGGATAAAAGCTTTCACACATGGTTAGTCAGGAAAAGAGAAATTGGCAATGCAAGATTAACCAGTTGTTACATTATTGGCCTATTACTTCTTGCATCAGTGGAAAGTTCCTCCTACTAGTTTTTTTCCACATTAAATACTACCAGTATCACGATGGTTCCAGGACTGCAGTGTTTCAGCAGCCCTTCATCCCTTCTTCATGCACACTTAGTACAAATACTACAGTCTCACGGAAAGAGCTTTGAAATCACTGTTGCTGAAACACTGCAGTCCTGGCACCTTTGGCCTTCAATTCTGTCATCACTTTGTAGGCCATGACAATTGCAGTCCACAGTCTTTTTGTAAAATCAAGGAAAACCTACAAATGTTAATTATAGTTTATAAAACAATAATGTGGTGTTGTGTTTTTCCATCCTTTCAGCTGCCTTTGAAGGCAGGTCTCACTAATGACATTAATTCCATCGATGGGCGATAGATGCTTGGAATTACCATTGTAGTTAATGGCTGGCAGCTTTTCTGGGGATAGACTTCATTCTCTGTCATGCCTGCAAATCCATGCTAATGTTCCTCCCTTACTTCACAGGGCATTGGTTGAAGAGCAAAGGCAGCCTGCAGTGAGCGGGTCCCTGAGACACCTGCTCTGCCCTCCGCTCCACTGACTGCAGAGCTGTTCATGAAGCAGTTCCTAAACCCTTGCCACTTACAGCCTGTCATTTGAAAGTGTATCTTCACAAGTTTCAAAATGAGGTAGAAATACTAATCTTGTCAGGTGTCCTGACATTTCCTATGCCCTTTCTTGAGTCAGAGCCCAGAGATGTGCTGTGATATTTGATCATTAGGCTGCTCAGATGCCCCAAACACAAAGTAATTTCCAAAATTAAGTTTCCAGGCACTTACATTACCACATAGTGATCACAATGTTCAGAAAACCAATATTTAGATTTCTCAAAAAAAACCACAAAAACTAAACATACTTATTATTTGCTTAACTGGTTCCATGTCATTATTTCTCTCTTACATACAGGTCTGTTTTAACTTAATTATATTTGCCATCTGCTCAATACTCTAAAAAAGTATTTGCTTAGAAAAAAGAAGTGCCTTCTCTACAACAAGTAGCAATGCCTTTGACTCCAGAGCAAAGGGGGAAACAGCTGTTTGTCAGTACCTGAGGGAGTGCTCAGAAGGAAATGCAAGGAGCATGGACATGACATCCCACCACAGCAAGGTAGACCCTTCCTTCTGCATTTCACTGTAGGCTTCAGCTTCCCAGCCTCAGCCCTGAACTGGCACTAGATACTGTATGAGAGGTTGCTTGTGCAACCTAGGCTTCAGGACTACGCTAAACAGCAAACAGCTAAGAAGTGTTACATTGCTTATGTGTTTCTGAGGACCACGCTGTTTCTATGTATGATCTGAACTGCTTATTAGAAATGTTGAGAAAATGCCCTCAGAAAAACCTCATATATCATAACTGGAGTTGCAAAGGTATGTACAAAGAATATAGAAATATACAGATGGGAGGGGGGAATAAAGGTATGTGGAAAAGTCAACAATTATCTGGAATTTGCCCATACCTTATGCTATTTGAAGCTCGAGTACCGATTGCATTGCTTGCTACTCACTGCTGCCACCACGTGTTACCACATTTTTTTTTCTGAAATAATAATGCCCCTTGAAATTGAAACGTGTGTTACTGCTGTGGGTGAGAAGGACCTGAAAACTGGAAAGACAGGACCCAAGAGAAAAGATGTGAAATGGACAAGCCATTCCTTGGAAGAGCATTGCTGGAAACAGTATAACACACTTAAGAAGAAGAGCCTCAGTACTTAAAGGGGGCCTGCAGGAAAGATGGGGAGGGACTCTTCAACAGGGACTGTAGGGATGGGACGAGGGGTAACGGTTTTAAACTGAAAGAGGGCAGATTTAGATTAAATGTAGGGAAGAAGTTCTTCACTGTGAGGGTGGTGAGGCACTGGAACAGGGTGCCCAGGGAAGTTGTGGCTGCCCCATCCCTG
>JANZLQ010000078.1:6371870-6394202 GCA_026212715.1 Elanus axillaris | reverse complement strand
CCCCCCCCCCCCCCCCCCCCGGCTTTCCTCTTGCACTTGGATCTTTTGTCATGCTTTTCTGGAATGACAAACGCATTAATAGTGAACAAATGTGCACTGCACTCAGGAAAGCGGTTTCTTCCTAATTCCCATGATCTGGTAGTGTGTCTGTTCCCTAAGGAATGGAAGCCAGTCTTCCTGTTTGGGCTTATTAAGAGTAATTGTGATTTTTTTTTCCTGTCAGTGCAAATGACTAATTGAAAGGGTTTTTAACATTTGCTGTGTCTCCATGATACAAAATGTGGGTAAGTTTTACCCATGTCCTTACACACTGTATTAAAAACAAATGAGGCTTAGACCTAGTAGGGCAGCAAATTCCTGCCAGCTAAACTTCTCCTAGTGTGGCTTGATTCTCTGCTAAATTTATTTCATTTTAAATAACTCTTTAAGTATGACATTTAAGTGACAATCTGTTGATAGCTAATCACAAGTTTACAGCATATCATTTCAATGGAATATCTTGATATGCGAGTTAAGGTTTGTGTAACAATTCACTGGTTTATGGTTCTGTTGAGGGAAACAGGGAGCATATGCATGGCTTCGCTGTTCTCTCTTCCCTCTGTCTTGCAAGGTCTGAAAGCACGTGCCTAGGTATAGATGCAGTGTTATCTGTTCTCACGTTGGTTAATGTGTTACCAGCACATACTCCTGTGCCAAGGAATGATTTCAGAGTATCAGCTTGCATTTAAAACACAAAAGCAAGTTTAGTTTCCAGCTTTCTTGACTGAGAGATAATGGATGGATAATTCCGACTCCAAACCAAGAATGATGCTGAAGGTGTGTATTAAATCACATCACATTTTAGCCACTCATGTTTCTGAGAGACTGTTTATGCATATGACACTGCTGAAAGATTGTCTAAAGTCAGTGGTCCTCTACACACGCGTCCTTGCAGCCAAACCTGTGTTTACATACCTTGCTGGATCAGCATGCTGGGAAATGATATGGAGATAATGCTTGGTCAGAACGTGATGAAGAGGAGAGGAAATGGGAAAGATACAGATAGGAAGGTCTGATTTTCTTTGGATAAATGTAGCCTATATAGGAATTACTCCTGCTTTTGCACAACTCCTGTGCCTCTAAGGAGGTTTTTGAGAAAACAGAACCAGGGTTTTCACAGTGGTACATGGCAAAGGCACATGAGAAAACAGATGTAGCTTGAAAGAAGAGGTGCGCTGACTGGATATTAAGGAAACATCATGAGGGCAATCGAGCATGGGAAGATGCTGCCCAGAGAGGTTGTGCAGCCTCTGATTTTGGAGTTTTTCAGGACCTGACTGGATAAAGCGCTGAGCAGTCTGCTCTATGCTCATAGCTGACCCTGCTTTGTGTGGAGGTTGGACAGGGGTCCTCCAGACAACCCTTTCCACTGGGGTTGCCCCATGATGCTTTGGTGCTATGGACTTAAAAGACAGCAAGAGCAGACTTTAGCAGTGTTGAAAAGTAACCATCATGCACTAACACTAAAACCTATACTTTAATAAACAGGACAGATTGAAGGAGTTAGTCTATGTTTTCAAGCATCAGTTTTCAAGGAAACATTAAAAAATGTGGGACTCCCATTTTATTCTGTGGGGCAGGAACACCTTTATCGATGGGCGGAGAGAATGGAAGGAAACTCTGACTTGATTTGGTGTCAGTGTAATGCTAGTGTAGGCATCACCTCTGTGATCACCCTGTGTCCTACTGAGATGCTTTCAAAAATGCAGAAAGTACAGTGTCACTTCTGTAATAGGTCCTAGATCCCTCAGGTGGAATGAAGTTCATTATGGTGCACCTCAACTCTTTCCACTCCCAACCCTCCTTGACATGGCATACTTTTCATGCACGCCCCAGTTTTGGGCCTGATGGCAGACTCCTAGCAGCCTCTGTCAGGCTGTCCCCAATGGTAAGTAATTAATATTACA
The DNA here is from genome assembly GCA_026212715.1 of Elanus axillaris. Lineage (NCBI taxonomy): Eukaryota > Metazoa > Chordata > Aves > Accipitriformes > Accipitridae > Elanus > Elanus axillaris. The sequence goes on along the minus strand of JANZLQ010000078.1, from coordinate 6,392,256 downwards.
TTTTCTTCTATTCTTTCTTCTATTTCCACCTTGTCATGAAGTGCTTCGTTATAACATATGTTCCTATTGCTTATTGCCCAACTACTGGCCCTTAGTGAAGCAAGAAGGGAAGTGAATGCAAACAGGAGGAGTGTCCCGTCATTAAAAAAAATGAGATTGTATTTGATTTCACTTTCTAGAACAGTGACGGTAAGCCACTACTTCCAACTGATAGAGTCATGACATTTTCTGCTTGAGGGACAAGATGGAGGAGACTTCTGTCCTCAGTTTTGTGCTATTGTCTCTGACTCTTGGTTAAGATTGTATGTCATTACAATGATGGTATGATGACATATATTCTTTTTTGTTTGGCAGAGGAAAATGCTTGCGGCTCCACTGATATACTTCAAAGCTGATGTGGGTGTTCTGAGTGCTCTACAATCTTGAAACAACCAGTGTTGCCTTGTTGGAGCTGTCACTACAGCATCTGATGGAAAATAGAAAAGAAAAAAATGAAGTGTGTATTTTGGAGGATGTGAAGGGATTCAAATCAGTTTAGAAGGATAAATAAAGACAATGTTTCTTTAATAGGGTAATCCATATGAGACCTTCCTACAGAGTACAAAAGGATCTACATCAGCTACCTCTAGGGCAAGTCTAAAAAATACTGCAAATGATTTAGGCAGTCATTAAATATGACCTTTGTTCTTGGCAGCAGCACAAGGAAAGCAAGAAATAATTAAGCAAGCGACTGTTGAAAGCACTACTGACCAATTTCAACACTGAGTTTGTTTTCTGCTGTGAGATGTTTTTGCATCTCCTTGTTTCATTTTCCCATGTTGAAAGTAAGACACAAATGTCATTTTAGTGTCTACAAATCTAGTTATGGTAATTAGCATTATACATTTAGAACTGGCATCAATTCTTTTCATACATACTGCAGGATCCAGCATTACTGTTTATATTTTTATGTTTCTGGGTTATGAATTTTTTAGTAATTCTCTGGAATCTGCCAAGTAAGGTACAATGTATTGCCGAGTTCTGGAAAAAAAGGCAGCACTGGGACAAATGCTCCTTCAAGGCATAAGAAATGAATAAGAAAAGTCTTTTGGTGCTTTTCCCCTTCATCTCACTGAGCAGACCCAAAAGAGTCTAACTTCTCAAAGAACAGCATTGGACATCTGCCCTGACTACTGACAGGTGCTAAAAAGGCTCTCCAAAATGCCTAAGTGTTTAGCTACCAAACTCCTCTTGATTCTCATGAAATCAGGCAGCTCAGCACTTGGAAAATCCCACTAGGGTCCAGATTCTTTGAGATATTTAAGCAGTTGTACAAAGATTCAGGTTCTTTTAACATAAGAACCCAAACACATTCTATTTTTAGACATGTACTGGAAAAAATTGGCCCCTTTTCTCTTACCCTAAACACTTGCAGTGAGATGCAATACAACAAAATACACATGGGACCCTCTTTTGAGCAAGTATGTTACAGGCTACTTTACCTTGAGTATCTTTTTTCTCATGTCAGTTTTTATAAATGAGAGGGAATATTTCTTGACATTTTAAGAATTATAAATTTGAATAGGTTTTGAATCTTCAGATCTATTACAGCAGACCTTTACTGGGATATTGCACTCAGAATATGATGGTACTATCTATCCTGATAAAAGAGGACAGACACCAAAAATTTGCAGGCATTAGGAATTCCAGGAATTCAAGCATCAAAGTCACAACAAATTCTTTCAGTGTAAATAGTAAAAACTAAACAGAAAGTGGTAGGTCCTACTAGAAAGTCAACCAAAAATAGAAGTCTGTTGTGTATAATAATTTCTACTCCATTGTTTACCTATGCCAATTTCATTCTAATAATTGCAATCAAATTAACATGCACCATTTCCAATTAAAATATCTCACAAATTGAATAGAAATCCACAATGTCATAAGGCTGTGAAAAGTCAAACATTACTCTTGAGTGCTGTGAGCACAGGCCAAGAAGAGTATGGATCTGGTGGAGAAAGCCAGGGTGAAAGCAACAAATAATGCTACATTATCAGACACTGTGTTTTATAAGCACGGGTTAAAAGAATTGGAGTTATCTTGTCAAGCAAGGAGAAGAACTAGACGGCAGATGTCATACCTCTTGAAATATGCAAATGGTTAGAGGAGTGGAATGAACTACTATTTTTTGGAATATCCCCTGTGGAGAGGATGAGACCTAAAGGGCTTCAAATGCAGCAAGGAAGGCTTATTAGGAGACAAAATGTTTAACCGTAAGGGCTAGTTGGAGACAGGACCAGGAGACCTGGAGGGGGTGTGCACTTACCAGCAGAGAGTGGCCTTAATAACATCTGCCAGATATGGGAAAGGCCTGGCTGGCTCTGCTACAAGGCAAAAGGATGGACTAGATGAGCTCTTGCACGCCCTTCCAGCCTTCACTGCTGTGATGCTGAGATTCATCATGCTGGAAAGCCTTTCTGTAATTACTTTGACCAGCAACATTAGTTCCTGTATCAAAGCCATTTTATTCGTGGGATACATGAGCATATGTGGATAAAAGTTCTCCAAGGGATGGAGCATTGCATCCATAATTTTATTGTCATTTGTTTCTGAGTTATGACACAGTGCTGTGGTCTAACTCAAGAAATTTGTGAGTTATCAAGAACCCTGTCAGTAGAAAGCATCTAGTTTATTTCAGTGTTTTGAAGGATAGAGGCTAGATGCTCAGTAGTAGCTTAATTTCTGTGGCCTAAAGGGTCACTGAGAGGCTAGCTTATGCAAAAAAAAAATAAATTGGGATTTCTTATTTTTTTCTTAAGGTAACATTAAAAGAACCATTTTTTTATAAATCTTTAAATAATGAATGAACTTTTCTCCATTATTTCACAATGTGTACCCTTAAATAACATGCCATTATGCTAGTCACATCATAAAATTAAACAGATTAGAAACAAGTTAAATAACTGATATAGTTTAACAGTCCATGTAAGTAAAATACAAATGGTAAGCAAGTAACTTTAATAGTAATAAATAGGTCTACTGACATTGCATCATAATGAAGGTAATTTTTAGAAACACAGGCGATGATTTGCTTAAAAAAAAGCAGTTTAACCTTGACAGTGAATACAGCTTTCAAGCCAGCCAGAGGAGATAGGAGCATGAGGTTATATCTCAGGTATCTATGTTATTTTGGAAAACAGTGCCTTATGTGCAAGGGAATGTTTCCCAAGCATCAGAGCATGAATATAAGCCAGTGGCATCGGAAAGGGAATGCCTACATGTGCACACGGTGATCTAGGGCTTTCTTTGGTTTTTCAGCTGTAGGAAGACAAGAACCTGAGATGAAATCTAGTCCTAGGAAGAGCTGCTCTACATGTTGCTGATATTCCCCTGGACTCCGAGACTTAGCTACTTTATCTGAACTCACCTTTGCATATCCTCCTTGAAGAGAAGTCCTCTGCCTGTCTTACAGGAGTTCAGTTTTCTATGCCTCCACCTTCCTGAATATATGCCAGTTTAAATAAGAAAACTGCTGTGTGCATTTCCATGTAATAAAAAATAAAGATGTCTCATCTTCCTTCCTACAGAGCACTTTAAATGCCACGTCCCAGCCTGGCATTTATTGACAGAGGCAAAAGCTTCTGACACAGTTTATTGGCCTCCCCCCTGCTCCCAGGAGAGGCTGAGGATGCAACGCAGCCACCTGGGCAGTCCCTTGCTGTTACTGTATGCAGTCCTGGTAGGGAAGAGGCACTGATGGTGATCAAACACTGATGCAGAAAGAACCCTTCTCCATGTTCCCAAAAACTTCTGAGTCCCATACCTGTACCCCCATGCCCGAGGATACCTTCCTGGGTTGTCCTTCCCAAGATGTCTGGCCCACCACTTCCATTCTGTCCCTTGGCATGAACTGTGTTTGGACACTGTGTGCCCCTCCCTGCTCCTACCTACCCAGGGGGCTGGAGTCATTATATCCTGTCTTTCTGCATTTTTTGATTCTGTGCCTCATCAACACTCTTTTCTGCAAATGGTTGGTATTTGAAGATTGGCTTTCCCTCAGCATGTTGAAAGAGCTGCTAGCCTTGTGGAAAACATCAGCTCAGAACATAAGAACATCTGATAAAATGCACTATGAAGTCCATTAAACACCCATCATGGTTTGTCCTCTGTCATTAATAAGGTTGTTACTGCATCTTATGTTTATTGCCACACCCTCCTCTTGAAGGACCTGTCTGGAAGCATTTAACATTTTTACAGCTCATCTCTGAGATTTTTTTTACCTTATTCACCAGCTATTCAGTTCTGTTATGCATTGTAGTACAAGAAAAAGGTCCTCATCACAATTTCCCAAAGAATGTGCGCAAGATTCAGTTAGATGTCAAAGTGCATTCACTGATAGCTATTTAAGGGAGCAAGCAAGGTTTGTTTTGTTGCTAACCAGCATTTTCTGAGTCTTGGGTTAATGACAAGTCCATCAGATCCTGTTGCTCAGCACAAGCTATAATAGAAACAAAATCTAGATGAGGCCATTTCGATTATTCTGTAGTGTGTAAGGTTAATGTCCTGTACTTTGAAATAACTCTCATTTAATTTCTATAGGACTTTAATAGGGTAAAACATATTATGTTCACTGGATACATTAGTAATTATGTTCTTGTAGCTTAAAGCAGAATCATCCACTTTTCAGAAAAAAACATCAAATCAAAGCTATGATAATGAATAAGGAAGGATAATTGAAGCTATGCTTTTTGCTTCTTACTACCCTGGCATCCTTCCTTCTACTCTTTTCTGTTCAGCTTAAGTGATTTGACTTCCTGAGCCAATTCTGTAGCTAAACTAGTGCTCTAGTTTTAGGTTTATCATATGGCTTACAAGACATTTTCTTTGTGTGATTCTGCAGTGTGGTTTCCACACAGTCATTACTGTGTTGGGGGTCAGAAGAAGAAAAAACATTTAGACTCTTTTTCTAATTCAACCTGTGTATATTTGCAAGGAATTTAATTCCAAGAGAGCTCTAAATAATAAAATGCATGGTCTCACAATATGCTGCAAAGTGCTCATTATTTGGTATCCTAATACACTCTGACTGCTTTTGCAAACAGATGCTCCAAATACTGTTCTTAATTAAATATCAAGGGTTGGATTCAAATGTTGGTCCATGACAGCAGAAGATAGCGCAAATCTTGGCACCAGGCCCCAATCTAACAAAAGGATGGTTGTGAATGCCTGAAACACTCGCAGGCTCCCCTCTCCTGTGGGCAGACTTGCCAGACGTCAGGATATGATGCAAAGAGCCTGGATTTTGGGGTGTTTCTCCGGTGTCAGGGTGGTACAGCGGTCCAGATGGCTGCTTGACAGCAAGACTTGTGCATGCTTTGGACATGTTGCTCTCCAGTCAGGCTGGAGAGAGCTGCTTAGTTTTGTTGTCAACAACCATCACTACAAATCCATTGAAACTTTTAATGAAGATAGAGGAATCAAAGTCACTGAAGGAAGAACTATGAACTGAGCTTTTACTTAAACAGTGCCTCTCTTTCCCTTATCACCTTACTTTTTTTTTCTGTTAATAATGGATGTGCAATAGTTTTTTGATAGTAATGGAGATGGTAAAAGATTTATTTTGGGGGTCGCTCTTAATACTCAGATTTTTGGTGTTCGGTCTTGACAAGGAGAGGAGAAAAAACACTTTGAAGTGAGGCAAAGAAAAGGAAAATGCAGGTAGCAAAAGGATCTTTTCTTTCAGCTGATGACTTCTGAGCCACTTCAACATTGCACAGTGTAACCTTTCTCAAGAAGACTAAGTAGCTTTGGAGAGCACCATGACTGTACAGTATTACTGGTCTGTTACCAGAGATTTCAAAGATTTCCAAAGATTCAGCATTTCAGATTTTCAAAGATTTAGCATTTACCTGCAGTGTCAGGGCTGAAGAAAAGCAATGATGTAGCACAGTCAGATCAGCCATTGCATAACATATACTAATCCAGCTGAAGCAAAGATTTTGGTTCTTTACATCATTTCTTCTCATGGGTTCACAGTTTTGAAAAAAGATTTCATCTTGGACAGCAAGACTGAACTCTTTAAGCAAGAGGCACATATAAATGAGAACAGAAAAGGAGCAGGAAACAAAAATAAAAATGGAGGAAGCGGCAGAAAAGTGATTTTGCCAGCTGGGTTGCTTCTTGGTTACTTCTCTAGCTCACTGGTCAAGTTATTTCTTTGGCTTAACTGGATACACTGGGCTCAAAGTTGTGGGTAGCCTGGGGCTGAGGAGCTAATAAAACTAGAAAGCTTTCCAGGCTGCCTGTTCTCCCAGCCTCTGTGTCAGACTGTTAACCTCCCCAAAGGTCTATTTCCTACTTTCCAACACAGACATTTTAGTCAACTGATTTATACCCAATGCTTCTTTTTTATTTAAAAGCCATAGTGTTACCACCATCCTTTGTGTAATATGAAGTAGGGTTTTATTTATTTTTAACTTTGCTGTCTTTTGTGCACAACTTCATAGAGGAAACTGTTTCAAAGTTTTATTTGCTTTATAGGTCTCTATACCCTCAGCCAAAACTGAGGCACCTCAGTCTACCTTCTGCCTTTCCTCAGCATGTATAGACACAGTTTCTAGGGCAGAGAGACCTGGGAGGTGCCTCTTCTCCCTTCACCGCTGAGTCTTAGAGGAGAAGCTGCCAGGACAAGCCAGCCTGAGACTCCAGCTGGTGAGAGCAGCCAAACCAAGGCTTTCAGGATGCTCAGAAAACATTTTACTTTTGTGTCACTCTTTCTCTGCTGTGTGCTGGCTGGCTCTGGTACTGGCTCTCTCATGATTGCTTCACCTCTATATCACTCATTCATCAATCTATTCTTTTGCCTTCTTTCACCTTTTCTGTTCAGTCATCCTCATTTCACAGTTTATTTCTGTTTACCTGATTTCCTTCTAATTCAACCCATCACAAAAGAGAGAGGAAGAACACCTGTGGAGCAAACATCCTAATTTTTGCCATCATTCCAGTGAACCTCATTGCTTATGCATTATACCTCTTTCCCTACCGCATTTATGTCTGATCTGCCTCTGTTTCAAGCTGTGTAGTACAGAGACTTCCAACGACTTTTTGTTTGTATAAGGATGCCTCATTCATATTTGGTCCATAGTCAGGATTAGAATAACTTGTTAACGCTTAACACTGACACACAGAGTCAAACTAAGCAGGACTAGCACTGTAGGACTTAACGATTTTCTAAAGAAAAAGCATTTGTATTCTAATCCAAATTTTAGTTTATTAACTCCTTAGTTTCAGGCACTGGAAAAAATTTCAGTGGCTGCATCTTACCAATCTACTCTTTGTTTCCATGCTCAAGTGTAGTTTAAGGCTTATGAGTCTCATGGAAAAAGATGTCCCTTTTTGGTGGTGAACTGGATGCTTAGCACAACAGAAGCAATAAAATTCAGCAACTGGGGATGCACACTTGTGTATTCCTGAAAAATTCACGCTGATCCTGTCTCCTTGAATGGGAATGGTCACAAAAGGAGTGCAGGCAGTTCCTGCTTGGAGAAGGCATCTCTGCCTTTTCCTCACCAGATCTGTCGTGTAGAAATTCCTGAAGAAAATTAGAGGCACAGCGCTAAGGTGGTAATGCCTTTTCTCCCATATGTCCACTGGCATTTTTAAGCATTGTCCCAGGCTTTTTACCAAGCCCATCTGTTCTACTTTATGCCACTTGTCTGCAACATAAGAGAACTAGCAGGCTTCCACTGGGAGGCAAAGCAGAGTACAATTACCCTCGTACAATACCCTCATAATATCCTCCCCTGGGTGCAGCTGAATGCTTGGCATCCTAGTGGAGTTTCACCCTGGGTGTGTATTCAGAAGTCTTCAGGGCTAACACACTGTCAATGAATAACTCCTGAACAGCAAACCATAACCATGATTAAGGAATGGGAGTGATCCATGCTTGGGAGGATTTGGACAGCAAAGATAGAAACACGTGCAGACCTGGCAGGTGCTATGGAGGAAACGGCTGCAAGATAGGCTGGGAGCAGTGCTGTCAGTATGTGGGCTGCTGCACCTCTGCTTGGATCCACAGACCGAAAGGGCCTCTGGAGTCCAGCAGCCAGCGTTACATATTTCCTCACCAGGGTGAAAATGCTGAGGAAAGCAATAAGAAGAAGGGAAAAAAACATGAGCACACAAATTTGTGAAAACTCCAACATGTGATTATGCAAAATGCAAGGTGTGTTTTCTCATTAGGATGACATTCACATGATTACAAGCAACCAACCAGAGATAAATCTGTCATCTTGCAATCAGTTTGTCATATTTTTTCCTATTCTGGTTCTGTGTGTGTGTCTACCTGCAAAAAGGAAAATCAGGTAAGAAAAAGGGAGAATATTAAAAAAAAAAAAATCTATCAAAATTGTATTTCTTCTAACAAAATTTCCCTTTAACAAAAAAATGATAATTTAGTGTTGACATGCAGCTTATTTCTACCACAGCCAGGTAAGAAATGACATTCCTGCCAAGCATTACAAGACCATCCCAGTTAACAAACTCTTTTACATGTCTAAATTCATGGTGTCTTATCAGCAATAAATTGCATTCCTAATGTGTCAATAGTTTTCAACATGCCAGAATCAGGACTAGTTTTCACAGGTCCACTCGGTGGACAAGCAAAACCAAGATATTCAGTGCAAGCTGTTTTGTACAGTCCACTATGTAATGGTCTGCTTTAAAATTGTGAGGGGTTGTTGTATGCACCTTCACAAAGATAAAGTTGTTGCTTTGTATGTCAGTTATTTCTGACTGTACTTTTCTCCTTCCACCTAATTGCTTTGCATGTCTGGCAGAGTACAACTAATTGCCTCTTTGAGTATAAACAAGGTCTTAAACGATTTTTTTTTTCTATGCAGAAATGAAGAAAAATATTTATTATATCAACTTGGAGTTACAAGAATAAACAACATGACTGGTAGAAAGTTTTAACAGAGTTGTGAAATTTTTGGCATCAAAGAGCTAAAGCAATTACAGAATCAGAGCACAGTGGAAATGACCTAGGAACTTTGGAAGGACTCAGCCCTTTTGATTCATCCTTGCAGTGCATGTCCAGAAATGTTGAAACCCTGCTAAACAGACTGCTATTTATCTGAAAAAATATATTACTCAAATGGCAGTGACAGTATTGACACAGTATTGCAGTGTCATGCAGTATTGCCTGCAATGCTTTTCGGATAAGAAAAGTAAAATGTGATTCATTTAGTGTGCCACCTTTGCCAAATATATACGGTGCTATTCAGTTGATTTTTACAGTGCAACACAGAGAAGACGAAATCCCAGTGAAGTAGTTTCAGGAATTTATCACTTATGGCAACAGCTACGGTATATTGTGGCACTTAGCAGTTTGCAAGAACAGAGTCTCTCTCCTTCAGAGCACCATGGTCATGACAATGCATCAACTATATGAGGACATTACACACTTTTATAGGCACAATTAAAAGGATTGAATGAGTTTGCTGGATATATTCTCTGTATGGGGTAAGGCTTAACTGTAATCATTGTGCATTGAATGAAGCATGCAAGTTATCTTGCGTGACCTGATTAGTCAGAAATAGTGTTTCCACTCTTTGGAATGAGATTGTTATCAGTTGCAATAAAACAAGCAAGACTATACTTGATGTGAACCCTGCGCTGCTAGCATTGTCGAGTCTTTGAACTTGTGTATAAAACATTTGAGAGACTAACTCTAAGAAACTGAAGTGGAGGTAAAGCAAACAGCTTCAGAACCTGATTATGACAGCAATGAATGTGTGAGATAATGAACTCAGTTTGGGAAAGCCACCAACAAAACTGCTTCTCAAAGAAACAAGTGTTTATTTTATCTGTATCCTAAAGCAGGCCAGTTCTGGCCTGGTTATTTTGTCTCCCGTCTAGACCGATTTTTATAAGGTATATGGCAAGTTCTTCTATCAGGAATTTGCTAGACTCAAACGTCCTTGATCATATGACTATTTACCACATGGAGGTGCTCCCCTGCCAACCTCTGATCTCAGCTTATGCTTTACTTGGATTCATCTATACAGGGCAGGTGCCAGAAGCTGGAGCCTACCTCCTGCCTGGGTTGCTGTGGGCTCCCTCTCTCAGCTCTCCCTGCACTTGGAGGCCCCACACTTCTCCTCCTACTTGGACTCTGGTGCTTCCAGTTTCCCCATCCTCTAATTCCAGATAAATGGTTATTTCTGGGAAAAGTTATGTCCTTCAAGGGTCATTCCTTCCTCTTGCGGAAGGAATAACAAGGGTGATAACAAGCACAGCAGGGCACTTATTCTGACTCCTCATGCCTGCTCCTTTGCTTCTGCCTTTATCCTTATTTGAGGATCTTCTACTGAGCCTCCAAGGCTCGTAGTGAACTCTGTCCCCTCAGATTAAACCTCTTTCTCAAAGTTGGTACCCATTATTTTGATGCAGCATCTCTGATCCTCAGGTGTGAATGCTTTCATATTGCAGAGGTCTCTGGGTCCAGGGTTTGGCTGCTCTGTCCCCTTCCTTCTCTCTCAGTCACTCCTGATCCATGGGGTTCAAGTCCCTTCTAATCCCAAAAGCTTTATCTAACATTAGCCATTTCTCAGTTTCACAGCTTTTCAGCCAGTGCTGCTGGTTTTCTATCCAGCCTGTCCTCCTACGCCCTCCAAATACCTTTGGGATTGTCTTCTCCAACCAGAGTAGTCCAAACACATACAGCTAGCTATCTAGGCTATGGGTGCCACCTGCGTCATTCAAACCAGGACCTTTCTTGTCCTTGGTGAGAGGCAGTCCTTTCAAACACATCAGTGAGTGCTTCTAGGCCACTTTGCTGCCATTTTATTCCTTGGTAGCTCCTCCCCCTGGAAATCCCTACCATGGTCACTGTTACTCTATCTGCAGGACAGGCATTTACCACCACAGTTTCTCTGCTGTATTTCCTCCTGCCATTTCTGTAATGCCACTTAGCTCTCCACACATTTTTCTTCAGGGAAGGCGAGCAGCAATACCACTGTCTGGAGCTCTTCCTTGCAAGCATCAGTCTATTATTCAAGTATGGTGGCCTCTGATAGTTCAATGTTTCTGTAAATCAACAGTTCAACAGTTTCAATAAAGCAAGCCATTCCAGCATCACAAGTTCATTTTATGCAGGATTCCTTTTTTCCAGATTGCCAAATCTCTCATCCTGTCAGGCTAGGAAGTCTCAAGGTTTCACCTTGTGCCCATCTGCTTTTCCCACCCTTGTGTACCAAAGACCTAATCTTCATTAAAGGCCAACACAAATGTCTCCCAAGTTCTCCTTCTTGACTGGCTTTCAACTATTGCCTTACAACTTTTGACATCTGGTTGCTGGCGGCTGTTCATGCAGGACCCAAAGTCCCATATTCATAAACGTTTTACCCGACTCCTGGTCACACGCTGCCTGAGGGTGGCACTGGAGTCAGGCGACCACCTTGCAAGGATTCAGGTCTCCAGTGCAGTGCTTTCTGGTCCTGCTACCAGTGTTAATAAACTGGTAAAGGAAGAGTCCACTTTAAAGATAAAACTGATTAAAAAATTACTTTCAGAGATGTGTGCCATGAACAAGACTAAATTATCTTTCATAGGACAGTGGGACACTTAACATTTGTTGACTAAGTTCACAAGGAATTGAATAAATGCAGAAAAATAGCCATAATAAGCTAGTCTTTTCAAAAACACTGTCCATGGGTCAAGAAGTCCCTGCACAGCACATTGCTGGCACCTGTGCGGGTATTTCAGGGAAGCACTGCTATATGGTTGCCCTAATATATTCTTCCCTTGGCTTGAGTTATTGCTGACAGTCAGAAACGAGACACTGAGCCAGCTAGATCTCCACCTGATCACCTTATAGTATTTTAATTTTCTGTCTTATAAGACTGTACTTACAAGCGTTAAATACTTCCAGGAAGCTCTTGGATGTACTGAGAAAGCAAAAATGAAGTTTCAAAGGTGTCTCTAAGTTAAAAGCTTGAATGACAGAGCTGTTGATTACACACCAATAGCGACAAAACAGAAGGACCAGGGAAGATTTTGAAAGAAAACCTGTTCATTTTTGGTCATCGTAAGCTGGAAGGTTATTTAGGGTCATTCGCTAGAAGTCATTTCTCTGATTTTCAGTTTCTGGTTTCTGATACTGAGATCTGAAAATTTAGAGAGTTGCCACTAATTAAAAACCTGAGCTCATACAGAAATAACCTGCAGAAATTGCAAGGGAATTTACAGACTTTGCCCACTGCCTCTTGCTTGTTTGTATTCCTGAGCCAAATTCAGACAGAAATATTAGAAACCTGTTTACTGAACAAGCAAATCTGCAGAGCTGAGCACGTTTTGAGTGCAAATGAGCACTTTGTTCATCGTTAACCGACTGAAGCCTGACAGTGCTGAGACAATCCCTTTGTTGAGAGGATCAGGCAAGGCAGTTTATAAGAGCCTGAGAACTCAGCTTGCACAGCTTTGCTGGCTTAATTAACACTCTTCTGCTCCCGGGGAGGAGGGAGCCTCTGCACCTATGGAGAGCCCCACAACTCTTTCCAAAGCCACCGAAGTGCCACCAGCTGAGGCGCTTTACCAGAGGTCTAGCTAGCATGGTAGGCTGCAGCTTTCCCTTTTTACACCAGTGAGTACCTAGGAGGGGAAAGCAAATCTGTTTTCTGATAAAGAATGAGTCATGCAGGTCGTTTGGCTTCCCCTCGCTATGTTGGTGATAGGACATTTGGCTGTGTCTTCCAGTGTACCTTTTGTATACAAAATACCTGATATACATATGTGATTCGGCTTTGCTCTCAAACAGCAAGCTCAGTTGACTCATTAGGTGTTGCTAGAGCTACCTAAAAGCAGTAAGGATCTGTTCAGGTCCCAAGTTCACGCCTAAGTTTGTCTGAGGCATAGCAGTTCAGGAGAAGAACTGGAAATCAGCATTCCTGGAGCCTAGATGAGAGCGGTGACACATGCCTGAGCTTGGGCAGAGCTCCTAGCAGAGGGCACAGTAGCAATGTCTGCTGGCCAGAGAACCTGGCTGGCCCCCTCCGCCGCACTGGCACACACCGGCTCTCCTGCCGAGAGCCCCACGGTGCTGGGAACGGAGCAAGCACCAGGTCTGGGGCTGCCCCACAAGCTGGAGAAGGGACTGCTGATGCTGTTCTCTTCAGTGCTGGCACATGGCTCTGCTGTCAGCTGGGCTTGCTTGAATGGAAGAGATTTTAAAGAATTTGGGTTCGTTTGGTTTTCTGCAGAGAGGGTGCAAGTGCTCGATGCTTTACCTGGGGGTAATACAAACAATCCCTCTACCTTTCTGTGAGACAACCTGTTCTGAACAAACTTGCTTTATCGCTTTGGTGTGCTCAAGGCTGTTGTTTTGTTTTTAATGATTTTTATTTCAGCAGAACCTCAAAGACCCTACCACCACCAGGGCACCATCTTCCTAGCAATACAGAATGTAAACCAGCGCCTTCCCCAAAGAGATGATGATCTCAGTAGGTCTTGGAGGCTAAAAGGAGGATGCAAGGGAGCAAGGGTGCGATGCAACAAGGCTCTTGCTCACAGACATCCATCAGTTTAATGGCCAAGTGGAAACTGGAAGCTGGGTTTCCTGATGCTGTGGCATGCACCCACTTTTCCAGTCATCCCAATCATCACAGCTGCACGTTTGGTGATTACCATGGAATTTGTCCTCTCACCCATGGCGTGTAGAAAGGGAAGACCTTTGTGGCTGGGCAGGCTGCCCGAGTACTGCTTTTTTAAACACATCAGATCAGCCCTTCTCACTGTCAGGATATCACCTCACAAACATTCATATAAGAGCAAGTGCAGAACAACCGTCGAAGAGAAGGAGCAACTTAATGCCAAGACTGGCTCCATAACCCTTTCCAGATAAACAAGCCCTGATTTACAACACCCCAAATCCCAGGCTTGAGTGAATACAACTAAAAAGATGACAGCTATATCTTCAAAAGAATTTGGGATAACTCTGCAGTGGAAATTTCCTTCTACAACAAATCCGTCAGGAGAGAAGAGGAAATGTGTGGTGCAGGCAACAACTATCACTAGCAACATCTCTGCCACTCTCTTCTGCAAAGTTTTGACCTCAAAAAGGGAGAAGTGCCAGACACTCAGAAAATACTTCTTACACTGTGATTTTAAAGGAAGTGCTCAAAATACTGCAGTGACGGATGGCATTCTAAGATACCCAAGGTTACATTAGAAAATGAACTACTTTAAAATGAGGAACCACCATCTGAAGTGTCAATCACATCTCACTCAGCATGCTGTTATTTATCTATCACCAGAAGCACACATGGTGCTTAGCAGACAAAGGAAAAAATAAAAACCTTGCAGCACGAGTTTGTTAATCATAATTAGGCATAATCAGATTGGAATATACTTTGTCAATTATTTCTGTTGTATTGTGCTGTGTTATATTTGTTGGAAAATGCAAATTTATTAAAAGGGAAAGATTTTGCAGAGAAAGATTTACATAAATGAATTTCCCATGCAACTTTGTTGAAAGAAAACGTTCATTCAAGGAAATGCTTTAGACATCTCTAAATGAAAACATTTGCATGTGAAATTAACCTTTTGGTCTTACATGTAAGTTGATGTATGTTAAAAATACACCATCAGTTTTAACAGCGAGTCAATGAAAGGTTCCAGAGGGATCACAAGTCAGCTTTGTGATAATTTCTCATACTGTAAACTGTAAGAATCTTTGTTTTTCTCCCCACTTTTGTGTACAACACATTCTATAGACTGCATGTTGCTAGAATTTTTTTGATAATGTGATGCAGTGAGATATGAAACTGTATCAAGAGCACGAGTCAGGATAGTACTGGGCGGTGGAGGCTGAGACAATCACATCGGCTTAGAAACACACACAGGTTACAGACCATGTGGGCTGAGAGCGAGCCAGGCAGAGCAGTAGCATAAAGAAACATCACAGAGTTTCTCCTGGAAGGACACCAAAGGAGCCTCAAGGCCAGGTGAATTGACAGGGCTTAGGGGAAGAGGGGCAGTGGGGGAGCACAGTATGATACAGAGTGTATTGCTAAGGAAGTGGCTGAGCCAGGAAAGGATGTGCTGTAAGGAAATGTCAGCATGAATATTTCATATGTTGACCCTTTTTGTAGTTTCATCATCTTAAAAGACAGTGACTGTAATTGACGTCAGACTCTGGGTAGAAAATGTAATTCCTATCCCAGGAGGCTGATGTATATTAGCCCCCAAAAATGCAGCTCTTGGCTGTGTTCTGCAAGGTGACATGCATTGCTACATCTATTCACTGAAGGAACATCATCATTATCTGCCTGAACCTTAATTTCCCCTGGAATATCACCCCTGCGCTTTCTTCTTTCTAGCTAATGTTGCAGTTTCGTATATAAGGGCACTTCTGGAACAGAAAGGTATAATAAGACTCAGTAGATGCAGGTTGAAACCAGTCAAGTTCAGACTACAAATTAGCTAAGGCATTTTTGCTTATCAGTGAAGGTAAGTAAACATTAACAAGGGCTGTTGTGGATTTTCCACAACTGGAAAGCTTAACATTATAATTGGCTGTTTTTCTAGCACCAAACACTGCTAATGTATTTTGCTCAGGAATTAAGAGAGGAGCATCCTTTGGTCTGTGTTATGTGTGAGACCAGACTAGTCCCTTCTGGCCTAAGTTGTTGATTACCCTAAAGCAAAGTGTCCTGCCCTTAATAAGAAGAAATTTGTAAACTGAAAGCTAAACTGCATATGCCTCAGGTTCTATCAAACCCCTTTTATACTAAAAGCTATTTCCCTGGCTATAGTCTGTATAAAATAGCATCCTAGATTCAGGATATGAATTGGAGCCCTTTAAATTATATACCCTCTGGTAGCTGATGCAGCATCTAATGGACTCATCTGGCATAGGAGTGAAAACAATACATGCTATGAAAAGGTTTATGCACAGACCCTAGTATAGGCTAGTATAGCTTCTTTTCCATGTTTTGAGATCACAGTCCTTGCTGTCCTTACCTGTGAAATCTCTCAAGCAGAGTTCCCATCTGCCTGCACCCCAGGCTCCATGGAGGTGCCAGTACCTTGCATTTTTGGAGTGCAGGACTGGTAGTCTTGCTGCTCTCTGGGCTGTCTGAGCTGTCTCACTATGGGAGAAGCCTTTCAGCGAGGAACTGTTGCCAAGACTGACCCTCTGCTCCTTACAAACAGGGCTTTACTACCAGACACATTCCTTCTGCTTCTCCTATAGCATGCACAGAGTGCCTACAGGAGCTCACCAGCAGATTGACCCCATGGACAAACATCCATCACGTGAGCCAAAGAGCCTGCATCAATCGCCCGGCTTGTCCAAGAAATCCAAGGCATGAAATTCATGTGCCAGAGGCTCATAAACTGAGCTCTGCATGCACTGAGTGCAGAGTCCTCCTGTGAAGGGGCTGGGCAGAGAGCATCTCCTAGGTGACCTAGAAGAGGGGGGTCTGCCAGGCAATCTTTGCCATGAAGACAAACCTTTTTGACCACAAGCAAGGTTGCATGCTCTTCTCATCCAC
The DNA here is from genome assembly GCA_026212715.1 of Elanus axillaris. Classification (NCBI taxonomy): domain Eukaryota; kingdom Metazoa; phylum Chordata; class Aves; order Accipitriformes; family Accipitridae; genus Elanus; species Elanus axillaris. The sequence continues at coordinate 6,375,727 of JANZLQ010000078.1, read as the reverse complement.
CCAGCCACCCTGGGAGCTGTAAGTGCAGCACAGGCACAGACCACCAAAGGACCTGGAGTCTATTCTTGTTGCTGAAAGCTTGGCACTTATCGAAGTGCTTTGCTGGATCAAAGCCCTTGGACTAGAGACTTCTTTGCCAAATAGTGCAATGCCATTGTCTCATGTGGCACTTTACACCAACCTGTACAGTACGGCTCTCTAGAGGCTATAATGAGAAAGCCAGTTATGTATCAGGTAGAAGATGGAAGAATAAATCCCTAAGTTTGCCTTTACCTTACTTTAGTTTTGTCAAAACTTCCCTGTTGTCATCAAAGGGATGTTGTTCGTTCCAAGTCAATTTAAACATTAATATAGGCTAAAATGCAGGATAAACCAAAACCAAGGAAAACATTTTACTAATCTATAAGCTAGACAGAGCAAACTGCCAACTGGGAATAATGCTAAATGGGCACTGTAAGCTACTCTGTGGAATGCGAGTTTGATCAATTCAGTCCAAGCCACATTAGTCTCATAAAAGCTGAGGGTAGCATTTTCTCCCAAAGGTTTCCTTTGAGGGATATTCCTCTCAGAGTGCAGTATCACAGAGGCAATTAAGGATGATAATATTTTTTGCATATACTAAGCAACTGATGAGTCAACATTGATCAAGACATGCTTTCATCATTACTTTTTAAAAATGCACTTACAAGTTCATAGTATAGTTGTCACCGAGCTGACAGAAGCAATAATGACTTGTGAAGATTATTGTACCACGACCCTGTGAACTATTTTTGACAAGCAAATACTTTCCAGGAAGCTGGTAGGGAAAAAAAATAGTGTTCTCATTTATAGTCTGTACTCTTACTCAGGTGGAAGACAAGGTGGGTATGTTATGAGATTTTCTAGCATCACTGACATTCTTAATCTTCCCTCCCAGAGTAATTGGCATTAATGTTCCCAGGTCTCAGTGATGGTTGCAGGCTCATTACAGGTGCTGCTTTGCTTGCGTATCATAGCTGTCCCACAAGCATGTAATTTATTGCTTAGAAAGGATTTCTGGATATTTTCCCAGATGTAAAATCACAGAGGCTTATATTTACTGCTCCAGCTGATGACAACCCTACCTGCATACATTCTCCCTCTCTTACACACGCACACACTTGGCTTTGAACTGTAACATTTATCTTATGTCATAAATTCTTTCAATTAACCAACACAGTGAATTAGTATAATTGTCAGTCCTGACCTGAATCCTCTTTTGGAATAGCTAAACAGAATTGTAGTAGTGTTGTTGTAGTTCGTATCATATACACAGTATGCTAATAGGCATTTAAGGAGTTATTGGTGAAGGTCTTGCTATGGTAATGCTCCTGCTTCAAGGTTATTTATATAAAATGGTGTCTAGTCTTTGTAAAGAAAAACTGCATACCTCTGTGCTTCCTGCACAATAACATGATGCCTTACTTTTCCCTCTGAAGTTATCATCTTGGATTTTCTATCTACATTTTCAGCTCATTAGGACAATTTGGGCCTTAAAACAAATAAAAAGATTGAATCAAAGGTGCCCTTGAAAGTGCAGGGCCATAAAATGGGAACAGAAAAACCAGCATGATCAGAAGGAGTCCAGTTCTGGACTCATTTGCTTATGCCAGACTTTTTCATCCTTCAGACACCAAACTGCAAGATGATCCAGTATTAATTAAAGTTTGGGAAACCTATGGCCTCACCCAGAAACATGCAGTTTAGAGGTGAGTGAAACTCCCATCATGTTCCTAACTATTCGGTTCAACTTTGGGGAGAGAATTTATTCCCTCATGAAATACGAGGGTCACAGAGGGATCTGGGAATGCTACCAAGTACCACTGGTGGCATCACCGGGTGGGACTTCCATCAGCAACATTGCCTGCCAGTCAGTCCTAAATGGTTTGCTTTAAGATACTATGCTAACTCCCAGGGCCTGGAGTGCCCACTCAGCTACTGGATGATGGTAGGGACAGAGTGTGTACCAATTGTGCTGCTTTTTTTGACAGGGAGCCAAGAAATCGTTTTCCACAGTTGACGGAGCGAGCATTTTTAAAGCAGCAGAGTTCACATCTCCTGTCCTAACACATTGCTAGAAGAGGCTAAGAGCTCTCTACGACTGCCTGTCTTCATCGTATTGACCCCTGCTGCAGCAAACACAACAGGGAAACACCTTCAACTGAATAATCACTCACCCTCAAGTCCATCGGTTATTGCTGAATCTCAGCTGTTTGAACACTAAAATGATGTTTTGTCAGATGTTTCCAATAGTTTTCTCCAGACAATCCAGCGTTGTTTCACGTGGAAAGGGCAATGGACTTGCATGGGTAGAGGGACTTATTCCAGGCGTGGAGTATTCACAACCAGAGCAATAATTAACATACTCTCAAGAAGGCACAGGGCGGGGTGTGTGTGTGTGCGGACGGCAGACGGACGGCTGGGAGACTTTCTATTGCTCTGGGATAATAGCCTTAGTCACACTTTACAGTACTATGGCTTTTCCACAAATTTACCCAGAGCGAATCATTTGTTTCTAGGGTGATTCATAGCCACGGCTGCTTCCCATCTTCCTGGGGGCTTTCTGCAGCGTGAGGCTTCTCACAGTCTCAGCAAGACCCATGCCTGAAGAGGGCTGTCACCAGCATCCAACCCTGGCTTCTTTCCTGGTGAGAGCGGGTGATAAGGGCGGCAGGCTAACAATGGATGCTCCTCCACAAGCAGATTAGCCTGGCCCTGCAGAACATCATGTATCTTTTAAGGGATGCTGTCAAGAAGAAAACAGCAGGTCAAATCCTTGGTGAGAACAAATTAGTCCAGCTGCGTCAGCTGCACTGTGGTTGGTGGAGCGGCGCCAGCTGATAGGAGCCCAGGATCTGACCCCGTCTATCTAGGAAAAACAGTGTGTAGCTGGGGTTTGAACAATGCTGGAGAAGGGATTACTGGAATCAAAAGGAGCGTAAGCTTTTTGCTCACTTTTCACCACTTGTGCCATTTCCCATACTGTCTGCTGGAGCACCGATGCTTGGCAGGTCTGGCCTCTCTGAATGCATTTTTGGTTCTCGTGGGACTGCAAAAGGACTGCTGTAACAAGGCTTTCTCACTACCATTAGAAAAAGCTGCAAAAGGTTCTCAAGCATACTGAACTTCTATTACATGGAAGGCTGTATCCCCTCCCTTCTCTCTTCAGGTGAAGGGGACCTGACACTGAGGACCAGCAGCAGCAGAATTTGCTGCTCTCTGCCACTTCATCCCGAGGGATGCGATGCTGCTGCGGCTCTGCTGCGAGAGCAGCACAGAGAAGAGGGGTCGGAACCTCCCCCCCCGCCCCCCGCAAGCCACAAACGCGATGTTCTCTGAGGGAATGTCAAGTGCATTTTGAGGACTGACAGAAATGTCATAGCACATAGCAAGTGCTTTCATCCCCTCACCAGAAATAAAACACGTCAGGTCACAGAAGGCTGGTTTTGCTCTTACCAACAGTGCCGGCTGTTGTCTGGCTGTGCAGGATCTCCCCCCCTCCAAAGGCATTTCTGATGCCAAGTAAACAGCATTTTATGAAAATGCTTCCCTCCCTCTCAGAGTTTGTGGTTTTTTTTGTCACTCAAGCCTGAAATAAAAGGTCTAGCTAGCTGGGCCCTGTTGCTTCAGGTTGTATTGGGTTTCTGTGGCAAGGTTTTGGTAGTGGGGGGGGGTTACAGGGGTGGCTTCTGTGAGAAGCTGCTAGAAGCTTCCCCTTTGTCTGTTAGAGCCAATAACAGCCGGTTCTAAGATGGACCCGCTGCCAGCCAAGGCCAAGCCAATCAGCGATAGTGGTAACGCCTCTGTGATAACATTTTAAGAAGGAAAAAAAGTTGGGG
>JANZLQ010000078.1:6360160-6371770 GCA_026212715.1 Elanus axillaris | reverse complement strand
GTCTAGCGAAGAGGGGGGGAGTGATAGAACGACTTGGTGGGCACCTGGCGTCCAGCCATGGTCAACCCATCACACAGGTACAGCTTCATTTGCTGGGGTTTTGATACCACTGAAATCGGGATTTTTCTAGCTTTCATGGATTGTGGCTAAACTTCTTGCACAATTTGTCCTTCAGAAGTTCCCAGATGTCTCAGTTGACATTTCCCTGGCATATATTTCAGGGAAAGAAAGATCCAAAAAACCCCTGTCACTCATCTGACTGGGTTTTTTCTTGCTACAGTGCTGTAATAGTGTTGATAAATACTGAGGAAAATTGGCATCAGCTCCACTTTTCTCCCTGACTGCCAGGACGTGTCCAGTTTCGGTTTGCTGTGTGATCTGCAAACTTTGTTGGCAGGTGGCCTGTATGGTTTTATCCACAGTTTTGGTCTGCTTTTTTTCACAGTCATGTAACGTCCAGAATTTAGAGGGTTTCCCAGCAGTTATCTTTGATTCTCTGACGCTGGGCAGACAGCATACTAACAATCATGTTTAATGGTAGGTTCCCAGTTAATGCTTGTTATTCAGTGATCCAGTTGCCAAAGGCTGTTTGTTTTATTAATTCTGTGGAAAATCTGTCCTGAGCATTTGTCAGGATCTATTCAGTAGTTAAACTGTGAAATAAATTTTAATAGGCCTTAAGGGATGTATATGTAACCCATCATATGTGCCCAAGTGTGTCTGATTCCCAAAAGAGGTAAATCAGGCCCATAGTTTGTGGCTATTATTTTGCTTGATAAAGTAGGCATCATACATTTATTAACCAGAAAGCAAAATGTCTTGGGTCTCTACAGATTCAGTTAAGAAACAAACTGTTAAGTTGAGCACTGAAACAGGTCCATGCTTTTGGCAAGTCAGCTGGAAGCATCTATATCATACTGATGCAGGTTTGTATCAGCCTTCTGCCTCCAGGTGCATTTGAACCTAGAGGTATCTGAGGTTTTCGACAAGAGTGTTTCTGCCTTCCATCTCCCCAGGACAAGTGAAGTGGCTTCTCTGGGTTGCCCCATGCAGGGACGGTCCAGAACAGCCCAGGGAACCGAGTACCTGATGCCTCTAGGCTCACTAAAGAACCTACAGGATTGCTTACAGATGTAGAAGCTTGTCCCATTGCATTTGGCCAAACATTTTTCTCTTCAGTCTCATTAAGTATCCAGATATTTGGGCCTTTAGCTTCTGGCATTAGTGACCACCCTCTGCTCTGCTTGAGGCACTGCTCGGCATGACCAAGTCTGGGAAATCTCACATGCTGCTACTTGGACACTTCCAAAAATGCAATGGTCTTCCCAGAAAAAAGGCTGCATTGCCATACTGCCTGGCTGAGAAGCTGAAACTGCCCTTTGAGATAATTCAGGTGGTAAGAGGTGGTGGCAGATTAAGACTGCACTTACTATGCAGCACAGCTGAGAGGGTTTAGTCAGGGGAAGGCACCCAGCTGTAAAGTTAACTATTTTCTTGTTATCTCCATAGTCTTTGTGTCTGCAGGCTTTCCTGGGTTCCACACAGGTATTGCAGTTTCTATACGTTTCCTTCTCCCACATGATCAGCAGCAACACATCTTTTTTGTAACCAATAATCTGGTTACTGCAGGAAGGCAGGCTGATGCATGTGGGTTTTCTTTTATCAGCAGCTTTTGAAGCAATCAGTCACAGTTTACTAAAGACTGCCTTAAATGAGCATCAGTCCCACTATTAATAATTTGGTTTCAAGGTGAGCTCATGGGCATGGCAAGTCCCCAGCACAGTAATTACTTGGGGTGCTTAAGAGCAATGAGCTCCTGGAAAATTTGATAGAGTACTAATTATATCAGTAAGGTTTTTAATGATTACTTTCTGTACAAAGATGGAGGAACAAAATAATTCTGCATATATCCTGAGTACTTGCAAATAAATTTTCCTTGCATGAGAGGCCTCATGGGTGCTCTAATAAGACATATCTCAATCCTCACAGGAGCTCTGGCTTAGTCAGAGCCAACAAGTGACTGCACCTCGGTTATGGCACTACCCAAATTTTGTACTTCTCCACTTTCAGAGCCTCAGTTTCTCTCTCTTCATCTCTCAATACTGACAGACCGTCTATCTTTTTTTTAAACACCTCCTATGCTATCAACCTTCTAATTGAAAACCTCTTTTTTTTTTTTTTAACGTCCTCTGTGTTCTTTCTGTGATATACACAGGTCCCTGATCCTGTCCCCTTGTACAGTGCACCCTTGTTCATGCTGGTAAATTAAGTAGGAGTGTGGAAGTGTTTTGAAGATCAAGGGCCGAATGATCTTCCTACTCCAGATGGGCATTATTTGTTAAAGACTGTTTTAAAATAAACCAACCTTATTCCCCAATGACATATAACCCAGACATTTCTATGGCTCTTCTTACATTTTACAAGCTGCTAATTTGTACATATTTTCAACAATTGAGTTCCTAAGTGCACAGGAACTTAAGTAATAAACCCAAAATCAGCTTATTGTAATTTAAATGGACCACTGGACACCATTACATAATATCAGGAAATGAGCCAGTCCTTCCATTTCAAATTTGCATTGAAATAAATGTATTCCAATAATATTATGGAAGGTAAACTGCAGAGGTGCTGTGATGCGATGGATTTATTAAGATACACCATGTACTTTTTATATGAAATATCCTCCAGAATCTGTGAAGTTTAACACATTCTTGTATTGTAAACATAAATTATTCATAAATAATTTCACTTACAGGCTTGATGCTTCATAAAGTATAATTTCCAGTAAGATGAGCATTTTGGAGAGGATCTTCTCTTTGAAGAGAAGTATAAATAGTCGTATGTTGATATTACAAAACTGAGACTTTCATTATAGTAGAATCATCTGGAATCCAAATGCAGTGGTCCTAAATTTGCCCTATGCTTCAAAAGGATAAGGAATATATCTCTTGCATAGCAAGTAATTTGAAGCCCAATTTCTAAGCCCCTTTTTAATGTTAATAGAGCTCTTCCCCTGCCTTAGGACATTTGGTGACAGCTGATAAACTAACTACTTCAAACCTTCATTCCCCCCAAAACCTTGTAACTTTGATGTGCTGGTTGTTGCCTTCTTCATGGCATTTGGTAAGAAGGCAGAGGTCCGTGTTTGGTCGTCAGTAACCAGGCACCTTGGACAGTGTGAGATGCCTGAAAGAATAGGCTTGTCCACACATGAGCTGAGCTCATTCTGCTGCTGCCAAAGAAAACTGCAGCAGCTCCATTTACTTCAAGGGGGGTGGGGTGGGGGTGGAAATATGGAGCATCTTCTGAAAAATCAGGCTGTTGTATCCAATGTATGTGTGTATGCTTGGAAATTTTGGCCAGAGTTCTTTACTTTGTTCTCTTCACTTGCACCTGGTCTCATGCAACCAGCAAGACTGTGCTGTTAAGGGAGGAGTGCAATTGCACAAGCCGGCACACATTTGTGCAAGAACAACCACAGGAGGAAACACCTGGATGCCACCACTCTCAGCAAGCCATTTTAATACCATCTGTGGGTTTTTTTAAACTACAGATGGACTGTGATTTTTAAGAGAGTTCCTTCTTCCCAGGCAACAGTGTTTGAAACACTGCCTGTAACAGCACTTGCTTGTCCACTGTTGTAAAGCAGATTATTGATCAATCCACTGACATGTCCCTTGGTTCCTAAAGCAATTTCACACGCCTGGACATTTCTGTCCCGCAGTCTTTTAGCAAACTTGGATAATACCCATGGCAATTCTAGCACCCCCTCCAAAAGTCAAGAGAGTAATGTAAGCCACATGTCACAGCCACGTGAAGCCTCCTCACCCCAAAGCGGAGAGGTCTGGCGCAGTGGGACACTGCAGAGCCCAAGGAGGAGCCCGCTCCAGCGCGGGGAAGGGACAGCCACCCACGGGTAGGAGGTGGCCTCCTCAGGGCTGGTAGATTTGGGGCTATTCAGGTAGCTTACTCAGGTAAAACGGGTCACCCTTCCTTTCTGTAAGACAGCATGATGTTCTTCAGTGCTTAAGCACTACATCTGTTGTCTCTTTTTTGCTCACCTTTGATTATCCTTGCTAAAAGTCACAGTGTTGAGGACTAATCTTCAGTCTCTTTTTTTCCCAATAAGTAAAACTAATGACTGTTTTTATACTTTAAATACATTCTTATATAAAAAAGTAACAAAGAAAAGTCTCCAACATCATCCTAGAGGAAACCATGCTAGTCTGCATTATTAGCTTGAGTATTTTTCAGAAGTGAAAAAATCAAATTCTCACAAAAATAAAATACGGGGTGTCATTTCTTAGTGACTCTTTTTCCTGATTTAGGAACTAGATTGTGTAGAACAGATGGGGCCAAATTTTGCTCTCATTTGCGTCAGCCTAACTCAATTTATTTCAATGACAGCTATTCCTAGCACAGTTATAAGAGACATCTCTTTCTGCAGCTCCTGGAACATCACAGCTCAATAGCAGAAAAAGGCAAATGAATGCTTTTAAACCTCTTCGGTTAAACAACCAGTAAAATGAAACAATTTAAGCAGCATATGGTGGTGTCACTTTCACAAAACATGCTATCACCACCACACTATGAAGACTGGATAGATAATGTCAAAACCCAGGGAAAAACAGTAACTCAGAGGGTAATGGTAGTGCACAGAGGAGCACCAGGAAAAAAAGAAAGAAGCCACAGAGACCCACCAAACAGAAGCAGAAATATCAAGAGCAAGAGAGCTCATGCAGACAAGGAAAACTTCTTGTTCAGCTGGAATATCTGTTCTAGTTTTAGTTAGCAAGCAGTTTCTTATGCATCTTTAATACAAACACAGAAGTTTTACCAACATGTGTGCATGTATGTATATACATGTATATGTGAAATTAGCACCACATCTTAAAAATATAACTAGTGTTTTAAAGTAAATATTGCCTGATGACTAGATGTCATGAAACAAATCCATTTTTTATAGCAATGTTTTTGTGGCTGATCTTGTGAACACATGACCTGCACACAGCTGAATGAATATATGTATTTTCTTGATGTTCATGTTTGCTGTTGGACGTTTCAGGCTTGTCTGTACCTGAGGATGGGGTACCTGGGGAAAGTGAAGGCACAGGGTCAGAGGAGGAACACAAAGGATTTTAGAAGCTTGGCACAGGAAAGCCAGAGAAACCTCCTGGCTTGAGGATATCTACTGTTCTGGCCTGAAAAAACACACATTACCAAGCCTGCATGTACATTGCAAGGCTGCAGCGCAGCCCAGCTTTGCCTGACGGGACTCCCAGCGTATGTAACACGGAGCCATGCTGCCTGGCAGGGATTTATCTGGGTGCATGTGGTAGGTGTCTTGCCGGGGTGCAAAACAAAACCATGAAAAAAAAAGCAGCCAGTTGCAGTGAAAATACAGGAAAAGTCCCATGATGTCCCTGGGAACAGACTTTAACCTTATGCTACAGAAAGCTCTCACATTTTGCAGGATGGCTGACACCAACTCCTGCCTCCACTGCTGAGCACTGCCCTGGGCCCCTCATTCTGGGAACACCAGCGTGGAGGTTCACAGGACCATGTCAGGGCAGTGCTGGAGGGAATGCATGTCCCTGCAGCATGGTGGGAAGAAGTCACCATCATGCGCAGGAGAAACCTTCTCCATGGTCAGCTGAGTGAAACTATTTGGAGAAACTGTTTCTGGGGAGAATTCACTCCTGTCCAGGCAATATTCAGTGTGCGCTGGATTGCACACACGATTTACCAGCCACAGGCAGGTATCTTTATTCAGTCCTGCCAGCACTGCCAGCATCTGCCTCGCCTCCAGCCAGAAAACCCTTAGTCCCTGCACTCATGCGTCTAGTAAAAACAAGGTGGTTCCCCTCGGGGACGTGCCTTAGCGGCGCTGGCAGGTCCCCCTCCACCCGACCTGAGCTGACGTTCAGATGACCTGGTCAGCGGTTGCGGGATGGACTTCAGCGGAAACAAGCTTCCCCCATTACTCTCAGTTCCCCTTTGCCAGCCACAGGGGTTTTGAGTTATTCCTGTCTATTACAGCAAAGTGCAGATTATTAGCTGATGTGTCAGCCTGTTATTTGTTTCACAATGTGAGCCCGTATGCCTGAGTGGTTCTGTTCCCCTTTCTTACAACAAAGCCAGTCCATCCTTTAATTCAATTACAGCCCTTTTTAGCTGGCTTCCTCACAGATGCCCAGCAACCCATCCTCTTTGCTTTGAGAATGACGAGGATACCAGCACCCTGGATTCTTGAACTCAATTTTTATGCAAGCTACAAAGACAAGGGGAGTGTATTTCTTCAGCGAGCACGTTGTGACCCTCTGAGGTGCTGAGCTCTTATTCTGCTCCAGAAACCCCCCTTTCCTTCAGAGGAAAGAAATGCTTCTCGGCATATGCTCAACACCTCACAGGACCCCACAATTAAGTCATTTCCTGAAGGCCACAGAATGAATCGGAAACAGTGCCAAGAATTAACACGGCTTCCTGAATCCATCCCCTGCTAATCATGAGCACAAAACCATGCTCTGTTTACACAGAAACTAAATGACATTGAAGTTGTACTATTGCATGATTACGTCCCGTTTGTAATTAATTTTTCTCTCAGCTCTCCTTTCCACACCCTCATGCAGAGCATCAATTTCCCTATTGAAGCTGCATGTTTTTTACAAGTCCCAGTGGGAGAATCACAGCCGCTGGCCAGATCTGGGCCCTGAAGGGCTCTCTGTGCCAGCATCCCCCTCTCCTGCAAAGGAGATGTCACCTCCAGCCTCTTCTGTTTTTCTCCTGGAGCCTCCACTGGATTTACCTGGGGTTCTACTCCAGAAGAGAGGAGGCTGAAAAGGAAAGAGGACACCCTTCTCCTAATGTTTCTTTTCAGTAAGTATCTCCTAAAAACAGGGTCCACAACCAAGACTGGGGGCTGCTCTTAGGCAACGTCTTCTGTCCTCTGTCAAAACAAGGGAAGAGAAACATCCCCCAACCCAGCACCTTCCCCTTGCAGGATTTACTTCCCTGGAGAAGGGTTAAGGCAGGGTTGGGGAGAGATTCAACATTCTGAAGTCCAGAAATTGGACTGGAGTGACCTCAGCTATAACAGTCTAGACCCAAGCAACATAAGGGAATACTGCTGAGCTGCTGTTTATGTCATTTCCACCTCCATTTCCCTAGCATATGGCCTTTCCCTCTCCTACCTGTCATCAGAACTGATACTGGCTATATCAGACTCTCAGAGGGGCTTCTCCTGCCACTGTACAATTTGACTTTTCCCACTTATGGCTGCTGACTCAGTACTTTAAGATCCCTGCTTCTGAAACCATGCTAGCTTGCATGCTCCCACCCAACTGGAAATGAATCCACATCCCATCTGCTGGTGTTTGCTCCACACGCTGCTATGCTGGGCCCCCTTTGTCACCAACGTCACTGCTGTCACTGTCTTGGGGTTGCCGTCTCTTCCAAGGGAGCACAACCCATGGCAGTACTGGTCCCCCAATGCATGGCACTGGCTGGGGGTGGGAGTTCGCACAGTCTGTGTAGCTGACATTTGTTATATACTGTCTGTTGGAGATTCACACCACTTTCTGCCTCGGGTCTGCTACCAGGCATGAGGTCTCAGATAACTGCCTGCTCTCTGTGAGCTTCACCACAGCTGGGGACTTTCCTCTCAGGCTGTGTTTTAATTATCTTGTCAAGGGTTTAGCCTTTACTGTTTTGCTAGTCTCCTATCAAGAGTTCAACATTGTCCCAAAATTGCAATGTTGTCTCACTGGGCCAATCATGTACTTCTCTGTGCTTTTGCCATCCATTTGGTTTGCCACTTAAAAACATAGTGCTCACATTTCATGGGCTGCTGATAGCCCTCAAATGCCTGTAATACTGTTTCACATCTAGCTGCGTTCTCTTAAATTAGATGGAAACTTTCACAATCATCAAATGCTTTAGAAAACGCAATGGTCAGAAATTAGACTAGTTTGGCTTAACTGTCTGTATTTTGGCACCCATTGCTTGCAGTTACAGACTGAGTCCCTGTTTAAACTCTCTCTAGTAGACATTCATATTTCCAAAGAATTTCAGCCCTGGAAGGCAGAAAGCTTTCATGCTTCCTTTCAGGGAATATGCTGATTTTCTTTCAGTCCTGGTTCCCTGTATTGCTCAGCAATCACTGCAAACCCAGAAGTCTGGGCTCCCAGGCTGCTTCCTTCCCAGTCCCAGTTATTATCAGACGCAGCCTTGAGCTCGACCCAATGAGAAGATCTTCACAGCATGGGCATCAGCTCTAACCGGCTGTTGCATGGACCACTGGGGAGTGCAGTCCCCTCACAAAGGCAAGCCTGCACTAAGTAGTGAAACTCCCTGAAAAGCAGAGATCAACACTGTTATTGGTCTCTAAGGAGGAACGTGGGACCTTTCTCACAGATTAAATACAGAACAGTGAACAGAAATTAGTAGTCTGTACAAATAGTGGTTTCCTGCTCTCCCGGGGCAGGGGGTGGGGGAAGAAGTAATTTCCAAGGAGGATATGCCAATATTCACAATATCTTCTCTATGCCAATATTCACAATATCTTCTCTATTTCAAAGAAATCTTCCTAGGTGCCAATAAATGTATCGATAAGACAAAATTCAAACCCAAATGGCAGCCCCAAATCCATAGATAGTTCTCCCCTCCTCCCTCAAGAAAATACAAATAGTACACATTGTACATCAATCTGTTTCTTGGAAAACTGGCATATTGCAACACCCAGGGTTGGCTCAGATGCTTCCATAGCAGCCAGACTCTTGCAAGCTCGAGCACTGATTGCTGAGGATGGCATCAGGCTTTTCTCTATGGCAATGCAGGCCACTTCTGCTCAGCCATCTGTCTTATCCATCACCTTTTAAATTTCACTGCTGTCTTTGTCCATGCAATTGTGACATTTCATATGCAAGCATGCTGTATACAAAACCCCAGTGCAGAAATTCTCTGTAAAACTCCAGGTGCTGTTCAGAGATTTTATTTAAATGAAGGAATACATGTATTATCACAGTGAAGATTATAAGAAGTTGTATTTTTTTTCACACTGACTAAGCCAGTACAATTTTATTTAAGATTACTTAAGAGATCAAAAATGACAGGCTTACTGAAATGTATTCTGGTTTTCTTATAGGCACCACTCAAACTGTTAATTCTGCTCCTGGGTGCTAAGGAGTTACATAATGATAATAATTACTTTGCATTTCTGTGGTATTTTCATGTCATGAGTATGTTCTCCAAGCTGAACATGGAAATAAATGGAAATGCCATGGTTTCTAGGGCTTTCATAGCCACTGTCAGTGCTAGGTAGATAATAACAAATGATAACCTATCTAAATGAAATACTTTGAGCAGGCTTGTTTGGAATGCAGGCAGCTACAGAAGTGCAATTTTCGCATGAAAATTTGGGGATTTACTTAAAGCTTCTGCTCTTGAAATCATGCGGTTACAAAGTTTTTACTGGAAATACCTCTCTTTTGATCTGCAATTCAGAAAAGCTTGAACATAGAAAACTCAGAAGCTTGAAAACAAATGAAAGCAACCCATGCTATATTGACTTTAAGGCAGTGTTATGATTTGAGAAGGAAGGGGAGGGCTGCACCCTCCATTTTCAATACGTGCAATCAGCAGGCATAGGTTTTGACATTATGCTGACTGCAGCTTGTCACAAAGACAAGATGCAGCCTACATTAATTAACAGAGGCCTGGCAATCTCTACTCACATGGCTTCCAGTGATCTGTATTTTCAAAGAACAAATCTGAGTCTGATCTTTGCTCTGAGTAATGGATCACAGAATACCTGAAACCTGGGAGTATAAAATACATGACTCCATTTCCTACAATCTGTAGCCGTATTGTTATTAATTCTTTGCTTTACTGAATGCTCACATTAAACTTCTGGTCTACTAGATGTTTTGGAAAAGCCTTCTGGGCCCTCAGGAAGCAAAATGTTCCCTAGGTCTGCCATAGTTGAGGGTTGTGAATGTCAGGATATATGGCAGAATCCATCCAAATTTATCAAAGATGTGAAATTGCAGAGGATTTGTTTAACCACATTAAACTCCCGTGGAGATGCTCCCATCTGGAGTTAAGCTAGTTCAATTTGACCAAGTTCACTTTGTTTCTGAAGGAGTTAAATAAAGTCATGGTGCAGCCACTTTAGTTGAGAATGGGAGTCTAATGCAAGGATCAGAGCAGGCTCAAATCAGCTTCTTTCTCTCCATGAAGAATGGCTCTCAGTGTGATGATCCACATGGAAATCCATGTTCTTCCACAGCTCCTCCTGCAATCTCAGGGCCCCTTTTTTTCCTCCATCCTGGAAAAAGCAGTAAATGGACCAGGTAGCCACAAAAGACACGGCACTTGAACACAGAAAATGAACATCTCGCCTGCCTGCACCTCACCAGCTGACTCGGCAGCCAGAGAAGGAGACCTTTCAGTTCACTGTATTTATTTGCTCAAGACAGGAATGTGCTGCTTTTCACGCAGGAATGTCAGGCTGCCCAGGCCTTTTGCAGCTCTCACCCTCTTGGACATTTATGGGTGGATAGAGTCCAAATGCCATCACACCGTTTACAGCCCTCCTGAAGGGGTTGAATCCAGAGAATGTACCAACTATTTACATCTGAGCCCCCTCCAAGTTTATTGGCATTACTCCTGACAGAACAGGACAAAGTGAAAGGAGGAGCGGAGGTAGCCAGGAATTGCAGAAATACTGGCCCATTGTGCAGAACTTGCAAATGCTTAGCCAGGCTTTAGAAAAATGCAGTAAGTTATGGCTGATCCAGCAAAAAGAGAGAAAAAGATGAAGATAGCAAGCAAAGTCTTCTCTTCAGGCTGTGTGTTTTGTTTATTCATATCAGGACCACAGAACAAAATGGGTGGAGATTTTGTTTGTTTCTTTCTTTTTCACATGTAAAGAATAACTTGGCATCAGGGTTTGATTTGAAGAAAGAAATGCAAGTAATACAATCTAGATGATTAATTCTATATAAGCAATGGTTGCTTAAACTGGCAGGCTTAAAAATTCTGAGGATGTCACTTTATCATTTATAATTATCTAATGTTGCAATGCCTTTTCCTTTACTCTGCTTCCTATTTGAATTAAACTGGATTCCAAAATTTCGAAGCTAAGCCATTTGAAAGGGATTTTTAGGAGAAGGAAGAAGAGTTGCATATGAATTTGTTTTATCTGCAGTCCAATCCAAACCCACAAAGGCCCTACTCTGAGATTCCCATTTAAAAGGAAATGACATCCTGAAAAAGCAAGACTTGTTAATGTGTTAATATTTTTAAATCTGAACTTGAACCACAGCCTTCCTTCAACCTTGACTCTAAACCTTTAAAGCTTCTTTGCCTCAGCCCATCTCCACAAGCTGCATGTTTAGCCAAAATCTCTCCTGCCACAATTCTGGTTTTGTGTCCCATTTATTTTGCTTTTCCAGCAAATTATCTTTTTTCTTCCCTGTCTATAAAAAAAGGTCAAAAAGGAGAATTACTATGCATAGGAAATCAGCATTATTTCCTTTTGCATTTGCAGCCAGCTGCCAAGCACAATAAACACAGCCAGTTGCAGCTAGACACCCTTCTCTCCGCCCCCCC
>JANZLQ010000078.1:6338785-6360125 GCA_026212715.1 Elanus axillaris | reverse complement strand
AAAGAGAAAATATTCTGGAAATTGGGAGAGGGTGCCCGGCTCAGAGTGTGCTGTTTTCTGCACTGAACAGCAGAGGGGAGCAGCTGAACGGAGTCTGTCCGGCTGTGCAAGGGCTGCACAGTCCCCAGTATTGGCTCCGCAACCCTGGGAAGACCCTAAATCCTCTCATGCACTGAAATTTAGCGTTCAATATATTTCCTCCATGGCTGTGAGGTGAATGAACCTCTTTGGCAACAGACCACATGTCTTCAAGACAGTGCTATATGGACTGCCTGCTATTAACTCTGTATTACACCCTTAATGGTCCAGATCTGCAGAGATGTCGAGTGCCTGGTTTGCCACTGGTTTGGAGTGGGGTCCACAGCCCTCTGAATGTGTATCAGCTGGTATTTCCCTAGACTAAGTATGTATGAGCGAATGACACAGCCAATTACATTCAATCAAATCCAAGCTAGCATATAAGAGACCCTGGAAATAAGTTCACATTGAGAAAAGTATATAGTGTCATTACCTGAGCATTCATGCTTTTCTGTGTCTGTAGGATCTATGTATTCATAGAGCTGATACCAGGACAGATGTGGGAGCTGACCCACTAAGAGAGAGCAAAGGCCATTGGAACTGGCTCGTATTGGGGTTGCGAGCTGTGCGT
This sequence comes from Elanus axillaris, assembly GCA_026212715.1. Taxonomy (NCBI): domain Eukaryota; kingdom Metazoa; phylum Chordata; class Aves; order Accipitriformes; family Accipitridae; genus Elanus; species Elanus axillaris. The sequence goes on along the minus strand of JANZLQ010000078.1, from coordinate 6,359,476 downwards.
GCGAGGTGTTAGAAAGCACTCAGCCTGGAAAAACCTCGTGGGAAGGGCTTAAATTAATGAAACCAGGGATGGGGAAGCCTTTTAAGAAGGTTGGAGACTGCAAATATCAGCTGCCTCCCAGGTGATATGCAAAGCCTGGAAAAGAGGTTGCCTTGAAAGTCACTTGGTCTTCACATGGACTAGCGCATAGATCTTTTAGCTACCTGCTGAGTAGCCTTGGCATGATACCAAGCTATGTATGATTTGTAAGCAGATAGTCTGGAAAGTGTAATAGCCCTGCAGGCTGTCCAGAAGCAGGGCTCGCTGTAGCCAGTGTAGGGTTTGCCACATGATCATATCCACTGCGCAGCATGGTGCACCTGCATTTGCCATATAAGGCATGCCCATAAATTTGGGGAGTCATGGCCACAGAGGACATGGTGCCAGCACTGCCCCAGAGTTGCTCTTCCTTGGGGTGGGCTTCTTCAGACACAAGTACTGAGCAGGGGTAGAGGTAGCATGTGCCTAAGGAAAGCCATCCCTGCACTGACATTAGTTCAGGAAGCCAGGCAAAGACCTTGCAGATATAAGAGCTCTACAGAGCAGATAGGCATTTGTATAAGACCATAAATCAAATTTTGCCTGATTTTAAGCACACAGAGCTGAATAGGGAAAGAAAAGGGGCCATGGTGAATGGCATTTCCTTGAACAGCAAAGAAACCCAAGGTCGTAGAGCTGTCCTGCAGGAGTTAAACTGTATCACTGAAGGTAGAGCAAACTTGGAGGTCCTACTAGGGAACTTGGTGGAGGGCAGGAGTGTCCCAGTAGCACACAATCCACCAGCTGAACTGCTGCGAACTGCAGCCAGGGATAGGCAATGAGAAGTGAGGAGCAAAAGTCACAGGCATTGGATCACATATTCTAGCCTACATGTGCACGTGGTGCATGTGTGTGTGCATCTGCACATGTGTACATGTTTGTGTATCTAGCTCAACTAGTAGCTGAGATGATGACCATATCTACTAGAATAACCAAATTCACAGTTCAGTAAAGAAAGGAAACCCTGAGCCTAAGCAATAAAGTCAAAAGCAAAAAACATCCACTAGAAGGGGATAAAAATACTGCAAACCTTTAAAAACAGAAACCAAGTAACAGCACTTCAGCAGCAACAGAGAAATAGCCTTAGCTCCAATAAATGTGCAATTAATATTTGGGGAAAAACATAGAATTATAGGGCAGATTGGACACTCCATCCAACAGCCCATCTTAAACTCAAGAAGTCAAGGATCCCAGCCTCAAAGTTTGAGAAGTCTTTGGGGTAAGAAACTGTAGAAGTTCTCATGTCTGCAGTGAGTCTATGAATTAAAATGAAGAAGTTACGCAAAGGGTCATCCTAGCCAAAATTACCCTTTAGTATTTCCACACCTTCAAACATACCATTCTGAAAACAATGGCACAAAATTTTGTTTAAAAAAATAAGGCTGTTAAAAAAAGCAGAGAAATTGCCTTGGCCTTCCTATTGTGGGCAATATTTTCTCACCAACTTGTGAGATAATTTATATAATGGGGGTCTCTACACTAAAATCCCAGTCTGATTTCATTTATTGAGACTTCCCGTATTTCCCCTGCAGTCTTGCTGGCCTGGCTTCCTGCACAATAATAATATTAACGTCGACTAAAAACTTTGCATACGCGATTTCCAGATACACTTGTAAACTTTGGAAGAAACAAATGCTTCTTGCCATTGTGAAGTGTCATGTCAGCAAATATTAAAAGCACCAGACCTGATAGTAACAGTTGCTATGAAATAAGGGCAGTGCAAACTGCCTGAGCATTAAGGCCGTTGCTTTTGTTGTGGAAAGGGAGTGCCAAAGCAGATTGCATCAACTAGACAAGTTGCACAGAGGAAAGAAATGATACACTAAATTAATAGGTCACTATTTTCCACATAGTAATTATCTACATTAATTCACCTCAGAAGGATGAATGCGTAGGCACTGCCAAGGGACGCGGCCAGAACTAGGAAGAGGGAAGGAAGAAGAAGATAAGCTCATGGCTGAAGTGTGGTGGGCATACACACTGGGCAGAAAGATGTTGTTTCAAAAGTACTTATGGCAGCTACGACACAGGGTGTGATTCAGTCGTGGAAATGGTCCTAAGACATCTCTCTCTGCTGCCAAAGAAAGTAAGAAAATACTGAATCCCTGTGCCCTGTCCAGGACCCCGATGGGTGTCCCTCAGGCCAGGGAAAGTCAGGCACAGACTTTCAAGAGGTGTTTCAGCCTCTTGGACCTGCAGAGGGAGAAGGAAGATGGGTCAGGTCTGCAGCACCCAACACCTGCGTGAGGTCTTGCAGGGAAGTGAGGAGATATTGCCCAGCTCCTGAGGACAAAACCAGTTTGCCACAGCTGGATAAATCCAGCTTGTGGTCACAGGGAAGTTACAGGCTTGTAGGGCAGGGCACAGGTACTGAGGTCCCACTCAACATGGGTGAATAAAAAGAGGATCTGGAAGTAGACATAATACGGAAAGCAAGGTAGCTAGAGAAGGCAGCAAACGGCACAAAACCCGCTTTATAAAGCCGGGTTGAAGGAGAAATGCAAGTGGGAGAAAAAGTCCTTCACTTCATGAGTGCCTGTTGCTGGGCATTACATCTTTCCAGCGCAGGAGTACATTCGCCAGAGGGTTGCTAATGCAGGCAAGCATGGCACAGCACTATTTCTTTAACAGAAATATTTTATGTACTGGATATTTTGCCACCTGCCACTGCAATGTTGGCATTCCTGAAGTCAAATGTAGCTTGTAACACTCATATTAGCTGTATGCAATGATTTACAACAGGATCCAGGAAAACAAATATTGACATTTGATCAGGATAGTGAGTCATGGTGAAGGATTTTTAAGGATCGTAAGTAGACACAACCTCTGTTTTATAGCTTAGCTAAAAGATCCTTAGGAAACCAAAGAGCCTATAATTAACTTTATAACAATACCTAGCAATGCAAACACGTTGCTCAGGCTGCTCCCTGGTCACTCCCAGCAGAGCACCAGCTCTTTCAGTGAACAAAGGAAAATTGTCTGCTTTCTCCCCAGATGGAAAATAAAATTAGCCTGAAAGAGATGTAAAGCTAAAAGGGAAAGGAAAAATTGAAAGGTTTAAGGAGAGAGGACTGATGGAAGGGGAAAGAGGAAAATGACTACTGAGGAATATTTGTCTTGCTTCCTACTATTTTTGTGTGTTATGGCCCTATTTTGGGCTGCAATGTTGCGCAAGTTCCCCGGCCTTTTCCTACCCGCTATAACACTGATGGAGCCTGATGGATATTGCCAAAAGAGGCTCCCACCTCTGTTAGGACGTTTGCAGTACACAGTTGTTTTTTCCCTTAGCAGATCTTCTGCAGAACGGGTGCATATTGGTGTCACTGCTTCCAGCAAAAAGAACATCCAAATTCCATAACCACACAACAACATCAGGGTGAGGTTTAGCCAGCCACAGTTTTGGGAACTGATTTCAAACACAGGCAGTAGGTTTTCCCTCACATATAACTTTTCTATTTATTTTCACACTTATAATTCTCAGAAATAGTTCGACAGAGAGTCATATAAATAAAGTGTAGTAAGCCTACATGGAGCCCAGGGCATACAGTAAAGGGGCTGAGATTTATTAGAATTTCTAATGCAAGAAAAACATTTTCATTATTTATATGTAGGAAGTGGGTGCTTCTCTCAGCTGGGGTGGATGGGGGAGCTTAGTTGGGCCCTGCATTGGGTGATGCAGATGGAGCATTTCCAGCAGCACCTCCACTGTGAGCATGAGTTTTTCAGGAGAGGGAAGCAGCATGTAGGACTTCAGCATAAGATGAAGACTATGACTTAATGCATATACTCTACAGGCTAGCTTCATGCAAAGGCACTACGTGCAACAGCAACGGTTGCTTGCAGTTACACAGCTCACAGCCCGTCAACACCTGAAACGTCTCACCTCGCAGTGGGTATTTTGAAACAGGAGCAGCTGTTGTGGCTGGTAGCTTTTCCTCCACACCATTGCTATAAAATGCTGCCTGTCCAGGTGACAATGGAGCACAAACCAGTGATTTCTGTATTTCCGCAGTATAGTCAAGGCTGACTAGCTCAAAAAATTCAGTTACGATAGAAAGAGTCTCCCATGTAACCAATCCGCCAGGTTCCATCTTTGGTAGCTGTCAGTGGCACGACTAAGCAATCTCCTGCCAGCCCTGCGTAAGCAAGTATCTCCAGTACATTAAGTGCCATCCCACCAGGAAGTCACCAGCACCGTCCTGGCTGCCTCAGTGGACTAAACCTCTGGAAATGAGCTACGGTCACTAGAAATGTCAGGCCAAGCTCAGGTATGCTATATGCAGGTAGAAATGGAGTTTCAGAGGGTGGTATTCACTGACACGAAGGCTAGTTTTGCCCTGTGGCCTGAAAACATACTAAATGAAGCATCAAATGAAACAACGCGTGATGGCAGATTGAACAGCTACTATGCATGTGTCAGGGCTAAATGGAGGGGACTGGCTTCTAGGGCTGTCTAGTCTTTGGGAGCTGAACTAATGTAAAGTTGAAAATTCAAACCGATCTAAAAATACCAGATCCAGTGATTAGAGGATTTTCTGGACTGCATTTCAGTCAGTAGGGCTCTCCACAAAATAAGTCTTCCTAGTAGGACAGAAGCCACCAGAGCATTGTCAAAAAGATAAGACTTGCCTGCCTTTTCTGGTCCTTTCCTACAGGGGTGTAATACTGCAGGGATACCGCAATAGCAACGCAGCACAAGAGCACGAAGTGCAATACGTCTATCTTGCTCTTGGGAGACAACAAATTTGACTGCCATGAAGGACAAAGCAGAGTTTGGGTAACTGCACTTCAGGGAAGCACTTGCTGTGGCATATTGCAACCAAGAAATTTCCTCGTGGTGGAAAAATATTTGACAGAAGAACCTTTTTTGTTGAATCTATCTCCCATTGCAGTATTTGGGGAATTCTAGTACCAAGAAACACAATATAGACCTCTATCAGGCTTAAGGAAAAATGCAGCCATCTAGTACTCTAATGGAAGTCCTTTGAATAGCTAATTTACTGTGTGCTTTACCATGGGTACAAAATCAACTCAGGAATGGCTGTGTCTTGTGAATACACAGGCATCCACAGACAAATTCAGCATAGAACCATGATTAGATGTATATCGAGACAGTTGTATTTGTCTGTTGAGGCCTGGGAATTTTTCAAGACACATTACAGCAAGTAGTTTTGAAAGGCAAGTCAGAATTTGAAAAAATCTCACTTCTTTTCACTGGCTTCCAAGCAAAAACCATCATGTCTTCCCCATGCCACAAGTGTTTAGGAAATCCACTCCACATCTGGACAATTAAACTGCCTGGAGATGCTCCAGCTCTGGGCTTTGAAGAAAACAATTAAATGTTGAAAGAAAACACTGATAAGCCAAAAATAAGGAGATGGGTGGATTCTATCAACTTTCATAAATCCAAGATCAAGTACATATGTATTTAATTGCAGAAGCAGTTTCTGTTCTGCTTTGAATTGCATTAATCTGAAACATTTTTATTACTCCTCACATTTACACTTTGAGATTCTGCCCCGATGTGTTAGGGTTTTTTTTAATTAACAGGATTTCAAACTGGTGAGATAACTTTCAAGCGAGATAATTGTTGGCCTGTGCCACTACATACCATATTCTATCACTTTATCTTTGAAAGGCTTTAATAAACAGCATGACATTTCAGAGCTTTCCTCCCTATGGGAAATGACTATGCCCCATATTCCTTTCCTGTCCCCTTTTTAAATTGCTCTTTTGGCTTCTTGGTTTTGCTGGAAGGTTTGTAGCTCAGTTGTGAGTGCTTACTGTGGTGAGAATGTTTTTCCACTCTTTTTAGTGTGAAATTCCAGGTACACTATTATGTCACATCAGATCTCTGTGAAAAAATGTATCTTGGTTCCAAAAGAAAAGATTAATGGAAAAATCATTCTCAGCCTGCCAGGAAAATATTTTTTCCCCTTCAGCATGAAAACAAAGTGTAGAGTTAGTTGAGGGATCTAAGGATTAAAGGGAAAGTAATGTTCTGAGCTTTTCTTAACCTCCATCCCCAAATTATCTTAAAGGCTCTTGGCGGAAGCAGAACAAAAGAAAGAAAACCCACTTTGTTTATTGCTGTATAACGAAGTCCGTTATTAGCAGTGTTTTACATTAGTATAAATGTTAAGTTTGCTTTTACCAACAGTGCTATTTTTGGCAATTAAGCCTAGCGAAAAAGCTTAAAAAATAACTGGATAATACAGAATGATGCCTTTGGCTCCACAGCCACTCCATCCTTTATCTGTCTAGCAGCCACAGGAAGTTTCTAGTGCTAAGTAAAAGCAATGAATTATAACATAGGCAAGCCTGGATCTTTAATGTCATATTTTATTAAATTGACTACAGTGCATTAAACTTCAGAAAAGACAAATAAATATAAAGAAGGAAGAGGGGAAAAAGGACTGACCCAGCGAATTTTACTTTCTTGCACATGAATAGTAAATACTCAGCCAGAAGTGTGTATTTGGCCGAGAGATGTATGGAGCAAATTTGAGTAGTGCATGCTCTGCCCATCAAAATCCTGATGGCCCAGAGGAGAGGCACCTTGTGCCCCAAGGTGAGTGCTGCCCTGCAAGGCAATGTGCAGTGGTTGGGTGCCCCGATCTGGCAGAGATGAGATGCTGGGCCCTCATTCCATAGTCAAGCTCTGATCCACTTAGTGGAGAGCAGGGTGTTCAGCTATCCCAGGTCAGAGAGAAAACTTCATTAGCTTTGCCCAGTAGTCTTATTCACTGGGATCCTAAGGCAACTGACTGCTCTTCTGGACTGCTTGTGGCAATTGCCGAGCTGCTGCTTCTTATTAGCAGCAAAAACCTCCTGGTGCCTCCAGCAATTTCTCCCCAAAGAGCTCAGTGGCCCTTGCGTGCCCTGGTCCCCTCACTGCTATGCAGCCAGAGAGGCAGGCAAGCAAATGCCCCCCATCATTGAGTGATGCTTTGGTTACATTTTTGAGACCTTTTGGTGCCAATGGGGCACTCGCAGCCGGTCACAGGGAGGGAAGGGGAGAACGGACACCGAGAGGGGGGCAGGCATCCTTCACAAGCTGTCAGAGGCAGAAAAGTGCAAAGATCCAAACTAACCTGCCAACGTAAAACAAAGCGGGTAGTATAGCACAAAGATCTGCTCCAGTGCTTACTGAAATCAACAGGAACCTTAACATCGCTTGGAAGGGGAATTTGATAAATGCCCAACATGAAGCTGCCCATGGAGAAATGAAGTGTGGCAGCCAGGTTTTTTTCAGAGAAAATGAATGTTACAAAGTGTGATGCAGAAGTAGAAGACAACAAGGACTCAGAAGGCTGCATACACCAACAGGTTGAGAAAGCAATCCTGCACCCTACTCTTCTCTTTTGAAAATGCCCTTATGCCGAGTGGCAGCAAACTAGGGGAGCAAGCAGGGGTCAGAAATGAGAAACATTTTCCCAAACCTAGGAGAGATTCCCATCTTAGCATGCATTATATTCTTGATCAATCCAGGACATACACACACAAAAAAAATCTTGGCAAAAGACTGAGCATTTCAATTGGGTAAATGACTTCCACATTTAATCAGCCAAGACTGAGCTGTATTTATTAGTGAGTGCAAAACTTCTGGCAATTTAAGGTTCCTGCTTATGCCATTGTCTTCTCTAATGCTATCAAAACACTGCTACGTTATCACTATGGAGTCTGACAAAACATTTGTTGTGTGGAACAGGACTCAAAAGTAATGAATTTTAACCAAATTTGGATGCAAGGAGAATATTTTTCATAATTGAATTAGAATGTTTTCTGCAATCTGTTGGGTCAGTTCCACAGCTCAGCTCTTTTCCAGGTCTCTTCTCACTGTTTGACTTGTCAGACTCTCGGAGAAGAGCTGCACAAATAACAGATATTTGGGGCTGATGAATGAACCCTCAAATCAAAGGCATTGTTCTAGAGTAACCTGAAAGGGAACACTTTAAGTTTTGACTTAGAAATTAATAGCTATGTTTCGTCTTTGGTCAAACAGACTGTTCTGGTCAACCAGATGTGAAATGTTTCATTTTGTGAGGACAGGAGGTGGTAGGCTCTTCAAAATGTTCCTCAGGTATAAAAACTAAATTTCATTTCAAAATGACAAATGGATTTTAGGAGAAAATACTGACATTAAACAGCTAGATTTCTTTTCCAGCCATGTTAAAAAGCTGGTTCTATAAATTGGCAAATTCAAAGATAAGTTGCTTTGCCTTGAATCTGCATTTTTGGTCACATCTGACAAAGAATACAAAAACATCACCAAGATCCACCTTTGAGCAAGCTCCCCAAACAGAATCTATGTCAAAGGGATCCATCCTCAGTGATGGGGGAAGAAAAGTAGACTTCTCCTTTCTCCTTTGCTTCCATTTTATTTTGAGTAACAGAGTACTTTAACAAGTTTTCAAGCTAAATTAAGCCTCAGTCATTCAGAAGTTCGACTGCAATGCTGTAATTGACAGATCAGTCTCCATTTAAATTAGCTCTTGGGAGGATTAGCTATGTGGGGATTAAATCCTTTCATATCTGACCCAAATCCTGCCCACATTAATATTAGCTCCCTAAGTCAGCTGGTTTAAAATGTACTTTGATCACCTGGGAAACTTGTCTCTACTTCTGACTTATAGGATTGCTGTGTTAAAGACAAACTCATTGCTCTTCTCTTTGACCTGACCCTGAAAACATGACATGAGCCTTGTAACTGCACATGAATGAAGAGACTCATGTTGTAAATCCATGCAGGTACATATGGAAAATCATCTGCAAATGAATTCTTATCATCTTTCTTTTTTCTTGATTTATTTGGAAGCTAAAATACAAGATTCTTGTTTAGGAAAAAAAGAGTAAAGGCAGAATATTCCAGGGTGGTCCTAATCTTCTCATCTTGAATTTATATTTTTATATGTCAGGGATGGAACATATGGGCAGAGTGGAATGTCAGACAGGCAGAGTATTAGGAACAGACAGAGTAGCATAAAGCAAGCAACATTCATGTAACTAATTTACTATGTGTTAAACTGGATCAAATTCCTACAAATGTGATGTTAAACACTTACGTATGGCAGTATATTTTTATGGAACAGGATTAAGAAATGATGTAAATTTCCAAGCATAAAATTTTGGCTAATCAAAATTTTTTGGCAAGTTAGCCATTTTCATTTTGAATGAACACTCCATATTACCACTTTGTCTCCAGAAAAGACGATTTCTTCATTTATACCCCTTGAAAACTGAATGTATAATTTATTTTCCTGACTTAAGAAATTTCCCTGCATCACAACTATCCTCATTTATTTCCATATATTTCATTATGTACAAAACAAGTATTTTTTTAGTAGGAACAGACATTACATGTGAAATACAAGCACTTGACCAAGCTTCCTTAACTTCTGACCTATTAGCAGCAAAAACCTTTCAAAAGATCCTGCAGTAGAGGAACATTTCTGTTTAAAGAGGAATGCCAGCACCTGCCAAGATGTGCAGATTTGGGGCAAGAAGAGATCGTAACAGTATATTGCAGATTATAGCAGTTTCCAAAGGTATAGATGGAGACTACATCATCATCCAAGTCTCTGATAATGTGTTTCAAGATGGAGAAAAAACATGGTATGGCACAGCTCTGGCTCTGCTGTTTCCTCCTGTCTGCACATGACTTAACCCTCATCTGCGATGCTGCGACTGGAGTTACCCCTTTTGATCTGACCAGCTGAAATTCAGGATCTTGTCTATTCCAGCCAGCAGGAGAACTGGAGGTGTTCAGAGTACATCATCAGAGTACAGTGTACATCATCAGAGTAACTCCCTCTATGTAAAAACATATTCAAGGTCTTATTTCTTACACACAGGAAGCCTTGAACCACCCCACTCAGAGATCTACACGTCTTTCAGCCTGCTTTTGGACCATATGCCTCCAAATCCAAGGGCTCCAAGTCAGGATTGACACCTCTGGCCAGACAGAGGCCCGTAACTCATCATCTGGTGGGATTTTCCTCCTACCTGACTGTGCAGAGCAGCATCCTTGCAGAGGTGCAAGGGCAGCGCTGCCATCCTGCCCCACTCCCAGCTGCACCAAAGGCCATGTATCCATCTGTGGGAGGCTGAGTCCAAGCACACCTATCCCACCTCTCAAGATTTTCTCAGACGATGTTAAATTCTGTCTTTTAGAAGGAGGTGTTTATTTTCTGTTTGTTCACCTGTCCCTTTTCTTGCATTTATGTGCACAGTCCCAGTTCCATTATTTAATTCTGGCCCAGCTTTCTCATTGATTACGGGAGTGGACTTCAGTTGCCAGATGGTAACTGATCTTAAACCATTCATTTTTAAACTAATCTAATTGAGAAAAACCATCACTGGAGAACAATTCTGAACCACTGGGCCCACCTACGGTAAATAAGGAGCATTATATTTCTGTGCTAGGATTTGCAGCAGTACTTTTGCCCTAAGAAAAACAAATTATGGCTACTCTTTGTGTAGTTGGCAGAAAAATCCCTGATAACATTCCTACGAAGCACAGCTGAGATGGCAGGGTGGGCAAAGGAAGCGACTCAGAATTGGTACCATCTCGATTGTAGCAAGATGCAAATGAAACAATGAGGTTTGTTTCCTGCCGTCGCACCTCTTGGGGGCCCTGCAAAGCTCGCTGGCAGCAGCAGATACAAGGAACAATGCAAATGCTGCTCTTTGTACTGGAAAAACTGTCTGTTTGAAAGGTCCCACCTGGCTAGTCCACTTCTCGAGTCTGAGATACAGGAATATAGGGGCAGTGCTGCTGTCTGGAAGCAGGCAGCACTCCTGGAAATGGCATCGTGAGCAAAATGAGGAATGTTTCTTTGTTTTGGAGGAACAGGAGGAGGAGGAGGAGGGATGGTGGAAAGAAGGTGGCTCTAAGGAGAACCATATGAGCGGGAAGGAAGGAATAATTTAGTTTTCTTTACCATCTAATTAAAAAAGCATGTTGCAGAATATTTAGACTATGAAAAAGGCTGTGTCTCTGGAACTGCCTGTTTTGACTTGCGGGATGCTCTTGCTCATGAGGCGTCTACTATGGGCAAAAGACTCAGTGACTTAGAGTCACACCCACCACGTGACATTTACCGAAACATCTGGGCGTGTAGGACATGCAGATGCTTTGTCAATAAAACCATATTGATAGGCAGAGACGGCCTGAGAGGGAGCTGCACTGACAGCTCATTTATATAAGCAATCAGGAAAATGGAGGTGGGTGGATGTGCAGGGAAAAGTTTCTGTTGTGCAGCAGATGTTTTCAGCCTGCTCAGATAGAGGCTTCTTCCAGCTTACAATCAGGGAGGCCAAGCTGAGGGGACACAGATCAGTTCAGGAGTTCATAGTCCTGTTGATTAATTTTTGTACTGGGGAAATGTCAGGGTGTGTTTGCTTGCACTTTGGGATGTCTTAATTCCCTCCTCTGATGATGATTCCTGTCTTGTAAATGTTTTTACTGTTGCCGGTTAATGAATTCACTTTAGCCTGGCAACTTATCTGCTAATACAGTTTGAGCAGCAGACAGTTTATATTTACCAGGCTGGAGTTAAAAATAATTCACATGTTACATTTGAATGTTGAATCTGACTAACCAGTCAACACAAGAGCATAGTCCATAAGTAAGAACAGATGCAAAATTAATCAGATACATTTTTTTTCTCTTTCTTTCCCTGTGACTTTTCTATTTTTTCTGCTAAACTGACTTTTCCCATCTTTTCCCTGCTGCAGAGAATGACACCTGCATGCCAAGCTCACAGGCAAAACTGCCTTCAACGGTCTTTCTGGTGATAAACACAGCAAAGCGCTCTTCCATGCTTGCAGTCCCAGGAGTCACTGTAATGACAATGTTATGTGCTACCAAAGCAGTGCCAGGAGGTGCGGGCTGCAGTGTGACTGGAACAGAATGTCCCTAAGCGGCCGGTGGCCAGAAAGCTGGGAGCATATACCAACAAGAAACACCGCCGTATGCCTCTCGGTATCTTTGCCTTGCTTGCAACAGAAGGACTTTTGTCTGACCTACCATGGCAGTTCCCATGGCTTGTTTTAGGTTTTATGTTTTCTTAACCGCCTATTCACACAGCAATACTAACTGCCAAGGGGGAAAGCCCCAGAGATTTATCTTAGCTGGACTGGATTAAAAATTCCTTCAAGCACAGTGCCGCCTGAGTGCTTATGGCTGTGCTGCAAGGGGAACGTAGCATAGCAAAGCAGCTAAAAATGCTCCCAGACTTCCCTCACCCACGTTCCCCAGACTATGAGCCTCAGTCATCTGGTGTGGCTGCTGCACAAGCAGCTCTAAGGATTGAGTGGGGAGTCCTGATCTGCAGCAGGGGTGAGTAGGGTCCATCCTGCTGTCAAGAGGCCTCTTTCCCAAAAAGGCCACCAGGCGTGACACTGCACTCTGATTTCTGCTGACTAGTGATATCAGAGAGGCTGGACTCTACAACTGAGAGTCTGACAGCCATTGATAGGGTTGCTACACACATGGCTTTCCTTGTCATGCTGCCTCAGTTAGGAAGGATTTTAAAGGTTTGAGGGACAGCCTATGAATAGGCTTTATTCTTTGCCCTCTAGGGATCTTGGAAAGGCAAGTGAGATGTGCACTGTGACAAGCTGACTGTGCTTATGTCTGGTCCTAACAGCATCCTGGGAGCAGGCCTGCCATTTTGACACCACAATGTCAGTGTGTGTGTCCAGTGGAAGGGCATAAATCAGCATTAGTTACCTCAGAGGCTGTAAATGAACTGTAAAATACATGATGTGCTTGGGTACTAAAGTAGCTGCCATCATGCCACCACCCATGCCACATAAATTTTAGGCAACTGAACACAGGTGGGTCATTAATAGTGGCTGTGGAGGCAGAGAGCTTTGTAGGCCAGCCTTAATTCTGGCAATCAAGACCTGACCTAATGCGTGGGGCAGCAAACAGCAGTGATGAATCCCCATAATATCCAAGTGAAGTATCATATTGGCCACCTTCGCATAGGTACCAGGCACAGATTTCCTGGGAGGGGTCAGGGACCCCTTCAGCATGTTTCCCCGGCAATACACCTCATCTCACATAGCTGTGCCACCCCACCACCTCCTCTCTGGGACACAAAGAGGTGCCCTGACCTAGTGCTGACACTACGTAGTGGGTCAATCAAGAAAAACACACTCTTGTAGGCCAGCCTTTCTCTCTGGTATTTGCAAGTACACATCAAGAGCAACATCTGGTACATCTCCAAGGCACCATGGAGGGGAGGTGCTCTGCGACACCCCAGGGCAGACCCTCCATGCTCATAGCTAAGCTGTGCTCGTTGCCGCTTTTCCTTGTGGAGCAACCCCTTCCCCAGGGGTCAGGCTCCTGGGCGTAGCTGAAGATTTACGACATGCTTGGTGGTTTGCGGCTCAGTTCCTGCTCTGATACACTAGTTAGCTGTTCATTGAGTATTGGATTAAATTAAAAATTACATCAATACAAAAGAGGGATGGCAGTGCCAGAATTTATATGCTGTAATCCAGCTTTTTAGAGGTTTCCCCTATAATTACAAACATCTCATCTTGTCCCACTTGATTTCACACCCCTGTCTCACTCCTTTTCTTTCTGTCCTCCCAGGAACCAAGAGCAGAGCAGCCCTGAGAAATGGCTCTCTGAAAAGGACACTGTGGGGCAGGAGGCTAAGAGTCTCCCCAATGACTTGTACAGGCTGCATCTGAGGTCACCCTTCCTAACATCAGGCACAACTTCTGACAACAACTCTGCAACCTTGGCCAGGATTGTGACAGCCAAGCCTCCTACCATGTGCATTGCTGCTGCAGGGGTCCTCAAGGAAAGTTTTGCCCCCACTTACAGTCCAGCTTATTCCAGCTTACTCCACAATCATTCCCTTCTCTCAGTAATATGTAGGGCAAAAGAGGACATGTTTCTTCTTATTGGGACCATCAATTAGTTAATACACCTTCTTAGCTCAAAACAACAAAAGCATGGAGGGTAGCTATGGGAAGACTCCTTAGGCCTGTTGCTGTAGGTATTTGTTCATCCTGGGGGTGTCAGTGACTGCTGATCCCCAGTTCTCCCCAAAATGCAGGCTGAGAGAAAAGGGGGAGGCAGTAGGGACCCAGGGGTGGTAGAAAAGGATGGAGCTGGGAAGGTGGTAGAGCTGTTAGGATCAGAGCTGCCTTGCCCCCAGGTAGGACTAAAGCTGTAAGTGTGTGTCACAGCAAGGATAGGGTAACTTTTTGCCTGGAGGGAAGCTTGTCTCACCCTTGCTGTACTGTCACTGCATGTGCAGTGCCCTTCAGGGACTGAGGACCATTTGGTTTTGTCCAAAGATGTCCCTCCACCCTCCAGCCTTGTACCCAGCTCTGTCCTTGGCAAGGTTTCTGCAGTCCAAAAGAGTGGCTTGAGCGGCTCTTTACTTCTGCCCTGAAGCCTAGACAGCCAAGAGAGGCAATTGTAAGTATCTCAGCTGGCTGGTTTAAAGGGTGCCTGCTGTCATTAAGAAGATAGATGTGGCTCCATAATGTCCAAAAAGAGTTTCAGCAAGTGCTTGAAGGAATGTTTCCCTCATTTCCTAGGGCATGTATCTGAAAAACAAGCAGTGGATATTAAAAATAATAAACATTTGTTAGATAATAAATCCCAGACTATGCTTTCTTGATAAACTAGATGATTTTGTGAGGACTCTTCAGTGACTGAAGGCAGATTCTTTCACAGTGTCGTCATTTATTCTGAGCTTAGCTCTTTGTTACCTGGTTTTGTCTAGACCCCTCTCTATGAATGAGAAAAAAAACTCTAATTGCCCTTTGTGTAATCCTAAGGGAGAAATTCAAGTTACTGGTGAAGTAATAAATCCTTACTACAGATCATCACTCATTTTTCTTATGAATATACTTAAGACTTTTACAACTAGTTGGAGGGGGAGAAAGCAAAGGTTAGTGCAATTTCTCTGCTTTGTTACCACAACAGACTGCAAAAAACCCCATCCCTCCCTCTATCCAGCACTAGTCCAAGTCTATGCAGTGGGACTGTGAGTCATGTCACCAACAGCTCTGCAAGTACAGAGCTATTTCCACATTCTAACAAAAGCAATTCTGTAGCTCAGGATGACAAATTCATGAAACATCTGTGAAAGGTCATGAAACAACAAAGCACTTTGGGACAAACAGACTTTCTTCTGAGGTCCCACGTTTCAGTGAAAAGCTCTGCTTCTCAGCACATACTGCCAAGTTATATTAAAAATATCATACCATAAGAAAGAAAAAAAGTTAATATAGCATAGTACTGTTTTATTTAGGCTTTTTAGCAACCACAGAAGGGCAATTGTAATATTTTAAGAAAACAGCAAGCCAGCAGCCAGGTATTAGTGTTCTTCATGCTGTGCAGATGCTTCCTTGCATCCAAGCCAGATCCATTTTTTTACCCATCTCTGCCATCCCTTTCCCTCTCTGTATAACCTGTGCAGCCCAGGGGCCAGAGGCTGCATAGTTTCCATATCTATCCCTTTTCCATTCTGGAAAATGTTCCCAGCAAACCAAGACAGCTATAAGGGTATCTCCAGAGAAAACAGGCTAACAGGGGGTAGGGGTGAGGTGAGGGGTGAAAAAGACCTTTAGGACAGGGCCTGCAACAAGTTAGCTCAGGCATCTGTGTGCCCACTCAAAAGGGAAAAATCTGCTCCCTTTGGAGAGCAGAAAGAGAGATTCTGCCTCTGGGATGAATCGGTCTGGGAGAGGTCTGCAGATCACCATGTAGCAGTTTCCAAGCAGAAATCCCCTCCTGTGGGTTTTGACATGGGAGGGGACAATCTGGCCCAGATTTTAAAAAATCCTTTTAAATCCCTTGGAATGTAGTTTTCCTTTCTGTTTTGTCACTTACAATTAAAATTATAGGTGTTGCTACTGCTTCATCCATTGTTACACCAGGCTAATACTTTCCATCATACCCACAGTTTCCAGTTGCTTTTAACTTTGTCAGACCTTTAACTTTCAAGGTCTGAAATCTTCCATGCTCTTTCTCTGCCTGAAGTCAATGAGGAAATAACCCCAAAAGATCAGATGCTTTCTGGAACAAGAATTAGTAAGAAAGGCAGGTTTCCCCACCCACTCATGAAGATCACTGTGAAGGTTCAGAGCAGGAAGTTGAAATTGGGCAAAAAGACAACAGTGAAGTTAGAAAGGTATGTTATTGATTCAGTTGATGTGGACTTGATGAGCAGGGTACTAATGCCTGCCCCTCCTGCATGCATGGTTGAGTTTGATCAGTTCTCAGTTACTTCTTCGCTGCAGCAGAGCGTAGCTGGTGGAAGCTCAAGCTCCTGCCACACACAACCCAGGTGCTGGTGAGCCTGGTGCTGTCCAGAAGGGACTGTGTGGGGAGCTTGTGCCATACAGGAGAGAGACAACGTGGCACACACTGTGCCAAAATCTCTTTTAGGCTGATGCCATGGTCAGTGCTGCAAGGGTAGAGCAGCTCTGCATTCCCAAGTCACCAGGCAGACATGTCTGAACCATCTCATCCGTGTTATTGCCACAACCTTATCTGTAAAACTGGGAACAGTGCACATCACAATAATTTTATCAACTGTTGCTGTGGGCACAGCATGCTGGTATGGTATTTTAAATTGCAGTGATACCAAGCCTGCCCTGGTCTTCCCTGGCACACAGTGGGATCACAATTTGTGACTAGCTCCTTCAGAGGACTGGCTGCCTGCGTGACTTTACAGGGCTGGCTCCCCTTCCACAGACAGAGCATTGCCACTGACTGGGTGCACTTTGCAAAGCAAGCCATGGAGCAGTAGGTATTCCTCAGCAGGGTTTCCATGTTCTCATTTCCCAAATGAACCTGGTGATTAGCGGATGATCTGTTAAGGGACTTAACACCCACATTTTCTAAACCTTATTGCTAACATTTCTCATAGAAGTCAAGAATGGGATATGCCCTTCATACTTATTCAGTACAAGTAAACGGAAACTATAAGCAGGGCATAGTACAATTTGGAAAAGGAGCAGAAAGCACCAGGCAGCCCTGCTCCACAGGCTTGTTCTTTGAGGAGTTCTCAGTGAAGCCCTCAGAGCAGAAAAAGCCAGATGAACTCTGGCTCACAGTACCTCCATAATATTTCCTGAATCATTTTGACCTGACAAAGGACAAACTATGCCAGCAAAGGTGTTGCCATCATACAGTTGCAGCATTTCCACTGGGTCCCAGGAGATCTGTGGGTCCCAACACCTAATCTGCCTCTAGCCTAGGGGATGGACCCAGGAGATGTAGCCCCCCCAGTCTCTGCTGTATTCAGGTTGATTTGTGCTACTGACACATAGAGGAGGCAGCAAGGCAGAATAAAATGCTCAGGTAAAAGATGTTCTTAATGTTGCTTTTCCATGCATGTACATTTTGATGCATCATTCATTTTTAAATAGCATTTAAACAAGCACGAATAAAAAATTCCCTTTGCAAATGTGAATGTTCCAAACACCTAGGACCGTATGCTCCATTAACTTTCAAGGAAAAAAAGGCTCATGAATGCTAATATTACTGTTGAAAATGAGATCTAAGTCACTTCAATCTTAGAAAGTCTTATGCACAGCTTTTAATTACATGCTTAAATCATTAAAGCATGTATAAAAATAACATTATAAATGTGTATAAATATCTACTTAATAGACACGCGTGTTCACATTAATTTAATTTTAAGGTGGCTTTTGCATACGTTCTGCTTCCTCTATTTGTGGCTAGGACTGAGCTAAGACATTGATTTGTGATTTCCTTGTCTTTGGTTTCTTGTAACTTTCTTCTTAGAATGAATTCTCCTCTTTTCTCACACCTCAAAATTACAATAACACTTATCATAGATAAGAAAAATTAGGCACTTTCAGTGCTTTTCTAACATTATCCAAGCACTTTTTAAAAAAAATTGCTCAAAAAAATATTATTCAAAAAAATTTACTTTCAAAATGAGGGTATTTTTTGGTATGAAGAGATGTGCTGAGAAAACTGTACTGTTTAACACCTAGATGCGTAGATCTATACTCATGAACTGCATTGACTTTAAAGGAACTGCTTAGAGTGGTAGGCTTATATACATACAGGCTGGGACAACCTGCCATATGCAATTTTCTTGCCTCTCAGCAGTCACTACAGAGGCATTTCTATTGTTTCTTCACCACTTGCACTGTACTTTATTGGGAAAAAAACCCCAGTAAGTCATTATACTACTTCTGAAAATAATAGATTTTAAAGTTTTTAAAGCAAGAAGATTTTTGTTCTGTATTTGACCAGCACCAACAGCACTACAATCCAGCTCAAAAACTGGGCCTTTATGTTGCAATTATGTTACAATATGCTATGGGACAGACCAAGGTAGACTTGAGAATTGAGATGCAGGTAGTTAAATGCCAAAGAAAAAATGTGATTTTTCCAAGAAAGATTTAAATCTTTATACATTTTGAAGACTTCTCTTGAATCTAGTAGGCCACACCACTGACACTTCAAATATAACACCTGCTTGTATAATAGCCAGTTACCATGCCATAGGAATACTTTGCTTTCCTTTTTACTCCTAGGCCTGTGCTTGTTTCTGCGGATTGCACTGATTCAAAAGCCAGTGACCTTGGCTAATTTGTGAAGGACAATTAACACTCAAGCAAAAGTGTTCCAAAATCCATCTACTGCTAAGTTGCCAAAAGAAAGGACGAAGTCATAAAATGCACATTAGGGTTGAAAAAAGAAAGAAAAACAAAGAAAAAAAATAGACTGTTGACATCTATCCTGAGGAAGGAGAGAAGACGACCAAGAGAAACTGAAGCAGGAATAAAATACACTGAATGCCTAAGCAGTGAATTGGTTTCTTGAATGCTTGGCAAACCTGTATGGGAATCCAGGAATCAAATACAGGAAAAAATAAAAGCCCCCTATTTGTGGTTGCTTAAAGAATAAAAAAGGCCATGTATGCAACAGAAGGTGAAGACCAGATGAAGAAGACCAGATGAAATATGAAAAATACATTACTACTCAGCAGTGTGACCAATGTATTCAAAGTATTGGTGGCATAAGTATTTTCTCAGTTTATGCTACAGCAAAACACAAATGGATCTTCAAATAGAAAAAGAGATTCCCCTAATCCACCTCTATTTCTTCTAGGACTTTATTAAGAGGAAGAATTCTTCAACAGAGCCACAGCCTGAACCCACCTTCCCACCACTAAATGCCTTTGGAAGCCTAACTCTGAACTTTATTATCTTTATGTCTGCTAAAATTATGCTACACACTGATTTTGGCTCAGCTATTCCATTAGAAGTTGATAGTTAAATTGAGCTGCTTTACAAAGTACTTAGCATACTTGTATATCCTATCCTTGACAGGGTCTTAGAGATCATCTTGGTATTGAACAGGTCAAACTCAAAAGTTTCAGCAGAGGATGGGTCAGGGAAGAGATAGACAACACAAACTCTTTGTGGCAGAAGGACCATAATTTGAATCATGACATGGAAGACATTCACTTCAAGCACCACTTTTACAAACAAATATCCCTGGATGACAAAACCTTCCCATAAGTACACTATAGCTAGTCAAAAGCACACCCACTTTGGGAATATATAAATACACTGAGACTGGTTAGAGCTACCCATACATTAACATCATATATTACAGCTGTTTCAAAACAAATGAGAATTTCAAATTACACTGTCTGGGTCTTTTTTATAGGTAGTTGTAGTGTGCTGGAGGTAGACCTTGGAGAGCAAACACTTCAGTGGAGAAGGGTGCTGTGAAGTGTTACCTACCTTTACTTTCCTTTCTCCTTTACATTTTTTTCTTAATAAGCAGAATTATTAAGATCATCACATTACATGATGCAAAACAGAAAATCTGTTCATCCAGGGCTCTCATGAAGAAACCATTGTCTGTGGTTTTCAACGCACTCCCCAAAGGAAAGTGGAGCCCAGCATTCCCACTCTGTAAGCAGTAAGACGGCAGCACGGAGAGTGGAGTGACTTCCCCAAAACCACATGACAGTTTGGCGACAGAGATGGAAGCAGAATCTGTGTCTCTTTGCCATACTTTAATGCCTTTACCCTTACCTGAACAAGTTAGCAAACTGAAATGCAATGGAGAGGAGCTTGCAGTGACCACTACTCCTCATTAAGCTGTCCCCTTATAATGTCCATTGAATTTGGTGCCCAACAGCTTCAGCAATAGGAAGAGTAAGAAACAAACTGCAGTTCAGGGACTTGTTGTTAACAGAAAAAAAGTGGCAAAGATGTGGTGACTAATCTCAAAGCCTCCCTGGGCTGACTTGTAATACAGTCTGGGACTTTGGCAAAAACTTCAGCCTCCAATGAAATGTCATGTACTATAGCTTTATAACCTTGAAGAGAAAAGCCAGCAAATGCTTTTTGACAAACCTCAAAACCACTGTCTGATCATGATGTTCATAACCCCTCTGAGTACCAAACCTGGTCTGCAGCAGTGTTGTCCTGGTTTCAGCTGGGATAGAGTTAAATGTCTTCCTAGTAGCTGTTACAGTGCTGTGTTTTGAGTTCAGTATGAGAAGAATGTTGATAACACACTGATGTTTTCAGCTGTTGCTGAGCAGTGTTTAGTCTAAAGTCAAGGATTTT
>JANZLQ010000078.1:6281146-6319968 GCA_026212715.1 Elanus axillaris | reverse complement strand
TTCCAGCAGCTTCTCACAGAAGCCACCCCTGTAACCCCCCCCGCTACCAAAACCTTGCCACAGAAACCCAATACAATGATGTCTGAAGGTAATAGCTGATAGCAAAGTTAACACTATGGGGATTATGAAGCTCACATTTGCAGAAAAGCCAAAAAAACCCAAAGCAAAACAACAAACCCACAAAAAGGCATTGGTTTTATCCACCTTCCCCCCTTTTTAAAATGTATGTAATAAGGGAGTATTTCTGTCAACTGGGTTAACAGACCTCCTAAAAGATATTGTTCATTTTCCTTTAGTTCTGGTCAATGAGCTCACTTTCACACCAAGCTAAAACACAAGTAGCTCAAGAGTTGTCTGAGGATCACTAGAGGATGGGAAGACTGAAGCTTTTTTTTTTTTTTTTTTTTTTTTTTTTTTTAAGAGAAATGCAGCATTCAGAAAAGGTATCAGTAGGTAAGAAATAGCATCAATATCCTGTACTGCTTGTATTACCTGCTCACAGTCTCACAGCTCTTTACAGTATGATCAGGTTTGCATAACGGGAAAATGGGACACTGCTGGTTTAAGCTTAATTCACATCCAGATGCAAGTTATTGTTTTTATCACCTGTGTCTCAGGGGAGCTGTTGAATCAAATATGCACTTTCCTCATAGGGAAAAAAAAGCATCGGTTAGAAAGGTAAGAATAGCTATACTAGGGCAGGGTGCCGTATCCTCCAGCTCAGTATCCTTTCTTGGACAGGGACTAGTAAGAGATGCTGAAGTCAGACTATAAGAACAGCCTAAGCACACAGCAATGCTTTGCCAGAATGCACTCCCAGCAAGCAACAGCTTTAGGACTTCTCAAACCAGAAGCATATGCTCATGTACCCTAGCTGCTAATGAAATTTTCTTCTATGAGCTTGCCTGGTTGCTTTTTGAACCTGGGTAGAGTTTTGGTCCCCACAGCACTCTGTGGCGAAGGCTGCCAGAGCTTAACTATGGATCATGGAAGAAAATTCCTCTGCCTGTTCTGAACTTTTGAACCTATTATTTCACTTGGCATCATGTAACAGAAGAAGTAGAGAAAATACTGAATGAGTGTTCCCTGTCTACCTTCTCTGCTACTCTTTATTTGATAGCTCTCTATCATATTCCTCCCTTCTAGTCATTTTTCATGTAAAAGAGCTGTAATCTATTTAGTCATGCCTTGAAAGGAATGCATTCTGATCCCTGATCATTGCTGCCTTCTTTCTTTGTGTGCTTTCTCTTTTCTCATCCTTTTTGAAAGTGGAGGATTCATGAGGTGGGCACACCATCGGCTCCTACAGCAGCACACCTGTTTCTCCTGTTTTTCTACTCTATTCCTTTCCTAACACCACCCGATACTCTTTTTGCTTCTTTGACCCTCACTGAGCACTCAACTGACATTTTCACAGAGCTGTCCAATATGACTCCAAGATCTTCTGTGATTACTCATAGCTACCTCACAGCATATCACTGTATATGCGAAATGAAGTCTGTTCTCCAAAGCACATTACTTTGCTTTTATCAACAGTAAGTGTCAGATGGCATTTTATCACCTAGTTATGAAATGTGATCTTTCTACACCATTTTGAAGTAAGCTCTGTCTCTCCTCTGAAACTTCCTTTCGTCATTCTCTATCCCCGTTTGTCAGATCACCTATGAACAATTTGGGCAGTGCTGGCTCTAGTATTATCTCTAGGAAACTCCAGTAATCTCCTTCACTGTGAAAACTCCTTGTCTATTTCTACAGTTTGAGGGAGATTCAGTGTATAAAGAAAAACATCTCGTGTAATTTTGTGTGCAGCATAGCCTGTATGGTACCGACAAGCACGTTTCCCTTAAATCCCAGGTCACATCCGTCAGCTTCATGCAGATGTCTTGGATATCACAGAGCGTCCCAGGTGACACAAAGTGCCTATTTTTAGGCCACTGAATTCAGCTCTTTGTTTCCTGTTTCTTAATGAGTTACAGACTTGTATAAGGACAATTGCATTGCTTAGCAGATTTGTTCCTTTTCAAGTGTTTGGCAAAAGCTCTTTTGGAAATTCAGACCTACCATATCAACTTCTCACACATGCTAGTGTGTAGAAAAACCTCTAATAAATTTGCAAGGAATGAGATCCTTCTAGAAAAGCAATAATAACTCTTTCCTATCATACCTTATTTGTTTATGTGTCTACTTTTTTAGCACACTTTCCACAGTTTTCCTGATATAGACAGACTTAGTGGTTGCTAATTCCCAGACCCTCCTGAAAATCTATTTTATATATTGAAGTCACATTTGCCACTTCATCATCTTGTATCAAGGCATTTTTAGGTGCTATATTACAAACTGAAACAGTTCTACTTCTGCACACTAAATGTTGATGCAGAGACATTGAACTAATCTGAGCACTGGCTCAGCATAAATTAACACATGAATTATTCTGTAACCCACATGCAATGATCAGCCCTTGACGAAAGTGAGAGAGGATGTGCATCTAATTCTTGGTCTATAGCCTTTTTGTGTTTAAAAGCTGTAGCTATACCACCAGCTCCTCCTAGGGTAAACACAATTAGGAGTGGGCCAAAAAAAGCTCTGTCCGTGTGTTCGTATCTAGTCCTTAAGCAGAACATGCTACAGTAGCAAATGGATTTTTTTGGCCACTAGTTGCACTGGGGCTATACCACTATTGCCAATCAGAAAAAGGCTCTCACCCCTCATTAACGTTTCTATGCCAGCAAAACTTTTAAGGTATAGGCTGGATCTATGTTTTAGTACTTTTCCATGGCTGCCCTAAGGGCCACAGGAAAATCTCAGCTCTCCACAGCCCTGCCCCCAGTTTCAGTACTCTTCCTGCATCTTTCCTTCTACCTGTGCTTTCAAAGGAAACCAGACCCAGCTGCTTAAATGTCTGTCTCCCACTGTGCCCACACTGGACACATGCCACCAGAAAACAGGGGAAAGGCAGAGGGGTATGGATCACATATTTGGATTTTTCACTGGTGAGAGAGAGGTGAAAGCTTCTCAGGGATTTTTAATCCCTGAATCATCACCATCATTAAGAATTCAAATCTTCCTGTGAATTCAAAATGTGAATAACTGTTTGACTTAATTAAACAAAGGCTCCTTTTCTGTAATGAGTAGTAAAAAAAAAAAATATTTAAAAATGTATCTAAGCAAGTTTACTGTCATGTAAAGCTGTTTTAGAGGAATCATTGCTCTTGTCCACAAGGGAATCTATCTCCACATGGATTTTACTTCTTTATAGGAATCTTGTTTCTCTGTAACATCAGATGCAAAATCTTGTTATTTTGTGCTTCTGAAGAGACTTATGCATAGCCACTCTTCTGGTAAGATATTTGAATCTCAGGGTAATATTTAGATGAGGTCAGTTTCTGGCTAAAACTAATGTGTTGCTGTAGATTATTCCTGTCCTTAGCCAGTATTATATCACATAAATACATTAAGACGTTTTTCTGGACTACAATGTCATTATACATACTGGAACAACTACAGAACAAACAAATGGATAGGCATTCCCTGTGGCTGACCTGTGATTTGGAGTTCTCCCTCAATTTCTTGAGCTCAATTTTCAGTATATAAAAATAAATCCAAGCATCAAAACTATACAGCTGTCGCTTTCTCTAATGTTCATCTATCGCTACTTATCTGAAAGGAGTGCAGTGTGTAACATGCCTTCACAGACACCCATGCATCAATACATCCTCCATTCACAAGTATATTTCATAGCTATGTCGCACATATCTCCATCAGGTCTAATTCTGTTTTCAGCTTCCAGCTTTCATCCCTTGCCTTCTTCCTTTTCCACCTTCCCCAAAAGAAGGAAAATCCAAGATGAAAGTCAAGCCATGCTGACTATTCGGTAGGCCCCTGCACCTCATCTTTGCCTAGAAAATCCCTGCACACAGGGACTAGTTCTAGATGCTTCACACGACATCACAACAGTGTGAGAGACAGTGCTACCAAAACACTGTACTATTTAATGCAATGGCCTACTTTGCTCCTTCAGAATTTCTCAAATGCTAGGATTAGGGTTACTTCTGTGCTATGTAAAGTGGCAAGCAGCAGGGAGGCTGAGAAGATTAAAGGAGCCCAGACCAAGTTTTGACTACAAAGCATGGGAAGACTTTGGAGTCAGACTGATGGAGAGCAGCAAGTTTACAAGACCCTTTGTGTCTTACTCCACTCCTGCAGCACACTTTCAGGGGTACACACA
This sequence comes from Elanus axillaris, assembly GCA_026212715.1. NCBI lineage: Eukaryota > Metazoa > Chordata > Aves > Accipitriformes > Accipitridae > Elanus > Elanus axillaris. Next base: position 6,315,743 of record JANZLQ010000078.1, on the reverse strand, counting down.
ATCTTCAAAGGTGCATCCAGAGAGCAAGGCATAGAGCAGGTGGCCAACATCAAGTCAGTAGACAGCAGCTCCATAGAGGGCTGCACAGCTGCTTCCTCAACACACAGCAGCACTGGATGTGCACGGGGCTGTGGCGGCAACTCCAGATGTCCAACAGGGGACTAGCTCACTTGACAAACATTGCAAGTTGGACAGGAGAACATGGTGTTTCAGGTATTACCCACAAGGTAGTACAACTCTCATTCTCCTCAGGATTTCAGAAGTCTTTAAGAACATAATATTCACCTTGGGAACACTATAGAAACATTGGGCTATAGCAGCTGGAATGAAGCATTAGTTTAAGAGCCTGAAATCAGATAATTTTTGAGAGTGGGTATAGTTGACAGTATGCTATCAGAGGTTAAAAGACCCAAACAGCCATGGTAAGTAAGAATCTCTGGGGGAAGGGTTGAGGACAGGGTAGGAGACTCCATCTAGGTGCATGTTTTCGCCCAAACATCAAGAGGAAACCTGCAGATGTTTCAGGGCCTGTTTCAACATGCCGAGCTCATGTTAAGAGTCTATATAACAGATGGCAATTTCTGAGTCACTAAACATTATTATCTGGCAACAAACTTATGCTCTCTCAACCGTTTCTCAAGGGATTCTTGCCACAAACTGCTGTGAAAGTGATGTGTATTCTAAAACATTCAATTGCAGAGTTTCTAAACCAACAAGCAGAGCTCCATAAAGCTGTAGACACAGATACATATTTAAATAAATGATCTAAAGTAAACTTGGCGTACATCAGCCTGAGTCAGAGAAAACAACACTGGAGTCCAGAGGCCCACCATTCTCTGTGTAATTCTGGATTATTTATGCTTGCACTTCACTATCTCCTAACACATCACAGATACACAGAAGGATTCAGGTACCCAAATACTTCCTGATTTCATGTACTCTAAGCTTGGTGGGATTTAGGTACTAAAACACTTCACAGGATCTGGCCCTGCGTATCTTTGCAAGGCTATTGGAGGCATTACTCTCAGGGACAGGATTAAGAAGTCCCAGCTCCAGCCTCATCCTCAGTTTATTAGGCTATAACCTTTTCTCAATTGCATCAACAGAGTTAATAGAAATAGCACATGACCTTTCTGTGATAAGGCTCTTTATCACAGCAGCCTCCCAGAGAGTCACAATGTCTACTCTGAAGAGCTAATAATAGACAGCATTCCTACAGGGACAGAATTCATGGGGCTGCATGCAGAAGGCATGCACCAAAACCTCATAAAGCACCAAATGAATCACACTCTGAATAAAAACAAACAAGCTGTACACACTGCAAATGTTCAATACAAGCTATCTATGTAACAGCTACATATCTTACACCCAAAAGGAAAGAGAGAAATGGTAGAGGGTAGGCAATAGCTAAATGATTGTGTATCACATCTTGGGCAATGAGGTTGCTATTTTTGTCTCTGTGGTAACTTCTTCTGCCTGTTACACATTTTATTCCTGTCCTGTGAGGACTGTTGACTAGGAAGAGAAGAAAGATTATGAACAACAAGAGCAGACAGTATTCACCAGAGATCAGTATGGTCTACTGAAATCTGGGATGAAGAAATACAGAAAAGGGAAAAGGATGGCCTCACTTAAAGAAAAACAAACCTTCAGAGTTAAATCATCTCTCTTTCAGAAGGGACATCCTCTTTCCTCACTCCCCTGTACAATGCCATGCAGTTTATCAAGTGAAAGTCTGCTGGATGAAATGCTGCTTTCTTAGCAATATGCCAGTGATATCTAGAACTGCTTATAATAGAAAGCAAAGTCATTGCTTGTAAGCACATGTGTATCTAGATAACGATGATTCCTTTTAGTGTTGCCCTTTAAATTGTCATTTTTGGCACAAACCTGCATTTTTGAAAAACAGAACCAAGGCATTAGTTACATAGAAGACAGACGTCATATTCCGAGCTGGAAAACTACGCTCCCTTTCCTCCAGGTTTTGTCTATCAAAAGAGGGCAACAGAGCTTTGCAACCCTGATATTGTAACACTGATGTCAAGGTGACTGCTATTCCATCTTATTCACTGTGCTAGGTACGAAAAGGAACCTACTCTGTCAGTACAAATGGTAGTAGTAGTAGTTTTGGAAAGGAAACAGTTAAAAAACACTGATCTAAACTACAGTCATAAATAAAGATAAGACAAGCCTTGTGGATAATTAGCATATAGAAACCTTTTGGATTTTGCTTTTAAAGCTCATGTTTTTCCCTACTATTTGTTTTATGCATATTGCATTTTTATTTTGATGATTCATAGGCAAAAAAAAAATTATGGCTGATTCAAGGAACAACAAATCTATTATATGGGTAGCATCATAGCCTAATCTCCATTGCAAAAGTGTATGGAATTAAACCATGTCCCTTCAGAAATGCACAGGAGTCTATCATTGAGTTCAACAGGGACAGGATTTCAGCCATCAACTGAAGGTATTTCTAAATGGTAAGACAAGGCAGCCAGTGTAAAAACATACTAGTTAACATCAAATGGTGCTTAGATGGAAAAATTTTATGTTCATATAGTTTTGCTGTTTGAGGGGCTTGCAGTGAATGAATGCATATTAAATGCATTCCCAAAGTCAAGCTTTATGAGCTCTCCTTCTGTAGCTATGCAGAATTCGATGTCACTAGAGCCAGCCTTTTGTGATCTTTCCTTCTCCTGTAATGTTTATAACGTGTCCCTGGTTAGAAAAGCATCCAACAACTCTAGAGACGTCAAATGTTTTCTGCCTTGACTTTGTAAAGAAGCGGACAGTAACAGACTTGAGATACTCCCTAAGGATTTAATCTTGCCAAGGTTTCTCCTCCTCTGTATTTTGCACTCAACTGGTGATGTCCATGGATCTCTACTGGTATCTCACCTTGCTCCTGAGCCTCGGCCAGAAGGAATATCAATAATAGTTCTGCTTGTAGTGACCTCACTTCTTACTCTCTCTCTTTTTCTTTTTAACTGCTTTTAATCCAGAAAGTAGGAAGCAAAACAAAATATTGAGTCACAGGCTAAAACAGATCCTTAAGTCCAAAGAAACTTTTGAAAGGGATGGGTGTTTCCTCCCATAAGACAGACTACGTAATATTTAGCACATTCTTTTGCTAAGAAACACATTCCATCTCACTTTGAGAGAAGCAGCATAATACCACCTCACTTTTTTCATCACTACGCATTTTTATAGTTGTTCTGTTGCTGCTTCAGATACTATAAAATGCACCAGTTCAGTCAAGTGCTGCTTCATTCTTCATGAAAACAGGCATGAGAAATTCAATGCCTTTCTAGTTTCTTTCCCTTCCAAACTCCCATCAGCCATCATTCCACCTCTTCACAAACAGCATCCAGATGTTAATCAACATCTCAAACTTACTGTTTTTCAACAGCACAACCTTTTCCTATTCAGCTTTTTCTATCATTTATTTTGTCCACCCTGCAGCCTTTGTTATTTGCTCATATTTCCAGCTCACCACAAAATATGTTGTGTGAGTGTCAGGAGAAGAATTCCTTTAATATGAACCAAAAAACAACATGTGCTTCAAATCCAGGGAAATAGAATCTGCCTTTAAATTTATGCTCATTGGAGCTTCCACTAATATTTTTCTGGATGAGAATTTAATGTGGAGCATCACTGAGTGTTCCAGTTGGAGTTCAAAAGTGAACTTTTATTTTCAGAGTTCACAATAACAGTGACTGAGGATCTTTAATATATTTTTAAAATGTGCTTCATTCAGTAGAAAATAGGTCTACAGGTCATGAAGTATGGATTGTAAATCAATACAGGTCTGATAAGGCTGACAAGTGACAGAAGTAAGATATGCACCACCTTGCACAGGCTTTACAGCATCACTGAACACATTAATGCCTCTACATTTAAAACAAACCTTCTGACTTAAATTTATCAGCATACTGATCTTGACTAGAGAAAGGGATTTTAATAGCTATATGGGGAAAATGCACATATATTTTAATATGTTTGCCACAGTTCCCATAATTGCATGTATAGCGATAAACAGTTGTTTTCAACCCAAGTTCAATGGACTCTAGAGGCTTGCAGACTACTTCTAAAGAGCTCTGCTTAAAGTAATGAATAAAAGCTCTGGTGTATTTTCTGGGTTTAATTCTGCTAGGCAGTCCCCATCTCTACTGATCAAAAGTGCTTGAAATGACTGGTACAACCTAAAGGAGAATGAATTAGGTTACTTCCTCTATGGACCTGATGACCAAAAAAATTGGCAAAAAGCATTGCTAAAAAGTAGTGGCCTATTTCCAGAGTCTTAGAACTGAGGCTGAAACAAGGGGGAGCTCCCCCAGCAATATATTACCTTCTCAGGAAGGCTCCTACAGGGAACCTGAAAGACTCCAGGTTCTTAAAAAAGGTTGACAGCAAGTCTGAGGTACCACAGAGTTTCTCAAGGAGTCTGAAAACTGCAGATACCACAGACATTACACTTTCAAAAACAAGCTCAGGAACTGAGATATGGTGCAGGTCTGAGCCAGACTTTTTCTAACCAAATCATGTCTCACCTGCTGTGTACCCTGTCCTGCAGAGATGAGGACAATCTTGTTTACTGTTGAAAAGTTCATTTGTCTGGCTGCTCTTTGTGCCACAGGATGGAGGCTTGCTATGAAGAGTTAAACCCTTGTCTCTAATTAATATTGTTTAATGAAGTTAATGGGTATGCTAGGCTTGCCAGCCCGAGCTGAAGAGCCAAGGGCTTACCCTATTTCAAAGCCACAACAAGGGCTGGCAGCATTGAAGTGATCAGGGAAACATGGAGCAGACAGACTGTGGACAGCCAGAGGTCTCCTGGCTCATGGAGTCGTGACAACATACAAAAATACTGTCCTCAGGCCTCACATTCAGATCTTCCCTCAGGGGAATTTGCTGCCAGAGCACATGTTGTTTGCTAACACCCAGGGTCAGAGAGCAGTCTCTATGCCTCCCTGGTGGGACTGCAGAAGAGGGATGGAATCACACCTAATCCTAACCAAAATCCATTTAAACCAATGTTTTAAGTTCTTGTTACATTCATACCAGCCTTCCAAAGTGCTTCTGCTAGTCACAGTTATCATCTATTGCCAGAGTCTCCAGATAGGCAACAGCCGAGCACCAGGACTGCCTGCACACGTGCAGGTCTGCAATGCTGTGTTCTATCCTATACTATTACAGCCTCTGTCCTCAACATCCATAGGTATCCCCAGCAGGTGCAGCACCAGCCCCTGCACTGCCCACAAGGATGTTTGGTACTGCTCAAGGTCTCCCCTGGCATCTCCTCCCTATCAGGACTCTTGTGCTGTGTGTTATCACTGGCTGCTTTCCATTCTGAGATGGTCCGTTTTCCAACTCAAATGGGTTTAGAGTGGCTTGGGGTTACCAAAGTGGTTAAGACCCCACCAGTGGCCTACATGGGAGCAGAGCCAGAACAAATTCAGCCAAAGTCCAAAAAGAAAAAAAGTCATGGTTCAGCTTTCTGGTTTTACTTCTCCAAGGACTCTACAAACCAAAGTGAGAAAAATTTAAAGGAAATGGAATAACATAGAAAATGAAAATTAACTTTACAGCCAGCCTCTAGAGTCTCCTGTAAAGTTTGAGACCCGAGAGCTAGATTTTGCATCAACACAGTCTTTGGCTCAAGCAAGCTCCACTCCAAATAAATAAGAGAGGAAGGGCAGAAAGAAAAACAGGGTGAAGAAAGTTAAAGCAGAGTAATGACAGTGCTGTCCTTGAGCACAAGCTCTGTGCTCTGCTTCAGAGCAGCCAGGTAGGAAAAGAAAAATCCACAGGAAAACATCTTGATTATTTATAATGCCCTGCTCATGCCAGAGTTTGTGTTGCTTCCCCCCCCACCCCCACCCCATCTGAGCATCTTACTTTCTCCAAAAGCTTAGATTATTCCTCCCACCCCCATTTAGACAAAAACTTAGCAGGGACATGAAATGAGATTGCAACTTATATGCAGAAGATGCTCTGTTATGACAGGCTAAACAGAAGTCAGTTGTAATGTGAGTGTGATTATGGGAAAGGCCTTCATTATTTTGGTTTGTTTTTAAAAAATCTGTGCTCTGCAGCTGAATATTTGTTCAAGGAAACAGTGAGTATAAAGCAATCACTGACAGTATACAGCAAAGGACTAGATGCTATTTGGTTACACTTCCCTGGACAGGCAGCACTAAAAGTTAGAACACTATTGCCTCAATAAAATGCAACAAGCTAAAAAACTCCAGGCTGTAACAGCGCAGTCACTGCTTCTATTCCCACCCCCATTTGTCTAACAGTGTTTACTACGTTTTCTCCCCAGGAGTAAGATTTCAAATAATTGACTACTCATTTACAGTCTCAAAACTCTGTTCTTTTCAGGTCTTTTCTATAAAGAATCAGACTTTATAGAGTCTGATTCTGTTCACTTCCTTTCCAATTACAAGGTCTTTACAAACTTGATAATTTATACCTAAGAAATAGCTCCAAAAGAACCCCTACAAGGAAAAGTGTTGAGAGATGATTAGCAATGCCTGTAAAAAGAGTCAGGGGTGAGCTCCAGATTTTACTTCAACTAAGAGTAAACACTGAGCTTTTGTTGTCAAATTAGCATCAGGAACATGGAGAACCCACAGAGACACAGCAAGGTCCATAGGATGCTCTCTAGCTCCATAGAATCATGGCTATATACAGGGCTATCTCAGGACTTCTCAGCAAGGTAAGCAAAACTGGATTTTGCCTCCTGGAAGAATGAGCCTGAACTGAAGGTTGAGCTGTTCCTACCACAGGAAAGACAAAAGAAAGTGGGGGCACAAGTGGGATGCAGAGCCAGAGAAAAAGACCTGTGAACCTTTGAAATTGGGCTCTCTGCTGTTGTAAGGAGAGAAGGGAAAAGTTGATGGTTCATAACTCTGAGTCACACCTCAGATACCCTATTGCCCTTCCCTCAGCACAAGCATCCTGGCCTTTGATGGCTTCCAAGGAAACAAACTAGGATTATGGTTTTGGTTTTTTTTTTTTCTGCCCAGGGCAACTTTGATATTCCAAGGGAAGGTCCTGGTTACCTATATATATTGCATCTCTCTGAGATGGCTTCTGCAATGAGAAGCAGGGAGGTCCATTACAGGATTCCTAAAATATTTTGAGGTATCCATCCAGCTTCTAATCATTACAGAAAGCGTCACTTTGGTGACCCAGATATGTTGCACTGCATTACAACAGTAGTATTTTATCACAGTTTGCAAACTTTCATATACTGCACTTAGGACTAATTAAATGCAACTTCAGAGATGGATTGGGATCCATCCAAACAGATGGATCTGCCATTGGGATGGATCAGCATGTTCCATTGCACCATCAGTTAAGTCTGTTTTGATGCAAGGCATAACTGAAATATCAAGTTAAGAGAAACTCACATTAAGATAATTAGTTGCTGTGGTGATTCAACACACATTTCCCAGTACTACACATCACACATGTTCACGCCTAGGATTTTCTTGTTTGGGGTGGAAGGAAAGTAGATACTTTCCATATCATGCCAAGGTCTCTTCAGGGAATATTCCACAACAGCCCATCCACTCAATTATTAGAAAAGTTTTAAAGATAAAGAAAATCTGGCTTAATGTCAGGTTAAAATTCAGTACCACAGTCACATTAGAACTAACCAATGGCAAAAGCCACATAAGAATTTGGTACAAAAAGCTAGAAATTCAATATTCATTTCATGAAATTCCACCACCTGGAATGAACACAAATAGAAATGAAGTCACTTAGATTGGAAACTTCATATTTAAAAAAATAAAAAAAATCACCATGATTTGATCAGTTTGCTGTTGGCCTATTTACCAGAATGTGTTTGCCAGGTAATTTCAAGCCAATGAGGTCAGAAGATGACTGTAGATCATCTTCACAGAGCTACTCTCTTATATGCAACTGTAGTAGGCCTGATGCTGAGATATCAGTTCTATCACATATTAAAAAAAAAAAAACCAAACCAAAAACATTTCTCTAGATCTTTAGAGGTGACACTTGGTATAGCCCCTTCAGCTGTACGTTGACTCCGATTTTGACCCCTCCTGGTGCTGCCTTTTTGGTGCTTGCTGAGCACTAGTTGAGTGTTGTTTATGGGAGCAGTAGTATCCTACACCAGCAGGAAAAGTCACTTGTCAATAAATCAGTAGCCGGCCTGCTGTGTTCTGCGTGTGAAATTATTAAGCCTGTGCCTTCCCCATTCTGTTTCTATATAGATGATTCATGAGAGCTGGTTGGTTTGTTGTTTTGTTTTTTTTTTTTAAGAGCATGCAGTAATTCTACAAAGGATCATATGAAATATTTATGAGGTTTAGATAAAATATACCTGCTGTGTGGATGCATTACCTACTAAGTCTTACCTCAGTTGGACCATAATTATTTATTTTGGCTCTGTTTTCATAGTTTCCCAGACTTTCCTACTCTTTCAAGCCACATGATCTTCTAACCAAGGAAGTTAAGGAACTAATGTCAATGAAGTCTGTTCAAAGCTTTCACTTTTACTGATTTTACCCCTCCAGATATTCATAGTTCACAAAAATCCTGATTTGACTAGAGCCAGATGGCATGAGTATGCCCAGTCCATTGTACCAATGGTTTTGGAGGGGATTACTCAGACAGTAAAGAGGACATATCAAAGTAGAAAAGAAGAAATGTTTTCTTCTTTCTTGCACTGAAAGAAGCAAACCAGCACTTAAAATGCACCCAGAATTAAATCATTTGATATGTTCTCTCTGTAAAAAAGGCCAATATTAAATAAATAAACAATCCACATCATTAGGTGTATGTATAAGGATACCCTGTGATGACAACATAAACAAATGAGTTTTGCCAGACTCAAGTTTCATGTCTGCATATCACTGCTCCCAAAGGGGAACAACTGTGCAGTTATCAGTCCATTACACTGATGCATTGCTTTTGGTCCTTCTAGAAAGTGAAAAACTAGAAGCTTCACCAACTGAAAGCAGTTTTGCTCACAAAAAATGACCATTTGGTTTGCTCACTTCATATTGGAATGAAGAGCTTCCATTAGCCAAGGGCTTATCAGTACTTTTTGGCAAACTGATCTGTTAGGACCAATGTCTTTGGTATGCCTTTGTTACCATCTGAAGCAGTGAATATTTTTTAACCTCTGGTATTGTACATTTGTTTCCAACAAAGAAAAGCCTTCTATGCATCATTGCATTAGAACAACAGCAGAAATGTCCTAGAAGCATAGTGTTAAGAGTGTGATTATTATCTTTGTCACTGTAACAGTTAGTGGTTTAGCTACTCAAAAAAAACCAGTATTCCATGACTAACATAATAATTGCATAATGATGCTAAATAGCACTAAATAAAAATAAATTAAAGCTTTCTAACAATGTTTTTTGAATAGACCCTGAAAAGTCTGTTAATGAGTGACCTGCAATTTATGACGAGCTGGGGGAGTAGACTCATACTAGCTGTTTGTCTTAGGAGATGGAAGGATAAGTGAGAGAAAAGGCAGCTTTGAACTGTCAATGCACCACTACCGATGGCTGCACAGAGCCACAAATACACCAACATGTACATGTACAACAGCAGGAATAATATGACAGAAATGCTGCTGAGCAAGTTATAGCCCACCAGTGTCCAACCCTCTCTGGCCTGGCAGGCTATGCGGCTTATTCTGGTGGTAGGCAGGGCCATATGGTGCAATTGGCTTTCAAATATGCTGCACAGCCATTACTTTCATACACATCAGTGAATCCAATGCTGTTAGGAAAGAGAGAATGACTTCAGCCAGTGTACAGGCCAGAAATCTTCATGGACCATTTATAGGCTATTTGATCTGAGTGGTCATCCTTTTTATGCATAACACATTGAGTAGGATGAAAGAATAAAGCCCTCTGTGTGCTAGCTGCCTGCTCTTGAGTTTTAAACTTATAAACAGACTTCAACTTATGAACAGTCTCTACATACTAATTCTGGGAAAGATTTTTGGAACATCAGTCTGCAATTGGGGTAGAAGTAGTACAGATGAGTCACACTTTTTATTGGTTGCATAAACTTTCATTTCTATTAAACTGTTTTCTAAATGTGCATTTCATCATTTTTCTTTTCTACTTGCTGATGTTGATTTGGCATTGGTTTTGTCCACACCAGAATAACAGTGGTTGCTATTTTTGTGGCAAGTTTTGTTTTCACATTTTTGGTTAACATCAACAACAAAAATAATGTTTTCCCAGCACTAATCAGCCCAATTTATCATGATTCAAGAGCTGACAAGTTGTGGCTTCTCTATGGGTACAGTTAAGCATATGCTTCTCAGCTAAGCATAATATTCGTCCTGCCTCTCAGCTGGATTTCACTTTCAACATACACCACCTAAATCCAGAACAGCTCCTTGTAACCATGACCAGAATCCAGCCCAGGCAGCTAATTCAGGAAAGGAACATAAAAATACCATGATAGTATCTAATGTGCCAAGAACAGCATCATTGTAACATTCTAACATGCTAAATATGGTGAGAGAGAACCTACAAGTGGGTTAAGAGTTCCCACTTCATGCTGTTTTGATGAGGCTTGGCATATATAAATAAAGAGCTAGGGCACACAAAGTGTACAGTTAGAAGGTCAGCCTCTATATGTGGCTAGGCTCGTCCAACAAGACTGAACGCCCTCACCAGGGCACAGCCTGGGACACCCATGCAGGGATGGAGACTGACAGCTCAGTTGTCCTAAAAGCCTCCTCCACATCCATTCCAGGCAGCAGCACATTGCTCACAGCAGCCCACACAGGTGAGGTGGGACAGCTTGTCACCCAGTCTGAGGCTAAGATTCTCTTTCTTCCAGGAGCGCAGCTTCCCCAGTGCAGCACAACCATGCCTCAGCTCTGTGTACTGAGGCAGCTAACGGGAGTAAATAGTGCTGCCTTTCAGAGGGTACACTTTATTCCACAGGTTTTTTAACCTAATATTTTCTTTAAATACTTGTGGTATGGTTCTAGAACACAAAGAAAGAGCAGGACAATTACTGTCGTTCACTTCAGCCAGGAGACCAACTTATCTCTGTAACTTGTATCAGAAATGGGGGCTAAATACTACTGTGTACTTGCAAGCCAATTTTAAACTTTGGAGGTAAATAACCTAGAAATGCATTAAATCTGGGTATTTTAATTCCTTGCCTGCCTGACTCTCTTGGACCACTCCTATAGTTTTTTTTCAATGCTAAGCCCTTAGGCCTCCACTAACTGAGCTGGAAATTGTATGTGGTATTTTGACTATTTTATCTATTTAAGTGTATTTAGGTTTTCCAAAACAGCTGGGAAGAAGAATTAATTTAAATCTTAGATGTAAGATAATGAATAAATATCCAGACACATGGACTACAAAATTTGGTAACAGTTCTAGAGGGAATCACAACAGTTTGAAGTGAAACAAAGCTTATTAGTCTTCTCCATGCTTGGTCAGCTGGGGCCACTCTGATTACATTGTGGAATGGGTAGGGCAGAAAAACCAGGGAGCTCCCACTGTTATTATGGGGCTGACCAGAAAGGGAACCAAACTTCTTTACCCCTCAACTTTAGCCATTACAGCCCATTCCTCCTTTTATTCTCTCTAACTGATAATCAGCTATGTCTCACCACCCAGGAATGAAACTGCCCTACAAATATGTTACACACTAATAAAGGAATTAATATTTTTCCATCATCTCTAGCCTCCCATTTTAGGAGGTTGGTTTCGGCTTCCCCCCCACCCCCCTTTCCAGCAATATTTGTCCCTCCTTTTCCCTTCCCAGTTCCTTGAGCCTATTTCAGTGGAGGATCTTGCTGCCCTTCTCCCCCTTTCCTCTTGCACTCATTGCTCTAATTATAGTTCTCACACTTTTCCCTGAAACAGGCTTGGCATGAACCAAGTAACAAGCAGCATTACCTTAAATGCAAAGACAATGTTTAATGAAGTAAGTGGGCAGGAGGCAAACACCAAGGAAACAAAATTGCAGCTACGCAGCCCACACTGAGGAATGTCTCCAAATACTCATGAATAAACAAGATGTAAGGGAAGCAAGGGCATTCAGTCACGAAGATGGATGAAGTAACAGTTTCTTCTTCTCAACTGCTTGGCATTTAATCTATCAGTGAGATGGCAGCAAGCCTTGGCTTCAGTACAACTTGAGCCTGCAAGGATAACAGTTTGTATCCCTGCCTTGTGGGTGCCACATTTATGCCTTGTCAAATAGTACTGTGGGAATGTTTGCAGATTTTTTGCCTTCAGAGTGAAAGAAGCAAATAATTGCATGCAATTGCCAGAGCCATTCCAAGGTTACACTAGTAAACCCATGTAATAACAGTATTGTTCTTCTTTCTCTAAATGGACACCAATTAGCCTTGCACTTTGCTGACAAAACTTTCCAATTCTGCTCAAAATAGGGTCTTTGAATACGCTTCTTGTGTTTGGTAATACAACTCTTCAATGTATTGTAATGTGCCTCATATGAGTCATGGCAGGTGAGTAAAAGGTAAAGACCCAACACTGACATATTGTCTCCTGTTACAATTAAGCAGTTATGAACGTGGACAAAGCAAAAGTTACAAAATTAAGGCAGTGAACTTGCCACCTTGCCAGAATCCAAATGGATGAAGCTTTCATCTCAGAATATGAGTTAACAGAGATATGTGGATTCAGTCAGCCCCTGCCCAATATGAACGGTACATAATTTACCTTTATGTCAAGCTACTTTATAAATCAGATAGCTTTACAGTCAACTGCCTGAGAGTACCTTAGCTCCCATTCTGACTGACTGCCACCATGTTTTGTCTATTTACGCAGTGGAAAACAGAGGGGGTTTTTTTTCAGTGCCTATGTCCTTTAATTTTTGCTTTAGAAAGAAATGCAGCCAATTTTCCCATCCTCCTTCCCCTGCAGCAGCTCCTATTAGAGGGAGGAAGAGGGAGGGGAGGAAGGAGAACATGAGAAGAACAGCAGAAGGAGGAAAAAAAGTGAATGTCTCAAGCATGTGCTCATGCCTTTAAAATGCCAAGAAAGAAGGATAACTATTTCCATTTTACTTCCCTCTTCCAGTCTGAAGCACTCCATGGGAGAGGATATGATGACTGGCTGAAGGCAGTAAAACATATCATGAGCAGCTGAAGCAGGAAACCTGACAGTGTCTGAAAGGTCAGAAAGGTTTCCCCTCTCAGTGAATTGGAATTTGTGATGCAAAGCCCAACCATTTCCTTCTCCCACTTCTCTGCTTACAGGGAGTGTTATCCACAATCCACTCTACATCAAGCTTTGGGGGAAGTGTCTTTCTCCATGGATTCTCACTTGTGGCCAATCTAAATACCACTTGTGCAATTCATGTACCACTAGCATTAGTCACTCTCCTGTCTTTTGTTCCTTAATTGATTCAAGGAAAGCAAATGAGATAAAGGGACATCACAACAGTTGTTCACTGAGTGGCAAGAGCTTTGGTAAGCTCAAGCTGAACACAAGTCTGGCAGGGCAAGAATTTTGTATGAAGCTTCTCTGCAGGGACATTCACAAAAAGACATAAAAATGGATTTTGAAACATCTAGAAGACTTTACATAACTTAATCTGCAGTAATAAAGAAGACATGCAAGGACATAAGCTTTAACGAGTGGCACAAGATCATCCTGCAGCATTTAATGGGCTAGCATAGTGCCTGGCATGGTTTTGGCTTTTCTGAACCATAATTCAAACTATGGTCAGACAGCATAGGCCAGGGAATGGTCTTTTTAGAGAGGTGCAGTACACCTGGTAGGCATGCAGCTGGAAGCTGGGCCATACCTCTTTCTCCCACAGAAGCTGGCTTGTGAGATTTACTAGTATAGACATATCTGTAAGCCTCTGGACAGGAATACCACCATACAACAGAGAACTGTTCCCAGAAAGCAAGGCCTATTAGCAAGTGATGCAACACAATGAATCCTCAAAGAAGCCATGAAAAACGTGCTCCATAGCATTCTTGACATGATAATGCTGGCAGTTGAAAAGATTGTTGTAGGGGAGTGTGGGATTTTTTTAACCTCTTTTCCCCTAGACTCCCCAAAAAATCCAGGGGAGATACAGACCCTTTATAGTAAGCTTAAACCAACAGGCAATACTTACTTTTTTTTTTAATTGTCATTTGCCTTCTGTGTTCCACTTGAAAGTTGTTCACAAATTTCAGAAACAAACTTGGGTGGAAGAGTCACAGCTGTAATTCAGTTAATCTACTTCTCATTACAAACCACCACTTCTGGTATGAATTAGAGGTCAGATTTTGCAAAAGGTCTGTCTTATAATGAGAAGGAGCCATGCGTCCTTCTGCTCCAGAAAGATACTTTGGGGTGAGGTTTTTGTTCAGAGCAGCGCCTTGTCTGGAGATCCAGAGGACACAAGTACACCCAAGGCAACGCACCTGGTGTGACTCCTGGTACCACCATGCCAAGCAGCATGCTGTGCCCTGTAGCACACCTGGGACAGCAGCAGAACCTCCCGCAGTCGCTGCTTCGACTTCTGCTCACTTGCACAGATACCAGAGAGTTTGCCACTCTCTACCCCCGGTGACTGCTAGTTGTCCCTTGTCAGATACTCTTCTCAATCCTGAACTCAGAAGACAGAGACTGTCGTGCAAAGCATTAACCACCCTGTCACCTGGAGGCAGCAAGCCTCGACCCTTTCATAAGGCAAACACCTGAGCACTGCCATCAGCAGGGAGGCCACTGCAGTGGCAATCAAATAACATCAGACCATCCAGCCCAGAGCTTGGCAAACCCAGACCTCTGCCCCTTGCATGCCACAGGGTATCTTCTGGTGTTCAAGGCTGCCTGCAAGGAGGCTTAATTCCACAGTCTAGCAAAGCTGGCTGTCAAAGAAGATTATCCGGGCATTTAGCCTACATTTTTCATTTCTATTTTTCGTATTTATACTAAATTATGCATACAAATAAGCTATATGTATACATTAGCTTTTCTACATTTTAACAGCCAAGTATTTCTGAGTGAATATTAAAGAGATCTTAATAACATGGCAATGCTAATTAAACATAGAACATGTTGCTATGTTGCTAGCATTTTGAGGAGAACTACAGCTGCTGTGGTGAGATTTCGTTTATGTGCAAGAAAACACCCCCTTAAAATAATCAGAGATGTATTATTCAGAAAAATACAACATCAAACTAATTCAGCCGTCAAAATAATAAAAAATCTGATGGGAGAAAATCAAGCCATTTTACAATTGTATAAGAAACACCAATTTATAATCAGAGGTGAGTCTTGTTTCTCTTATACACTGAATGATTGTGGCAACAATAACACTGTCTATTTATGATGGATTTGGATGAAGTAATCCAGTCTTAAATGAACCAAATAGAGATAAAATGCATCAGCAGATATGCTAAGTATCTCCCAGTTGTCAAATACAGAAATACCAAATATATTTTAAGAGTTCAGTAAATAGCTACTCTGAATGTTAACAAGCACAGGCAAGCAATTTAAACAAAGACTAAAGCAGCAGGCAAGCCGTGCTGCACTGCCTCAGCTCTCTCTCCTACTAAGCATCCTGTATCATCATGCAAAAGTGTTCTTTTCCTATTCTTGATTTATATGGTAGATCAAAGTCCAAAATACAATTTTCTGTATGAAATGTGATTGCCAACTCTACTTTATCTCTGTTAATGTAGCACTGCAAAGTTCCATTTCTTTTTATCATTTCCATGTCAACCATTAACTCTTTAAGCTTTTCTTTCTTTAGACTACAGTCCCTGTAAACACTCTTTGAAATGTGAAAATAAATCTAACTTATCATAGTTTGTAGTTCTTCTCAAGCATCACAACAGCTATACTGCAGCTGTACAAACCCTGGCATCTCATATTGTGCCTTCTGATAGCTGTGCAAACTGCAGTTGATTTACACAGCTTAAATGTCTGCAACTTAAGCAACTCAGTAGACAAATACCCAGTTGAATGTCTACAGGTAGCATCAGTTCATCTAGGAAGGAGCGGTTAGTAAAATTAAGTATCAAAACCAGATATGGCTGTATCCACAGAAGAGTCAGATCTGATAAATGGCATAGTGGCTACATTAAAATGGAGTAGAGTCATAATTTAAAGCCATATTAGTTCTACAGGAGAAGCCCAGACTTGCCTCTTTGGCTACAGAAACTGCATGTAAAAGGATAGAAGCAGGTCTCACAACCTCACAGTGTTACTGAGGCATTCTGAGCTCCTGAATAATTTTTAAAACTGGAATATATCCAAGCAGGCTGAGGTACAGCACTCTCAACTCCTTCAAAAATGCCCTTTAAATAAGGAAGATGTTGGCACACCATGTTTGAGCAAAAACAGACTTTGGAGCACTGAGCCATTTAGACCAACGGCAACAAAGATTAGATGCAGCTAATGACAATGTTTATATAAACAAAATCAAGCAGGTTATATCACAGCATTTCAACAGCATTCCCTCTTCCAGACAATCCATCACCCCTATGATGTAATAGGGAAACCTCCAGATAGGAAAAACATTTTCCTATGCTGCTTTTTGCTAAGGTCTAAAGATTCACTGCAGGGTTATTTTCACCCATTGTCTCCCACAGATCAAAACCATCTCTTTAAGACAAGCATCTAAACTGAGTGCCACTGTCACACTCCCCAAGGCAGCAAAACATAAAGATGATTTTGCCAAGATTAAAAACAGACAAACACCCCCACTAAGACTGAATGTCAATATGCAAAGCTGGTTAAGTAGTAGCCCTTCATAAAAACACTGACATGAACTCTGCATCCCAAGATTGTCTGTGGTCCTAAATTCGGGGCTTTGATTGTTAAGTGAAAGATTTTCATCGTGAATGTCTTTAAGAAACAGACAATATAGTGGCCAGAGGTAATTGCTTGCATTCAAAGCATAGCACCTTCTGCTGGAAAAAGCTACTATCTTCCAGGAGGAATGACTACCTAAGAAGAGAGAACAGCTGCTGGAATGACCCCTTAAGCAGACTGCAAGGACTGCATTTTCCACAGGAAAATGGGAGACAACAAATGTGATCTGCAGCCTCATGGGATGGTAAAAGATGGGTGCTCCAATAACAATTTTGTACAGGGTATTTGTCTTGAACTTACAGAGAACATGACATAATAAATACTTCAACCTGAACTATAGTTGCTCTTTCTAATCCTCCCTCACTCCATACTTGGCAGTGGGTCTTCAAACCCCCCCAGACTGAATGAGGAAACTCTACCAAAGAAGTTACAAAGCTCCCTGGTATGACACATAGGAGTGCAGAGGAGCCAGATTTGATTTTTCTCAGCTACCATCCCAAAGCCTGCAGAAGAAATGAGGCTAAGAACTCCATGCCCAGAGAGGCAAGCATATCTCTTAAACATGGTTAGGAAAGAGGCAAATTGGTTGGTCTAGCAGACTAGAAATAGTATGGATGTCCCTAAGCCTAGGTGAGTCACTAGCAAATTAAGTGCAGAAGATCCCACTGTTAAGAACCAGTTGATGGACTTTACCCACTCTCTCATTACAGAGAGTTAATCATCCAGAGCCCAGACCATGAATGAAACAGACTTCTTTTGGATTTAGAGACACAGAGGAAACCTGGCAAGACTTCTTCCAAAAAAACAGAGACCAGCTCAGGTAAATGAGCCCATCTTTGCTTCAAGAGCAATATGAGCAAAGATTTTTTTATATTAACAGGGGAAAAAATAATTATGTACTTGTCTTACACCTTTGTGCAAAACAAACAAAATGACCACACTATAGTGGTGAGCATAAAACCCATTTTTATTACAAATGGGACAACTGAGACTGCCTGACAGTAGGCTACAGCTTACCAAGTGTGGATTTAAATCATTTGGAATAAAGTGCAATCTTAGAAATGTAACAAGCAATTCCCATTAGCCCCAGTTAAAGGCTTGGTAGAAAAGAGCATCAAAATCAAATGCCTACTGTAAAAGCTATAGAATGAGACTGTGATCCATATTTAATACTCTTAAGTTAAAAGACACCAGTGGAGAATGGATGGTTGCCTGATGACACTTAATTTGCTAGAAGGTTGAAAACAAGAGTATCTGCACTGCTAAAAGTTCATCTTAGAGCTGCTGAGGATTTAGAGATATAAAGAGGAAAAATGAAGCCCTGCATCTGATTAGGAACCCCAAGACCTCTCAGTGTCCTGGGAATTATTCTGTACATATAATCCATGATCAGACCCAAATGCCTGTTTTTTCACAAGGTATAACACAGTGGTCATACAAAAATCACCCCTGCAAGTGAACTTTGTGTGTGGAAAAATTAAGAGGTTTTTTTGTTGTTCTAGAAAAGGTATAAGGTAATCAGGCTCAAGGCCCTTCCTTCTGCAAGATGGGCAATAAGGCAGCAGGTTGTGGCAGCCAGCCACCCTGGCATGGCAGGGCACAAATGGACTTACTTTATCCAGCAGCAACGAGGCCAATGTTCCTGGGAAGACCAGAAGATCCTGTAATAAATAGCAGACCACACTCCAGAGGCTAATTGAGCATAACAGGCCCTTAGGTTGTTCTAACATATCTGGAATTCTGCATCACATCAACGTGGATTGTAAATTACTGTCATTTAGATGTTTGTCTCAAGAAGCACCATATAAATAAGTACATTTTCAGCCTAAAGAGGAAGGCCTGGCAGGAACAGATCTCCTGTTGAGCAACATTCATTAGCTGGGACTGCAACACAGGGTGAAGCCCACCGCAGGAGCCATTTTCAAGCTGCACAAGAGCCCCAGGTCTCCCCTGAGGGAGACCCCCACTGGGCAGTGGGAGACAAATATCCCTATTTGAACAGGGCAAAGTACACAGAGATATTCTCCAGTATTAATTTCTGACAAATTCTGCACAACAGCAATTAGAGTAGAACATGCAGAGCCATTTGCTTTGTTAAGATAAATTCATTCTCAGAGCAGTCAAAAGCATCTCAGAGATGCGTTGATAGTGTCCTGCTCAAGAAAGAGCATCAGGACAATATAGACATATACCGGAAAAAAAAAAAAAGAAAAGAAAAAAAATAACCCAAACGAACAACACTGTAAGACTGAGATGAGGTTGGCACAAGCAGAAGAAATAAAAGCACATTTTGCCTGGCATAAGAGCAGACAAGCCCATGGTGATGCACAGAACATGATTTGGCTGGAACCTTGGAGTTCCCAGTTAGAAACCTGATCTCACATCCACTGAAATCAATGGAAAGACTTCCAGGTGCTGCTTTAGGTGAGATGCAGACTGAATCCTTAACCAACACAAGTGGGGAACAAGTTAGGTGATTGTTTTCAGGAAGTTTAATGTTAGCTTGAAACAAGCATTTCCAGGAAATGTTCCCTAAAAGGAGGAATTCCTGTCACAGGAAAACATTTTTCTTCACCGTTACAATTTTATTTTGACCTAATTTGCCATTAGATTAAATGCACTTTAATGCAGGCACTTCAGTACATCTCTGGGTGAACAGAACATACACCATGAAATATATGTTCCTCTAGCTAGTTGCTCATTGCTAGATGAGAAAGCTTCAAAATTGTTCCCCTCAACACCCTTTTCTCTTTTTAAAATTAGTGACTTTACATAGTTGCACTGTTTGTAGCAAGTACCATTTCAAACAGCATTTGCCTGAACAAATCTGGACTTCTAATTAGGTTTGTAGGTTGGATACAGTTTAGCTGTGTTTGTCTATCTTAGCTGTTGTCTCCAAAGAGATAGTGGCAGCTCCTAGAGTTGCTTTATAATCAAAAGCAGTAAATTTGATCCATTAGTAGGTTACCATTTAAATATGACAAGTCCCAGAAAAAGTTTGAAAAGAAGCTGAATGGTCATAAGCTGTAAGACTGTCCAGATAAAGTAGGGTTAGATAGCTACTGGATTCGGTGCAATAAAATTGGTACCTATGTAAAAATTACCTTCTGGGAAGAGGTTAGAAGTCAAGCTAAAGAAGGATGCAGGATGGCATGCAAGACCTCTTTATCACACAGAAAAAATTCAAAATATGTTTGACTGAACTGACCACATGAAATTAATACATTAACAACCTGCAAGAGATTAACTTCTACTCATACATAACTATGACATTGTTACAACATGGTCTGTTTGGGCAGAGAGATCGTTAGACTCATATTGAAAGAATCACTCAGCCCAAGACTCTGCATCAACACTGATGTACCAAACCGATGTCTGGAGACACATGAACCCAAGTTAATTACCTATAATCTATGCACCGTACCCACAACAGAAACCCTTCAGCCCAACATGAGGGCCACATAGAAGCACCCTACAAACTGCCAGCTTACCACCTCTGACCTATATATTAGCATTTGCAGGGGACTACATCCGACAGCAACATAGCTCCATCCAGGTGTTGGAGAAGCCACACCTTACAGGCCACCCTCCTTCCCACTGCTGCAACCACTTGCATTAAACTCAAGAAAGCATGCCACTGCTGTGTCAGAGGAAAAAAAAAAAAGAAACAAACACTGTTGCTGCCTAACACAAGCCACACTGATTAGAACACTAGGAGAGGCCACCCCAGCAGCTTCAACAGCCCCTTTCCATATTCACCAAGCCAGGAAGAAGACAGCAGCCCGGCTTTGCACGTGGCTGGAGATGTTCAGCTGTCCAGGCAGCACTTGACCCCCCAGCTTTCAGATTTGAGTTAGATCCAGCCATGCCCCATCACAGGACAGACAGGAATCATCTCCTCAGTTGTCTAACTGATAATCCAATGCCACTACCACATGCGATGATCACGCACACCAGCTACTGCCTACATTGCCACACTGCTGCCCAGCTACCTGCACGGATGGAGCAACCATGGATAACGAGAGGCAAATTGTGCAGCTATGTGCAGAGCTTAAGACTGCTGGCTGAGGACAAAGAACAAATGGGGCAAGTGCAGGCCAGTATGCAATGATGAAGTTGTATAGGAGCACAAGGCAGTATGGATATAGAGCACCTCAATAGGCTACGATAGGGCACTGGGACTGGTTGTCCTCATCATGATTCAACCAGTTTGCCCCTCTGCACATTGTCCCCACCCAACAGTAATCAAGAGTCTCCCTCCTCTGTGAGCCTAAAGAGCTGCCACCACCAAAATAAACCACATTTCTATTTACCACAGCTGTAGGCCTCAGACACTTGGCCTAGCACCCTGTTGCTAGACACACCCCTCACATTGACTGAGGTAACAGGCCCAGCCAAATAAATTTGCTGCTGTGTATTTCTTTGTTTACAACTCATTCTTCTGCCTCAGTCCTCCCTTGGCACTAAGCAATAATTGAGCAGCAGTGTACGCATCTCATATTTCCACTACCACAGGTTCAACACAAAGCACAAATCATAGAGACAAACTTACAGGTGCAAACCTCTGCAAGCTGTGGCTGCCATTCCTCAGTCTATGAATAGCTGTCTCACCGACTAGCAGGCAGCCCATGTATCAAGAACTACAAAATACCCACCATTATTTATTATCAATCATCAGGGTTCTCCTGGTTTGAAGGCTGGCCTCTTAGCTATGTCAGACATTTTTTCCACACCAAACATTTTGTACTGGGAGATGATGGCAAGATCCTGACAGACCACAGGTCCCTCATCTCTCCACACCCACACTTCTGGCATGAGCAGCTGAGGAGTTGAGGTAGCCTGGGAATTTGTGGATTTGCTTTAAGCTCAGTGGAGCCAGAAGATAGCGTGGGACAGTCAGTTTTAGCACCCTAATACAAAAGGGTGTCAGGAGACAGGGGAGAAGACAGAGTCATGTGGTAGCAATTGCTATCTGCAGGAGAGAGGAGCAAACT
This sequence comes from Elanus axillaris, assembly GCA_026212715.1. Lineage (NCBI taxonomy): Eukaryota > Metazoa > Chordata > Aves > Accipitriformes > Accipitridae > Elanus > Elanus axillaris. Next base: position 6,293,929 of record JANZLQ010000078.1, on the reverse strand, counting down.
GCAGAGTTCTCTAATCATTTGCAAGAATAAGACCAGTGACGATACAGATGTAGGAATTTTTATTACAGATTATGTACAAGTGATGTGATTTCACCTTTTATTATCTCATGCTGTACTGTTAGAAGCATACTCTTTAAGCAATGGCATAGATTGTACTGCTGTAAGAGATGAACAAGTCTGTAATCAAGAATACAGTCTCCTTGTGAACATCACTTTCATCCATGCAAAAGCTTAAAAAAAATACAGCTGACAAAGTAAATAATTAAATAAGACAGGAGAACAAGTAATTTTCTGTAGATGTTAACAGCCACACAGAGCTGTGGGTAACAGCACATCACAAGCTCTTTCTGCAGCACTGTGAAAGCTCCAGCTAGTGTACCTACATTTGGAATAACCAACTGAGGATTAGTAGAGACAAATCTCTTATTCTGCTCTGTTAGGATGTCCTAGCTGTTTTGAGCCTCTTTGTAGAAAAGATGTTCTGGCTGCAAAACCGTTCTATCAGTAAATTTCTTCTTATGAGGGACTTGTCATTCAGAGCTACAGGTATTTACACCAGTCTGTTCCACCTACATCTAGCTGTTAGGTTACTTTCTTTTACAGCTTTGCAAAAGAGCCTCGTTATGGCTATTAATATGTCTGATGCTACACTACTGTAACTGGGGACTCAAGATACGGTATTCTAATCCAAGCTAAAAGCAGCTTCCCCTGAACTTAAGCATTTCCTCAATCTGCTGTCCACAGTAACTCCAGCCTTTACACAACTACCGTTAAGGTAAGGCAAACATTGCAGAGATGCTCTATGAACATTTGACATAACACAGGTCCCATCTGGAGATGGTGGAAATCTAAATGGACAGAAATGTAGGAAATAAACAAAGGTAAGTGATCCACTAGCAATGGCTAGACGGGACAGGGGGAGAATTCACATCTCCTCGTATCCCACCTTTGTGCAGTTTCCAGGGCACTGTCACCATTAGCTACATCTTTCTGAAGAAACTTTCAAGGAGTTCGCTAGTTCTCACTACCTTGCTGCATGCATAGGTATTACCACAAGTCATATGCTCTAGTGTTTACAGAGCAACAAGTAACAGAGTAGTCTGTACAGCTTCCAAAGAAATTCCTAGTCACTTACTCTGCAGTTATAACAACACCAATACCTGTTCCCTGGTTACCTCTCTTCGCAATGTTTATACAGCAAGAACAGATGATCATTTCACAGAAACCAAAGAGCCTAACCAGGTGCAGAGACAAATTACAGCATAGCAAAAAAACTTGGTGCATTACACTAACAGAGTAGGTTAAATTCTCAAAGCATTTTAAGCATTTAAGAAACATATACAAGTTAAATATTTATTTGTCGGAATATGATTTTTTTCCATGTTGGACAATGTCCACCTATTCTTTTTTAAATTAAACTCTAAGAAGATAATTTGAAAGTTAAGGCTGGAATCTGTCCTCACTGCATGATTCTGTAATTAAGATATAGCTCTGCAAAGTATTTGCAAGAAGTTCCACACTAACCAGCTACCTTTATATGGACAATAGTTGTTCCACCAAGAACTCATGCAAGTCAAATAAAATGAGACCAATACTTTTCTTAAAGAATCCCATCCACAGACTATTGGAATACTGGTAGTAATGAGACAGTGTCACATCTAGTTTGAATGGTTTTGATTCTGCATATTGTATTTAAGCACCTAATGTTAAATTTATTCCTTTGCTTTTCTAGTGTTCATATTCCCCCCCCCCCCAATAAAGCAACAGAGGTTTAACAGAGATTAGTCACATCTGAGACATTTTAGCACATTGGTTTGCCAGTGATTAGCAATCTGAATGAAGTTCTGTGTAAAGCTCCCACTAAGAAATTAAAACACAGACAGATTTTACCAAAGCTTGCTCAGATAAAGAGGGGATCCTTGAACTGCTTTGCAGAAACCAAGCAAAATGCATTATTTTGCACTCCCAGTATGAAGGGGAAAACAGAGAGCTAGCCTCACTTACTGGCCTTGTGCCCTTTCTACACCATAAAATGACTGACACAACATGGAAGAAATGCTCTCCATACCCTACTGAAACATAAAGGCCAGCTTCCTTGTACCCTCATTTCCAAAGGCCTTTGCTTTACTAACAGGTGTAAACACATTGCTTCTTTTTGGGTGCCTGTATGATGCCCAGTGTTTCACCTTCCATAACCTGAAGTTTGACAGCTTCCATATTGTCAAGAAATGCACCAAAAACAATGCTGTGCAAGAAGGAGAGAGAGAGAGAATGAGATGCATTTCTGTGTGTAATATGATCTACAGACTTTCATACTGCATGCAGTAGGAACAAAAGTAGTCATTAGTGAGATGAAGTATAAATTTTACACTCCTGTAGTCAGTTACTTAGCTGATCTTTCCAGAAACTTGGCAAAAGAAGTGCTGCAGCTATGCATATATATTATACTTAATGATGGCCATTAAGCCTGCAGTCACAAGATTCAGTTTGCCTTTTGCTGCTAAACTTGTACTGCAGCCTCCCAGATTTTGTAATAGTTACTGACAAGGTACAAAATCATAGCCCTGTGAAATCATGACCCTGATTAGTAAGGGGTAACTGCACCCCCCTCCTCGTCTTCATCAGACCCAGTGGGTTTATACCAACTATAAATTTGGTTCATTCTTTGAAGATGAAAGGTGCTATAAAGTGCACTTTATTAAAACCACTATAAAGACTTGTTATTTTTGTTCATATACCTGCTGAGTGATGGTTTCCAGAAGTCAAACAGCACCCCCTGAACATGCACGCTCACTTTGCTTTCTGGCTTACAGAATTCCTCTTAAAATTGTAGGCCACTTTCCCAGCTTTTGGCATACAGCTTCTTGTATGCTTCAAGAATATAGATCAGCCCTTCTATAAGCCAGACAGCTGTATGGGAATACAGCTTTACTGTAAGGTAGAATTGATACAGCATCTTAATAGATGGAGATGATCCAGTGGACCAGGTTCAGAGTCACATGCTGATCTTGACTCTCGACCAGGTTGTGAACTGGTGGGTTTGGGTTTAGATGTGGCAGTGCCAATTCTCACCATCTTTGACCCCGATCAGAAATCTCCCATAAGGATTCTAGCGATGACTTCTTACCCTGCATGATGACTTCCTTTACATAGGAAAAATCTTGAGAAGCCTGCAGGACCATTTTTTAACTTCTACTGAAAAATTTCCTCCCACTCTTTCCCTTTTGGTACAGGATCTCTGAATCACTGTTTCCCAAAACAGTGTCCCAACACACACACGAGCTTACTCTTTTTGAGGCTGACGACAGAAACGTTAGTGCTACCAAAAAAACAGCCCTGTTTTCTAGTACCCGCACCATGATATAAACGTACAGTCACCAGGCTCTTCCGAAAAGAATGCCATCTCCATATATGCACCCTAAGAAGTAGTAGTCTTCCTACCAAAATGGACTGCTTAGCATTTCAAGCTCTATTGTATGGATGCTAAGAGTGTGATTTCTGAGAAGTACTCAAGCTAACCTTGAACAAAGGCTTTGTTCAAATTACTAACTGCAAGCCTGCCTCCTGAACTTTCCTTTTCTCCCCATTTAACAGCTCTATCATTTGTTTCAATTTCTGTGAGCATTAAGCAGCCAACTGGCTTCTCAGACTACATCTGCTAACCACCTTCACAAATCAAGCATCCTGTCTATGCCTAGAGAGCCTTTTTCCTAAACAGAAAAAAATAATTAAAAGAAATAATAATCCAGACTTAACATGAAGAAGAAAGTAGTCAGTGAAAAATCTTGATTGTCTTGTGCCATATACAGCAACTAAGAGGAGAGAAATAAACTTTTACTTCAGCCACAAACAGAGAGAAAATGAACTGAAATAATCAGTGACAAAGTTTGTATTCTTGTGCAGCTTGAAATACATCCAGAGTCTGGTGAATGACATTAGTTTTCCTGGCATTTGACAGGATATAGAAATCCCTGCCTCAATGACCTTTACAACCAGGATGATATTTTTGCAGGCATATCTTTTAAAAGATTAATGGATATCTATTAATGATCTGTCTTGCTTGTGATTGGAGCAATAAAACCATTCATGCCTCTTGTTTGGCAGTCAGAAGTGACCACAGCCTGTACCTTCCACCATCTCTGCCCCTTTCCCAAGATGCCAAGAAGTCAAAAGTTTTAGAGATTTAACCTATTGTTATGACAATCCTGTTTCTTATAACTTAGTTCCCAAAATCCTCATTCCTGCCCATGTTTCTGTTAAGAATAGAAGGCTCAGAAAAAAAAAAAAAAAAAAAAAATCACACAGACAACTCTTGCAAAATACAGGCATGAGGAGGCTTTTCTTGTACCAAGGGTCCCTTGTATCTGCATGCCTCACCTCCTTCAAAGGCTATGTTTTGAAAGAACACGCTTTTCCTTTCTACCAGAGCGGTTCCTTTGGAAACACAGACTTGTTTATGGAATATAATGAATTAACACATATCTCAGTCGTCTTGCCACTTCCTTCCATCCTGTTATTCTTTTTAATGGCTTGCCAACATGAAGATATTTTCATTAAGACAGTAAACAAAGGGGTCTCGTGTCCCTTAGCAGATTTCCTTAATCAAGGTTGTTGGGTCTCCTATTTTAAGACAGGAGAAAATAACCGATCCAAAACAAACCAGGATTTGCAGTGATTGTTACAACATGGAAGCAAGTCTGCTTCTGCTGGAGAATTTGCTTTAAATTGTTCTCTAAGTTCCAGCCATTACTGAGCAACTTCCCAGAGCATTAGTGTTAACCAAAAATGTATATAAATAGCAAGTTTTAAAAGTATATTAAATTATAACAATATACTTAATTCAGCTGTACAGAATTCAGTTCTGTACTGCTAGAGGGATGAGAATAGGAGTTTTTACCTATTCCAGTTAAAAAAACAAACAAAAATTAAAAACCAACCAAACAACACAAAACAAGAAAGGAAGCATCTTCAGCAGTTGGTTTACTCCTGTCTTTAATCACCCTGCCACAAACGGAACAGGGCATGTAAAACAGCATAGAGGGATAATCCAGGTGGGAATGGATGTGTGAGCCGTGAGAGTAGACCAGGTTGGGTTTTATTTATATTGTTATATACACAGACTGAAGTTCTATACACCTATGTACATACACGTCATTTCTTTCTCCTTAAATTCAATTCTGCTCTTGCATGTGTAGGCCACACACAGAGCTCCCTCAGATATAAGTGGCAGTGCATATGCATCTTTGGGTTAAACCTACTTTATCTAGAATGTCTTAGACATGAAGGCCAGCTTCATTTTTTAATACTGCTTTACATTTAACTTCTGTTCACTCTACATGAGCATCGATGATCCCAAACAAATGCAAAGAAAAGCACAGGGATTGTTTTGGATTCTTGAACAAGCATATCTAACATCTACATCACTATACAGTGTTTCATATTTTATAGACTATCCATCCCATCATGAGCTGCATTACAACAGGGCTGAGGGGGGGGGGAGGGAAGGAATCTAGGCCTTTATTCTTGAAAGTTAACTTTTACATACACACAGCTGAACTGCATCATAGCTTCAGCACTAATTCTTATGAATGTGATGTATTTTATAAATTGGTATTTTTAAAAGAAAAAAAAACAAACTAATAAAGGCAACAGGCTTGCACAGATAGGTATTTTCCACATTCTTTTTATCAAATAATTAAAGAACATAAGTCTTGCTTGGGAGATATGAAGAAAAGTCACAGGTCCAGCTCATGCACCTGTGATATTAACATAGCTTATTTCTGTTTTCTCTATATTTTCCTCATATTAAAAATGAAAGCACAGAAAAATAATATCTATTGTAGCCTTACCTCAAACAGCCATCCCGCATTTACTTCAGCTCTTCCATCATAACAGCATTCCTCAATGTGCTCTTGTTTATACTCACCTGCTACCCAACTGCAGCTCATTAAGCTGCACACCTGCAGTGACTTAACCTGGGCTTTACTCAGCTCTTAATCCACCACAGCAACTGCAAAACTGTTTGCTCTTCACACTATTATTAAGTATTTTCTTCTCATCAAGGTTTTCACGACTGTGATTCTCTCTGCCAACTTCCCTGATAAATCAAATCTCTAATATTCAGCAGGCATCTGAAGAGCAGCTATTTACTATACCAGGTACATGCAAATATGTAACTATTTAGAGAAAACAAGGTAATTTCTAGCTTTGGTGATGTGCATGACCATTGCATTGAAAGGTGGAATCAGTTATGTCACTGCATGTCACTCAATACTTTAGTGTGTCAAGAGATGCAAGAACCATTTAAAGCTTTCTCTTTCACTTAACCTAAACACCATTTTAACTGAAAATACATATTATGGGGACAGCCTCTCCATATTAATATTCTGACTTTTAAATGCTGTCTGTACTTAAAGTTTCTGGGAAGCGTACACTGTTTATGTATCTCCTGTATATGCAGAAACAACAGAGTAGAGATGAAGTTAGAGCTGCCCACCAGGGAGAGAGTACTTGGCAGGGAAAAAAAAGGCTTTGCTGTGGATATCTTTACTATCACTCAGATTTCTAGATGCTCTGTTTGCAAATGGTTTCATGGCCTGTTCTGTGGAATCCAAGTAAATTTCCAACCACAGATCAAACTCTACAGGCAGAGATCCCCAGGGGGAACCAGTGGTGGAGATTTCCCTCTTGTGAGCCTCCATCCATAGGGCTGAATTTATCCCTGAAGTAACTCTACTGATGTTGTTAATACTACATGGTGGATGAATTTCCCTTACCTAATTTGTTTCATTTTAAAAGCTAAAGAGACCAGGCCAACCACTCCAAAAGAGTAAACCACCTGAATTCCATTGCTACCTGTGCAGCTACAGTAATTTAGAGCCAGCTAAGAACCTGTCCCACTGTCTCTAATGGTGGGTTAGATTTTACGGTGGACATGGGATGATTTTCTGGTGAAGGATGTTGACACTAAAATAGTCACAACTAGTTTAGAGCTGGATTCAAGTTACCTCAGGTTGGGGTACTGGGTTGTGGAGGTATACAGAACCCTCTCCATCTTCAGGATATTAATAGCAGTTGAATACAAGAGGCAGGAGGTAGCGAGGGCATGTGTATTGCCCACAGTGCTTGAGATGTATCATTCCTAGATTGTTTAATAGTGATCAAAAGTCTCACCCCTCGCAGATAGCTGGTAACTAAGGCTGTGTTAGATGCTAGGTTTCAGGCACAGAGTACGTACTACTGCCCTTAAAGTCCTGAGAGCTACCATTTCTGAGTTAGCCAGAGGCTGTGGTGCAGTAAATCCAGAAGCTGTCACTCCTGTGATATGTTCCCTCTACTTTCCACCAAGAGCTGCTGACCTTCATGCCCACAGAACTGCTTTTGCAAAGCAATGCAAAGGTCCATGGCTTCCATGCTCCATTTTACATTGACCCTGTGATTTATGAGCAGAAATCTTGTAAAATGGAATTTCAGCTGCATTTCCTTCACTGACAGGTTGGCAAACATCTTACAAATCACAATGCTATTGCCAAAATCCCTGCCAGTGATCAACAGATTTTATCAAGCTTTGATAGCCTCCAAAATCAAGTTCCACACAATCTTGTTCTAATTTATTATTAACTTGCTATTAGAATATGTCATTGAATGAACAATATTTGGTACAATGCCAAGTACACAAAACATCTGCAACATCTGCAAATAAATTATATCTTGTGATAATTTGAAATTACATATTTCTTATTGTATCCTGGGAAGAATGAGGAAAGTAATAAAACCACCACAGATCCTGTGCACCATGTAATCAGTTTCATTTTATGCACTGACTTTCTTCACTTCTGTGCAAACAAAGCCATTGTTAAAATGCACAAAGAGCTGTGGCGCATAATACATACAGCTATGAAACCACGAGTGCTGCGATGTGTTGAGTCTTTAAATGGAAGGTGGCACATCTGCTTTTGGCATAGGAGTATAAATCAATCCAAGATGTTTATTAAAGAGTAAGTAACAACCCGTCCACATGCTCTTTCTTCCATTCAGCCTTGGTTTTGTTCTTGCTTTGTTATTTTCCTGGCAGTTAACTATAGGCTCTGCACATTGAAAGTATGTGTTGTTTCTTCATATACTGATAACATAACATGTCACATAATATTTAACAAGTATGTGATGGGGAATGGTTTGTACAAAAATGAAGCCAAACTGAGGCGGGGAGGAAAGGGTAAGTACAAACAGCTACACTACAGTGACTGAAAGGTTTGTTACTCTGGATAAAGCAACTATGTTTCCTAATACTTTTCAAATGGATAGTAAGACCTAGATTTGACTTTGTGTTCTAGCTCTTGGCAATTAGTGAGCATTTCTTTCTCACCAATCAGAGGCATAAGCAAGCATCAAAGAATGGATTAGTCAATACAGCTTAACTTTGTATTTACTGAAAGTAAATACCTTCCACAACTGGGTCTGTCTGACCAGGACTGCTAGGAGCCTAAGTCTTTTAGCACTTGCATGGGTTGACCAGCAGGAAAGACAACATAATATTGCCACTGGCCAATATTGGCACCGGAGGTTGGCCCTTTCTGGAGCAATTGCACAGCCTGTACATGTTCCTCCCCCACTGACCGAGGAGCTCTAGGGTCTGCTGTAGAACAATACCTTTTGTGGGCAGCCTCTTTCATGGGCTACCTGCATGAAGCAGCACTTAAGAGAGTGGAAGTGGGGAAGGAGGCAGTGGCTCTAGGCCTGTGGGTAGAGCCTGGGACATGCAGTGCTCCTTCCTCTGCCATCAAAGGATGCACAGAAAAATGTCCTAGGATGCCTGGGGAGAGGGACACCCCCACAGCTAGGCAGGAGGAGCAACACATTCCGTGTGCCAATGAAGGGCCTACTTTGTAGCATGCTTTTTAGTAACCACAGGTAGAAAGAAAATACGATGAATGTGGTATTCTTGACCTCCAGGTGGGGACGTGATAAGAAAGTGATGCTGTTCTTCAAGTGCATTTTGGAAACAATATGTGTCCTCTCAGGCACTGAAAGGCTCATCCATTAGAAAGACAATCTCTCTTTTGTATGCTGGCAGTGGAAAACCATGGCGCTTTCCTGGATCATTTTTAAGAGACAAAGTTGGAAAACTGGTTGGTGGGAAATGGTTCAGGAAGTGTTGTGCAGAACTGGGGATGGTTGTGAGAAAGTTTCAACAGAGATCCATGCTGAACAGGGAATAGAGGCTGCTGGAAGTGTGCCACCCAGTGCTTTCTACTTGTACATTTGATTGACTAAACCTATCTCCAAACATCTTCTGTAATTGTTCACTTCTTTGTTAAAATGGACAGGATATATTCAAAGGCCAGATCCATATGCATATGTTTCAGTGATAACATTACTCTGTCCCAACAGCTCTGTCCCAAAAGTAGCAGATTGCTGTAAATTTGCTAATTGGGTCTCTTTCCAACTATAGCTGAAACATAGCTGCAAAAGACACCCCAGTGGATTTGCTCAGCAACACAGAACATACCAGGACAGAATTTACACAGCTTACCACTGTGGGTTAGAATTATCTTGAGCAGAGTTGTTACAGCACCCTGTTATAATATTTTAGCCAGGGCAAAAATATTAAATTAAACCAAAATACTTGGGTAGATCAGAAAAAGAAAAAAGAAAAAAACCCAGTAATACTTTCTCCCATTCTTTTCTCGTTTCTTTTTTTCTTTTCTCTTTTCTTTTCTTTTCTTTTCTTTTCTTTTCTTTTCTTTTCTTTTCTTTTCTTTTCTTTTCTTTTCTTTTCTTTTTTTTCTTTTCTTTTCTTTTTCTTTTCTTTTTCTTTTCTATTCTTCCATATGCCTGATAATGGGACTCTATGGAACTAAACCTTTTGCACGTCACTGGTGCCAGCTTTTTTCGGACAGGTCTCTTCATTTCCATTTCATTTTGTCTTTCTATGGCTGACACATATTGTTATTTAAATGAATGCTTTTCAACTCAGATTTTTTAAATGCAAATGTGTGCTGCTTCCCTACTGAATGGAAAACATCAACACTTCATTTTCCCTACGAAAAGCAGGATAAAGAGTAATATTCTTAGGGATGAAGGTGGGTTGGGATGTTACTTTTCTGTGAATTTAAGCTAAAAAAGGGAGACACACACAAATCATATCAAAATATGATATGATTAAAGCAGTATTATACCTTTTAAAGAACAGCTGAGGTAGGGAAGGTGCCAAGACACAGCAGACTGGTCACACTACCTCAAGGCATTCTGTATAAGAAGGTTAGGGGAGTACACACAGAAGTGAGAGACACTACATGCCTCCAGCAATTTTAAGGTGCTCTATTCTGCCCTTCCTTTTGAAAGCTCTGACTCATTTTAATTTGAAAGTAGGTGTCCTCTCATTTTTAATTTTTTGCAAGCTGTTTACCAGGAACCATAGGCTGAACTTACAGAACACCTTACAGGGAAGTAATGGGGAAGAGAAAAAAAAGAACAAATCCTTGGTTCCCTTTAGAGTATACTGCATTCAAGCCTTCAGGCTTTTCTTTTACCTGTAGTACCTAGAAACGTACTTTTTTACAAAAGGTGAACATGGAAGTTCTCCAGTAATCACATGGCTACTGGAGCTGGAGCTTTCTGCTCATAAAATATATCAAGATATGCAAAAAAACCACATCCCATGACCCCAGCATCAAGTGGGTTGGTAACACCTGAGTTACATCCACACCTGATGTCTGCCAGATCAAGAGGCATGTGACACTGAAGAACGTGGACTGTCTCACTCCTTTTCCCATTGGACAAGCATCCATCTTGCAGCAAAAAATGTCACAGTCCGTGCCCAGTAGCACCCATGCCAGCAATATTAGCAAACAGACCTCAGAGACTGAGCTCCCCTTTTAATCACAGAAGTTGTTGTTTTCCTTCAGTGTCAGTAGCTGTTGTTCCAGCCCAGGCTTTCTACATGTTATTCCTGGACTAATGAAGACTTGAAGTGCTGCTTGTTCTGCAATACCAAATTTATGGATGAGGAGACAACTTCAGTCTGCCAGGTGATAATTTGGCATCCTTATGTCAGTGTTAATATCCCTACAGCTGTAAATATTTATTGAATATGAAATATACTCATACTCCAGCTAGCACAGTACCATATAAATAAATTTAACCTTAAATAAATCATGTGCACTCCGTCTTTTATTCAGTTTATAAAATTCTTGCTTCTTGCTCTGAGCATTCTCAGCTTAATACAGCTATTCAGAAGTAAAGTGATTCGTGGTGTGCCTTGATTTCTTTTCTAATACAATGTTTTGCTTCTTGTATTTCACCTCCTACAGCTTTTGCAAAGTTTTGATTTGATAGGACAAGAACAGTGAGGGCATTAGGACCAAGAGAAAGACGCACACATTGCTCTGTATTATGTCTGGCAAAGTGCTTCCTGACTGAGTGCCGTAGTTATGTGTGAAACAAAGTCAGGGACCGACTAGTTCTCATCTGTTGATCACAGTTAACTTGAAGCCTCTGAACGGGGGAGAAGTGTCAGATCTGCTTTCAGAGATAAGGCGCTTCAATCCAGGCAGCAACTGGAAACTTTGAAGAAGCAGGATCTACTCTGGAAGGAAACTATAAGAAACAGAATTGATTTTTACTTAGAATTTAAAAACGAAAAAATCAAAACTTGAGTTACTCTTTTCATCAGCTAAACATGCGCTTTCCTAACTAAGCTGGGACTCTGTATAATAAAGGATCTACTTTATCTCACTGGATCCATGCTACGTTTTACTACAGTAAGTGCAATATTACTAGGAATGTTCTATTTTGTCTGTAAATAGAGAGGAAAGCATGAAACGGCATCAGTGAAATGTGAGGGGAGCAAAAAAATCCTCTTGGCAGATAGTGAAAACCAGGGCTTTGCTGCAGCCCTAGGACTGGAGTCTGTGAAAGATCCAAGTGATATTTAACATGACCATCTGTATCGTTTTGTCACCAACAGTATGTTCTTGAGGAAGAAGTGCAGATATGGATCACGTAAGCTGCAGTTTCTCTTGTTGTTGCTGATGCTGGGCTTTCTGCTACTGATGGTTACGACGCTGAATCCACCACCCAGCAACCAGAGCAAGGAAGGGACTTTCCAGCCTGTGGAGTTCAACCTCCGGGAAGGGTATCAGATGGACTTTGCGGAGACCCAAGAGATGCTGGAGACCCAGGAGGAGAGCCAGCAGTATTACCCTTTGGATGGGCTCTCACCTTTCATCTCCCTGCGGGAGGATGAGTTGATCGTGGCCGTTGTGTCGCCCACCGGCAAAAGGAACCACAGCAAGGCCAGGAAGGGCTATCGCGTGGTGAAGCAGCAGAGCAGGCGGCCGGAGGGGAAGGCAGAGGGGGACCCGGGCTCCCAGCCTCCGTCCCTTCCTTCGCAGGCTGGGGAAGGGGCTGCTGCGGGAGAGCGGCCGCTCGGCCTGGAGACCCACGGCTTTAACGAAGGGCTGAGCGAGCGGATCTCTCTGCGCAGGGAGCTGCCTGAGGTACGACACCCGTTGTAAGTAAACCAGCCTATTTAACTTCTGGGAGAAAACTCGTCTCTTTCCCCGTCACCACCCCCAGTGAACCTCTCCTCCTCTCAGCCCAGCGTCTTTCCTATCAAACTGTCCCCTCCGGCTCGGGATAACGTCTTTCCCCGCGCTGTGTGAGGAGCACACCCCCGTTCCTCAGAGCCGGCTACGCTCCCGGCCCCGCAGCCGGCGGCAGCCCGAACCGCCCCAGCCGGCTCCCGCGGGCGCCCTGCGGCTGCCCAGCCGCGGCCGCCCC
>JANZLQ010000078.1:6235922-6279929 GCA_026212715.1 Elanus axillaris | reverse complement strand
ACCCAGCCTTACACCAGGATCCTGTGCTGGGACTGAGTGCTGACACCAGGACCCTGCTCCGCTCCAAGGGGTTGGGGCGGGGGGGTGAGTGGCCGCCCCCCCGCTTCCCGCCGCCACGACTCGCTTTAAGGAAGGCCCCAGCGATCTCCTCATGGTGGGCCTCTGCCAGGGCTGTGGAGTCGCTAGGCTTACGGGGTGATAGCGGAGTCAGGAGTGGCGGCTTTCGGCTTGCTTAGTGTAAGTGACCCGACAAACATTGAAAGGAAGCTCCTGGGAGGAGGGAAGGTGGACATCGGCGCGTCGGACCACATCAGCCGGGCTGTGAGGCCCCATCGAACAAGCCTTGCGTTTGAAGCCCGGAGACTCGAGGGCCAGTTACCTGGGTGGCCCGGGAGGGGCAGTTCATCACACTTAAAAAGGGGCTGAGCTGAGGTGTATCTATCTGAGGGAAAGGGATGTGGGTGGGTATCTTTTCTCCTTGCCTCCTGCAACAAAAGCTATTGTAGCTTTCCCCCCGACACAGTGGAAAGATGTGCCAGAAAACAGTTTAAGTAAGACACAGAATATATATATATTTTTAGTGGTCATTTTCACATGTTTAAAGACAGCTGGTGGCTCTAATCTAAGGGGACAATCTTAGAGAAATGAAACTCTTTTCTACACTTGCTGACTACATTCAGTGTTAATTTGGGTAATTCCATTGAATAATGAAATGCTGATATTAATTCAGTTATTTTTCACCATACTTCACTGGCAACTCTTTGAACTATGTAACGTTCAAAGAAGGAATGATGACCGTGGTTTACTGCCTGTGATGTGAGCCAAAAAACAGTTTTACTTTGGCAGCTGAAGGGCCATCCAACAAGAGACAGGTTTAGTTAATACTAATCTTGGTAAGATTTAAGCCAAGGTCTCAGAGCTCTTGGATAGGTTTTCCTGTCAGACTAGTTACCGCCTAAAGACCTATCAACACCACAGCTTATACAGCCCAGACTGAAACCACAGATCTGAACATCTGAGGCTTCACAGTTGTTCAGATCTAAATCCAGATCATAAACCTGCAGCAGAGGTCTACCTCTAAGCCAGTCCTGTCTTTTATGGCCCAACACACAAACCACAGTGATATTTTTTAGGTGTAATTTACTCTGGGGGTCTAGCTCACAACTGTGTCAGTCCAGTTTTATAGCAGTGTAAAATGAGAGTGAACTGGTAATGAATCAGATTGTCTATTACTCTATTCTGTTTGAATCATGCTGTTCCTAATAATGTCTGTTACTATTTAGTTGGAGAGAACCCAACCAGTTCGAGGCATTTCAGTGAGTTAGCTCCATGGGCTCAGTCTCTCTCATTTCACTTGAAATTAGACGGCAAATACTTCACACCAGAAGCTTGCCTACTCATTGTGAAGCACTTCCAGATACTGTAAAATAAGGCCAGCCAAACTTCACACTTGCATACTTCATGTTTACTCTTAAACTGGAGTGTAAGATATGAGGTAAATGCCATAAGACATACTTAGCTGCCGTTCCTCAGAAAAGCACGTAAAGAGGTCTGTTGTGCTTTGCATGGGAACAATGAGCAGTGTAACTACAGTTTTTTCTTATGTGAACCGTAAAGAGCTCTGCTGGAAATAAACCAGAGCCGGCAGGCTGTGCTGTGCCTTTACATCCCAGGATCCAACTTCCTCACCTGGAAAGCAGTACTTTAGACATCTTTCACCTGACCCCAGCTTCTAACGTAACCCACATCTCTTGCATGACTTTCCAGTTGAATGTTTTATGCTACTTTTCAGAAAGTAGGTACATAAAATGGTCCCTTCCAGCACTCCTACTGATCCCACAGTAAAACATACCCCAAAAGATAAATCAGGTGCTTTGTTTTGCCCCATTTACTTTGAATACCCATTTTGACACAGCCTGGGTTTCTGGATGAAAAAGCCTAATAACTTGTGCAGTTGTACTAGAAGGTTGTTCTTCTGCATCAAGGCTAATCCTCTGAGGTACCTTCATCCCTCAGAGTGCTTTCTGCTCCTATCAGTTGGTCCAGCTGCTGTTGACACCCTCCTGGGACAGTAGACCCAAATCAAGCCTGCCTTTTTGACTTTTGTGATGGGGGTTCTGCCCTAAAAAAGATCTGTTTTCTTCTCTTGGGCTTGAGTGTCAAAGGTATCCAGGCAAAGAGGAACTCACAATGTATCTTAAAAGTTTTTAAGTTTTATTACAGAAGTATAGCTTCCACTTGAGTGCTGTTGGGAGCTGAATCTCAGTGAGTCATTTTCCTGAAGGTGAGTGGGAGTCCCTGTCGGTGCTGCCTTTGCCATGTCAGAATTGCTCTCCTGTTCATTGCTGCATGTGACAATCCCTTATTTTTCACAAATTGGGTTAAATCACTATGTCTCATATCAGTCACAGCCCTGACTTTTTGAAATGCCAATTTATGATGGACACTGTATGAAACTGCTCCAAATTACAGGGAAGGTATTTCTGTATACCAGTACCCTTTTGCATTTTTCTGAAGATTAGATATCTATATTGCAAGTCTTTGCCAATCTCCATGGCAACTAAACACTCGCCACCTAGGTTATGTATTCAAGTACAGTTATTTTCAGTCCTTTTCCAATTAAGATTCCACAACAGCCTTATTTTCTTGCTATAACCACAATACTAGCAACAAGGCATTGTAGTATTATGGCACAAAAGATAGGTGCTTATAGCTGTACTGAATGTTCCTGATTGGAATCTGCCTTATAGTAAAAGGACTCCATCATATCTTCTCTTTTCTTAATTACCTTTAAATTCTTGTGCCTGCAAATACGAATACTGCCAAGTCGTGACAGTATCCTTTTCTCCATCCTCCTGAAAATGGAAATAATTATCCCATATGAAACTGTGAAATAACAACATTGTTGATTACAGAAAATTAGCAAACCTAGGACAACATAGATTCATTACGATGTAAAAATCATCAAGAATTGTGCCTCTCCATACAAAAATATATTAATGTGAAATATTATAAACTATAATATAGTATTATAATTGTGCTAATTTAAAATTTATGTTCCCAGAAGTGTATCTATAGTATTCATTTATTTGTATTTCTTACTAAATCATTCAGACTATGGATTCTCTTAAATGATTAGCAGCTTTGTGTCTGAATAGCATCTAGCATCATAGGGCCTTAGCCCATGAATAGAAGCACTAAGTAAAATGGTAATAAACATAGCAATATTAAAATTATATCCCTTACATAAGCTTCTGCTGAGTAGCTAAATGTTTAACAACCACTGTAAAATCTGTGTGATGATTTGCTTGGCAATGCAAAAATGCTGAAATAACAATGGGCCACATTCAGCCAATTCTGTAATTCCTTGAAGAAGTTCTTGCTGCTAGAGATTAAATGAGTTAGGAAACTGAATGACTGCTACTCAGGAGATGGAAAGATTTTAAAATGTGTTTTCTAATGTAGGCAAAGCAGATATATAGGCACAGTCTTTGCACCTCTACAATGGACATTTGAGGGCCTTTTCTGGAAAATGTGCATCCTCATGCCAGTATAGTGTGTCCTGTGTCTCTGAACCAAGACTGGCACATCAGAAAACACTTTTGTCATGAATGCAATTTGTAGATCCTTTATTTAGATACATGAAACAGCCACTGTTTGATGAGGGAGTGTTTATAGTTTTCATATATAGTTTCCATGAGGATGAATAGGAAGTGGTTTTCATTCTTAAATGCTTGAGTTGTCAAAGCCAACATCTAATTCACCATAATTTTGATGGAAGTTGTTTCAGTGTCATGGGTGAAATCTTGGCCCCATGGAAAACTGAGGAGCCATGGGCTCCAGCTGGCACTCTGGAGCATCTCTAGGAATGCCATACAGTGACTCATGCAGCTGGGTGTCTTGCAGTAGATTGTGTCAGCACCTGGAGTTGTAAAGCAAGTAGCAGAAAATGGCACAGAGAGAATCTACCCAGCTGAGAGGCTCAATCGTCAGTGATTCATTTTCACTGGAAAAAGCAACCTGTACAAACTTTATAGGGAAATAGATTTACTTTCCTAAATGTATCTGTATTTGTTTTCATTGCCCATGTAAGGATGCATTTCTTTCCTGTACAGGACTCAGATGTTGGCTCCATTCATTAGGATCCTGGTCAGATAGTCCACAGGTATACTGATCTGTTGTGCAGATGAGTTATTTTACTTGTTAGTCTTAAAGGTACTGCATTTCACTTTGCTCTTCTCTCTGTTACTTGAGAAAATATGGAAATTGGTGGAGACTGAGTGACCTGCTTTATCCCCCTCTGCTTTGTCTAATTGTCTTTTCAGTTTTTCCTTGCCTTCTGGACCATTTCTGTTTGGGCTCTGTGTTCTGAGGAAGCCCAAGCAGAAAAAATGTATCTCAGAACATGGCAAAACTTTACTGGTTTTGTATTTTAATTTTTATAATGTCATTCCTGTATGTTCACTTTGTATTCCAGCCTTGGACACCGTAATGCTTCCTTTTCTTCATGAGAACTGAGCTGAGACCTTAAACTCCTTTCCATCCCTGTAGGTTACAACTTTGCTCTGAGAAAAAAAGTAGCCACTTGTACCAGTGTTTCCAGTGTCTCCCTCATTTGATCGCATGCAGGTGCCTACAGCAAGAATATGACTCCAGTCTGCCTACTGCTAGTGTCATCATCTGTTTCCATGATGAAGCCTGGTCTACTCTGCTGAGAACTGTGCACAGCATTATGGACACAGCCCCAAAGGCCTCCCTTAAGGATATCATCCTAGTTGACGATCTCAGCCAGCAAGGTAGCCTGCATTTCTCTGTATGTGAGCTCTTTTTTTCCAAAGCTTCAGGGAAGAAACTGTCCTGCTCCAAGAAGTGTGTGAGGAGAGTAGAAGGCAAAGAGGACCCTCAGGAAGCAAGCTGAACAGAGCTCTGAGCTGACTGCCAGGTTTCACTCTTCCATCCCTAGAATTCAGCTTAGCCTTTCAACTTTGAAATATATTCCTTTTTTCCCCATCATTTCCAATCACTCTGAAATTTCTTACTTTAAAATAAGACCACAGTATGCAAATCTTTTAGCCCTCCCACTGGACCAGATCTGCTGTAATAATTTCCAGACTTGGACTTTGGCTGAAGCATAGAGTGGAAAACTCCACATTACTAAAGTAATCCAGAGTGCTTGGGAAAGCCAAACACCTGTAGTATCTCACTCTGATCTGCACCTTCTATGAGATGATGAGAGCATCCACCTTTTGCTGAAAACAGGAGAGGAGGCTATTAAATTTCCCACAGGAATAGCTTCACACCTAGTGAATCTCAGTTTCCATTAGTCTCTGCTTCTCTTTGACATTATGCTGCTGGGGGAATATTTGGAACATGGCCTACTTGGCCAGGTAAAACAAATGCCCCCAAAACATTTTACCAGCAAGATGCAGCATCTCATACTACCTGTTGCTTTTCTATAACATCTTGAATCAAAGCTAAAACATTTCAGTGACCGTTCTGTTTCTGACAGGGCCTCTGAAGTCAGCTCTGAGTGAATACATCTCTAAGCTGGATGGTGTGAAACTCATCCGGAGCAACAAGAGGCTTGGAGTCATCCGAGGTCGGATGCTAGGAGCTGCACGGGCAACTGGGGATGTGCTAGTCTTCATGGATTCACACTGCGAGTGTCAGAAGGGCTGGCTGGAACCCCTCCTAGCCAGGCTGTCCAGCAACCGGTAAATATCCCTGTGACCTCTGAGCTCCCTACATATGCTAATTTCACTGAAAGAGATGTACGTGGAAAGATTTGGGTATTTTTTTTATCCTTTCTTGGTTACCTTCTTCCTTCTGGTCGCATTGCTTTTATTTTCTACCTTATATGCATCACTCTGATATGTGGGAAGCAGGATAGGTCACACAGATTATAACCCTCACTTCGCACTCAGTATCACTGAACTGTCAGAGTTTGTATCCAGTTAGAGCTATAAGAAGGCTTCCTGGTGGTCTGAATTAAAATGGTTGCAGTCTCAAGCTGTTTGTGAACTGGCAAACATCCACCAGAGAAACTACTGCAAGACTCTATTTTTACTTTTTTGAGTTGTCTCGGTGCTGAAGCTAAGGAGAAAATGCTTTGTCCTCCTGACCAAGTTTGGCTACATACCAATGTCACCTGTACTGTCTCTGTTCCACAGAAGTAATAGACTTTCTGGGCAGCCTAGACAATTCTTGGTAACCATAGATAGTTTCACTGACACCAAACTGACAGAGGAAGATACAGATTAATATTTTCTGAGTCTCATGTTTAGATTGGTGTTTGGGTCTGCTCTCTAATGTACAGCTGAGCTCACCTATGCAGCCTCCAAGTCCTTCAAAGAGATTAAATCACTGCAAATGTTTCAAGAATTACCTAACAGTAAATCCTTTATTAAAGAGACTTTACTGAAAGAAAAAATCTGTACATTAACTTGTCTATCATTACCCATAAACCACTTGGGAAAAAATGAATAATTGCTAGAGGGGGTACAAGAAAAAAAATCTTTAAAACTCTTACCAGACCATTAAATAGTCACACTAAAGGCCTTCAAAGGCTGTTCCCAGGCACTGGAACAGCACTGCTTTTATGGCTGATTATGTTTGCTTGTAAGAGAATTAATGTGAGTTTTTAGAAATTATTACATTATTCAGATGAAAATATTAAGAATACTGAAAGCAAGAATAATGCTGCCCTAGGATGTCAGGAATATTCTTTTCTAAAAGGTCCTCCTTGGAAAAGCAGATTATTTTTTGTCTGCTGACTTTCTTAGATGGTTTATTATGAATATACTTCATGATTCTTCTCCCTTGAGCTATAGTCTATTGTAGATGTTCATGCAAAACTCCTATCTGTATCGATTGGCCAGTCTTTATTCAAGGCTGTATTGCTGAAACTAAAAAAGTTACCGAAAGTCTCAGAGGAGAGCTATAATGAAGGGAGAATTACAATGGCAAGAGAAAAGTTAGGATCCCACCACAAGTGTAGTGATTCACTGTCAAAAATTATCCCTGCTAAGGGAATGCAAAGCCACCAAGCCTACCATCACTCTGACATTTCTGTAGCACTGTCACCAGGGGGTGAGAAAGGGATTCTCTTCCTCTATAGGGCCCATATGCTCATTCATTTCTCCAGGAGGGCAGAATTTAACACTGACTAAGCTAATGGCTAATTGGATTAATGGAGCAAAGGTGGAAGAGTGTTTGGATAATAGTATGGGCTAAGCCATCCCTTTCTATATGCTGTACCAGTCACTGTGTCTGACCCTGGAGGCTTTGTCACTGCTAGTGTGGAGAACCTGTGCCATTCTCCAGTGCACAGGGAAGACATGCTCTAAGGAATCTGGCAATCACTTTCCCTCACTGTCCCTCTTTCCCTAGCTGAAGAATGGTGATAATAACACTGACCTGATAAGGAAGTTCATTCGTGATTTTTCCTAAATTGCTTGTAATGCTTGCATGGAGATCACTATGGAAATGTAAAGCATTAGCATAGTCAACTTGGCTTCATTTAGCAGTTGAGGAGCTGTTAAATTGAATCACATGCACTCTCTGAGACTACCCACATGAGGAATGTACAGTGAAAAAAACTTACAGTGGCTGGTGAAATATCCATCTTTCCTCTTCTTAATGTACCAATCAAGCTGCAACTCATGCACTTTTGCTGGAGAGACAGGATGGGAAAACACTTAATCACCTGGACAAAGTGAGTGAGTTGCTTGCTGGCAAGAAAAAACGCAGCCTTTCCAAAGCTCAAAACTTTACAGGAGCTTAATGGAGCTCGAGGGGGATTTTAACTTTGAAAATTGTGATTAAGCCTAATTTTCTAGGCTCCTGATTAGATCTACCACTATTATTGTGACCTGTCTTAGAGTGATGCCGAGAGATCCTTGCCCAAACTGAGACCTCACTGTGAGTTGACATACTTACAAAAAGGGAGACACCCCCAATTCTTAGTAGCCTGTAGTAATGACAGACAGGACAAACATGAGAAAAAATATCTAAATTTTACAGGTATGGAATTATTTGACAGATATTTGACTTGCTCTGGGTGATGACATTTCATGTCCCTACATCATGTTTTTATTCACTAATCCAATCAAAATTATTTTCCCTGAAAGTATTAAGTCTTTCTAAAATCATTACACATGCATTTATGGGCACCTTGATTAGGACCAGTTCTGTGAACCATACCTAACAAATTGACTGGGAAGCTGTGCATCAGCTTAGTATATCACCTAGAGAATGGTTCAGAAGTTTGTACAGCATCCCTTGACATTTTGATTATTCAAGGATGAATACCATAGGCACCTGGACAACATTAGAAAACTAGGTGAGATGCTCCACAGATCATTTAATTTGACGACTGTTTGTGTTCCAGGCTAATTCCAAGTGAGTAGCATGGTAATGCAGCTGAGCCATTATTACAGGCATCTTTTGAAGGGTTTGGCATTTCCAGGAGTCCCCAGGAGACAGCTGCTATTTTGTGTTCAGTCCAAAGGCAGAGAAAGGCAGAGGGGGCATATAATGAACTGTGCCATGAAGCCTTGAAAATGTTGTTCCTTTAACCTAAAACCAGTGACCATCATGCTGAAGCAGGATGATTTTTTAAGAAAAGATCCAAAGTGTGGTTCCTGGCAATACTGCATGAAAGCAAAATGAGCCTTGATTATCTCCTTGACAAGGAATTCCACCTTTAAAAAAGGCGTGGGCACTATAACTATGGCAGAGGGGTGGCTTGCAACGGGGCAACTTGCCCTTAGGTCCTTTCCCCTGCTCCCCATTGCAAGGGCTGTTTCCCTCTGTTGCTGGTGCACTCCTATACTAGAGCTCAAATATTACAATAGGGAACAGAAGCCTTTGATATTATTACAAGAAGCCTATCTAGTTTCTAAAATTCAAAGTGCCTCTACTTAGGTCCATGATTCTAGGTCACTAATCTTTAATGAAAATTCTGTTAAAGGGAATAAGAAATGAACATAGCAGTGGAAAGGTATCTTGTTTGCTGTTTGCTCCCATTCAATCCTGAATGGGAGCCTCTGCTTGTAGATACAGAAACAGAGTTCTGCTGTCCAGAAGATTTCTTTGTGGTTATGGTTTTATAGTAATACACTAAAGAGAAGGGAAATATTTTGCTGTAAAGTTGAACAGCTCCCTCATCTCTTTTCATCTGATTCTCCACTTCTCAGTGGCCCATACCCTAACTTTTCGAGCTACCAAATACATAAGCCATCTATTTTCTACCTTATCACAGGCTCAGTAAAGCATGTTGTCCATCCAGAGCCCACACAACCTGAGCACCTGAACATGTATTTCCATGCTACTGTCCTTCTTTTCAAAACCTTCCATATACTTCACATATAACAGCCTGCTTCTTGGGACTTCGCTTTTTGCCTGATCCTTTTGTGTACTCCATTTGTCAATAACACTCATTTCAAATTCAGTAAATTAGTGTTCTGCATTTACATGGTATGTTATGTGAAGGTATGCTATCTCTTTACAATCTTTCACAGTTGATCAGGTTCAGTAGGTCACCTGTTTTAAAGAAGTTGAGGTAAATAAACTGTAGATGAGAATCCAAAGCCAAATGCAAACATTTCTACCAAAAGTAGGAGCAATAACGATTTAGGCATGTTTCATGGCACAGTGCCCTAACTGTCCAGTGTAAAAAGGTATTGGTCTCTCCTACAGATCTTGGTATGCCACATACAATTGGAATATTTTAACAAAAAAAAGGCAGGTTCAAAAGATTATTTTTTTAAATAAAGCATTCCTTTCACACTCTACCTAGCAGAGATTTGAAGTATATGTTTAGTGCTTAGCAAATGAACAGTCCATCAATTCAAGGAGGCTGTTCATATGTGCTAAGCTGGTCTGGAGTCGGTCTGTAAGGTAAGTAATCCTTTATACCATAGTGTTACCATTCCTGATCACTGCATTTTATCTTTTTATGAACCCTATATGATTTCAAATGTTTTGCATTACTATTTCCCTGAAGACTTCAGCCAGCCAGCAAGGTGCTTTCAGTGAAAATGCAGCATGCTGTGGAATCAGCTTGGGTTCTCAGTTACTCACTGAAGTTTTGACTCTGTGCAGAGCCAGAGAACTTGGACTGCCTGGATTTTCTAGCTGTCTAATTTTTGCAGGGAATGATCCATTCTGAAACTGGTTGAGGAAAATATATAATTTTCACATTTGGGTTTTTTTTATTATTCCTTCTTATTTAAAGGGAGATTTAAACAGATTAAAATGTTCCCTTCCCATCAAAACAAAGTATAAATCAATGAAAAGCACTTTCAAAAAAACAGTGTATCTAAAACTTCTAAACAGATGTGTTAATTAAATCGTCCTCTCCTCATGTTACTTATTCTAAAAATAGAAGAGAACATAATGTCCATGGTCACTGTAAAGGGTCATGGGAAGACATTTCATTTGCAATTGTATTTGGCTGAGAAATCCCAAACCAGGAAATTGTTCTTGTTTGGGTTGCTCTTTTTCATGGAATTGTGACCTTTTGTAGTTCATGTGTGTGCCAAGCATTTGAAATATTCACAAATTAGTCAAATGGTTCAAAGCTTTGCTGCTAGTTGATTTGAATTTCTTGGTTTTTCCTTTCCTTGGATTCCACAGAGTAAAATTAGCAGTAGTTTGCCAGTGTGTGTTTCATTTCAAAGTGCTGAGAAGCTGCTGACTGTCTGCCAGTTACCCAGTTAAAAAGAATAGCTAAGAACGTCTTCCAACTTCCAGTTACCTTCTGCTGCAAATTTGCGTTTAGAATCACACAAACAACAAACCATGACCAAATATGCAGAAAACAGATCTTTTATAAAAAAAAAAGCATTAACACCAAAAGATAGGTAAAGCACTGCTTGATTAAGATTCAAATTGGACATTGACCAGTTTTCACACAAGATAAAGTTACTGTATTCTTCTATTTGAGATCAGAAAGACACTTCCAGTATAGTTTTAAGAAGGTGTGTTTCTATTGGTTTCAGCAGAGCTACACCAGTTTATACTAGGTGAAGATCTAGCATTACACTTACAAATACACACTTGAAAACTGGTAATCTTGGCATTCTGAAAGAGCTACTAGACTAATAGCTCTGAAACACAGTTATCAGTTTGTACTGTATGATTTTATGGGAAAGGAGATTAGATTTTATTTATTTATGGTTTATTGTTGAATTTAGCCAGGGTAGAATGTGACCTATCCGGTAAGTTATTTTCAGCTGTCTTAAACACTGTAATTTTCCATGTCATAATTTGCTGATAGTTTGGATAGTTGTTTGGTCTCCAAACCATCAGAATCCATTACATCAATGCACATATTTTTCTTGAATGGCACTGAAGAATCAATGCCCAATAACAAGCAAAGCAAAAGCATGCATTAAAAAAAAAAGGATTATTTCAACAAGAACTACTACTGTGGTACTTACTCTTATGAGAAATTGCACTTAGGCAAGAAGCATTTTGAGTTTTATAATGGCAACAAATTTAAGGTGGATCCAAAAGGACAGATTTTAAAGGGCTGAAATGATATGAAAACGTAGGATAGTCTGAAATGTCTGGATCGTCTGATCCAGAATATATCTGAGCATAACCGGGTATCTGCATTGTCCCTGTCTGAACTATCTTGGATATGTACATGTGGTCTAGTCTTCATGGTCAAGGTTTTTTGAATGGTTTAGTCTATATTGCCTCCTCTGGCTTCCCCTCAAATACACCTTCCTGATATTTCCCTATTGACTCTGAATTACCCTGGGGTCATTAGTTCCTCAGTCCTGTCTGGATGAGAAAGGATAAACAAGTAGCGATACCATGCATTTCACCAAGTAGCAACAAACTGAGATGGGAAGTATACAACTCCAACTACACTCATAACCAGACAGTTGTCAGAGATATTTGTACACTGGAGAATGCAGCAAGCTTTAAAAGTTAAAATTACAGTGACTTTTCATTTTTTTAAGTTTAGTCTTATAAAATGTCCATTTAACTTGTTAGATGGATTTTTCTCAGCATATCAAAGAAAAAACACCTGCTTGTGTGAGTCCATCAGGACACTACCTTTTAGTAACTTTTAGATGCAGTTAGTTTCCTTTTCATGCTGTTTGTGAGTGAAGGTTAAATACAGCTTTCAGTAGAAAGGCTTCTGCTGGCTTGATTTTGAGGTGGTTGCTCCTGTCCTGGAAACAAAACTATATCACAAGGATATCATCAAGAGAATCAGGGGAGGATATCAGCTTTATTATTTTTAGTATCATTTCTTTCCATTTCTTCTTGAGTCCTGCGGGAGTATGACAGCAAATCATGTACATGTATATGCCTACAAATGTTGCAGGTGACCATAAAACTTTATCATCCATTTATAAACCCAATGCTTGTTTCTAAGAGTGCCTATTACTACATATTACAAAGGCTGATTTTACACCTGAATGGAGAAATATAATCACTTCTCTCTATTTTAAATCTTCCTGCCTTTAGCTCATCATAGGACAGTCTGCTCTTATTAGGAAACAAAGGAATAACTGAGTCATTTTAGCAGTATCTTCGGCATAGTTCATCTTCATACAATTCACTGATGATCAGTAGTCTCTGTTTCTCCATGAGCTTCTAAAATCCTCTACAGAAAATGATAACTATGATAAAACAAAATCTGGAGTTTCTCCCCACCCCAATACTGGAAAAACACTACTCTAGTGATTGTAAAGGCAGAGAAGATACATCAAGGTTACATTGACATCACTCAGAGCTACCTGGTTCTGATCTCTACCATGGAACAGCACAAAGGGCTCACTGTGTTGGAGACTTCTGAATGACCTTTCTTCATTGATAGTATTATATTTTAAGCAGCTTTTTCTCGAGGGTGATCTCTGGCCAACATATAAATCTTTAAAAGAGGAGATAAAAATCTTCTGCTTTTTGCCCCCAAACTGACCATTACATTTCTCTCCCTCAGTTTTAACAGGAAGTTATTTTCTAGGGAAAGAGCTACTCCAGAATAATTTCCTATATGGATACTCTTACTCTAGAACAAGAGTAATTTTTTCCATTGTACTTTAATCCTTAGTAAATGTTACTGATTTTTCTCCAGAGGAACTTCTGTCTATAGGCAAGCCCTTACACTGGGACCAGAGGTTATCCCTTTTGCACAACAGAGAAGAAATGGATAGTGTTCTTCAACACTTTTTTTTCCTGCAGTGCATTGCATTTATACTCTGAAATTTCCAAACGTGATATGTCATTGACTTGGAAACAAGGAACGCTGATAGCTCTTCTGAACCACTAGTTAATTCCAAGATGATGTACAAACACACTGTGAAATACTGTGACATGTTTGCCATGGGGAAATGTCTAATACCTCTTCTCAGAGTAATCCGAATTTAACTCAAGTTAGAAATTAATCAGAATATTGCTGCTTATGGTGCAGTGGCTCTGTTCTGGCTCTTAAAAGTAGGTTCCACACTGTGACGATGCATTTGCAAGAGCATTTTAAGCTTGTGACAAAAATAGATAAAATGTGATAAAATACAGAAACTTACTTATGAACTCAGTGATAAAGGCTTTTGCAAAACAACCAGTAGAACAAAGTAAGGATAAGTGCACTCTTCATTGGCCTGAAGTGACAAACTCATGAAGTGTGTGGAATGTTGTTATGGTTTAACCCCAGCCAGCAACTAAGCACCACACAGCTGCTCACTCACTTCCCCTCCACCCAGTGGGATGGGGGAGAGAATTGTGGGGGGGAAAAAAGGTAAAACTTATGGGTTGAGATAAGAACAGCTTAGTAGAACAGAAAGGAAGAAACTAATAATGTTAATAATAACAATAATAAAATTACAATAATAATAAAAAGGATTGGAATATACAAAACAAGTGATGCACAATACAATTGCTCACCACTTGCCAATCGATGTCCAGTTAGTTCCTGAGCAGTGATCCCCCCCAGACCCACTCCCCCCAGTTTATATACTGGGCATGATGTCCCATGGTATGGAATACCCTTTTGGCCAGTTTGGGTCAGCTGTCCTGGCTGTGTCCGCTCTCAACTTCTTGTGCCTCTCCAGCCTTCTCGCTGGCTGGGCATGAGAAGCTGAAAAATCCTTGACTTCAGACTAAACGCTACTTAGCAACAACTGAAAACATCAGTGTGTTATCAACATTTGTCTCATGCTAAATCCAAAACACAACACTATACCAGCTACTAGGAAGAAAATTAACTCTATCCCAGCTGAAACCAGGACAAACATCTACAGGAAAATCAAAGGATGGTAAAGTGTGTGAGGCCAAAATAACCTTTTGCTATAAACTTTGTATCCATGCAGTGCCTATAACATCAGAAATTGGGGCCTCTGTGTGAAATAGCTTTATAAGAATTCTGATGGTTAACTCATAGCAAAATCCTGAATAGCTTTAAATGGCAATGCAAGGTACAGATTATCAATAAATTATTGATTTTTAGATTCCTCACTGCAGGCTCAGTATTCCCAGGCACTGAGAACCTGAGCTTCTATCAGCAGGGAAAATAAGGGCACTTAACCTCTAGAGGAGTGCTTGTGCTTGAGAGTGTCAAAAAGGAGAACTACTGTTTACTAACAGAGTAATGAACTTAATTTGTGCTTTGACTTTGAAAATAATTTATGTTGTCTTTTCCAGAAACAGTGTTGTCTCCCCTGTCATAGATGTCATAGACTGGAAGACTTTTCAGTACTATCACTCTGTGGGCCTGCATAGAGGTGTTTTTGATTGGAAACTAGATTTCCATTGGGAACCTGTGCCAGAGCATGAAGAGAAGGTACGACAGTCTCCCATCAGCCCTATCAGGTAACAGTCCATCAGCCAATATGCCTCTGCTCAGCTCAGCAGCAAAACTGTACAATTTGGGTCACCTTCCAGCGAACAGAAGAGACATGGTTACTTGCATATGCTCAGTTTACATGTTTTGAAGGGATAGGGTTTTGGTTTACACTGAGTTTGTTCAGCCTTTAGTAATTATTCTAACTAGATTGCAGTCATACTTTCAACATGACAAGTGTTTTCCACATGTTGAGACAACTAAGTATACAACCTGACCGGACAAGGTGTGGAGGTTTGTAGGGAAAGAAAAAGATGGATCATGCAGAGTTAAAAGAGGTGTCTTAATCATTATCTCTTTGTCTGTTCATTTGAGTGTACACGTATGTAACATTTCCCACTGTTCTGAGCTTTGTTTAATAACAGCTCTTGGCTCCAATCCCCAAGCAAATCCTAGAATTCAGTTGTCCTTTCTTTTGGTTAGATAACCAATTCATTCAAGCTTATATGAAGTAGTATTGAATCATTTTGCAATACTGTCTCTATGGAAATGGCAGAATTTTCATCCTTCACATAATTCCCTATCCAAAACTGAAGGCGTTCACTTCCAAACTGTTTTCTGTACAGGAGTCCTGTGGTAGCTGGTGCAGTGGTGGCCATGGATCGACATTACTTCCAAAACACTGGAGCTTATGATTCTGACATGACCATGTGGGGAGCAGAAAATCTGGAGCTATCTATAAGGGTAAGAACCTTAATTAAAACACCAAGCTCTGGCAACTATTAGGCTTTTAAGGAACCTGAATGAAAAGGCAAGAAAGCAATTTATAAAACCAGTTAAGTGCAGAATGTCTCAGGGTATGGAGAATACCACTTTCCTCACAGAAATCTATCCTCATGCTCCATGATCTGTCAGGACTACACAAGAATATGCAGCTGCTGTGAGTTAGGAGCATTATGTCAAGAGAAGGAATTTTCACTGGCTATCACTATCTGTTGGAGGACAGAGTCACTGGTTTTGGCACCTTCTGAAAGCTGTCTCTTCTTTTTTGGCATATAACATGCACCAAAGTAGCTTTATTTCTTTGCCAACCTGTAGTTTTAATACCAAATTGTTTATATTAAATTGATTGCATTAATTTTTGCTGAATACAAAGAGTAACTGATATTAAAAAGCAATGAAAATTGCAGACACAAAGGGTATAGAGTCTTTAACATCCCAGGCAAAAGAAGGTGTGCCCCCAGGCCTCTTCACTACACTGCACTCTGTGCACAGAAAATCATAAAAGCATATAAAAAGCCATACTGGGTCAAACCAAAGGTCTGTCTTGCCCAGTATCTTTGCCATGTCCCTGTCTCTGTGGGGAACAGTGTATGAAGAAACACATAATAATGTTCATGCTGTTTCCAGGAATGTGCAGATTAGGATTTCTTAGGTAGAGTCTATAGTAAAGAAGCTTCTCCTTTTTAGGTAAAGGTAATCTTAATAAGGTAATCTCCTTTTGTGCCTTCACCTGTGTTTCAGACCTGGCTCTGTGGTGGCTCTGTAGAAATTATTCCATGCTCTCGAGTGGGGCACGTCTACCGAAATCACTTTCCCCGTGCATTCTCCTATGAAGAGGCCATTGTGAGGAACAAAATCCGAATAGCAGAAACCTGGCTGGGCTCTTTTAAAGACAACTTCTACAAGCATGACACAGTGGCTTTCTTAATAAGCAAGGTAAAAATATCTGTAGTGGGTTTTTTTCTGAGGGAAGGACTGCATGTTAAGGTAGGTGAAGGGGGTGGAATAGGGGTGGAGGGTTCTGTGTGCAGTCAAACATTCAACATGCATGGTGCTGGGGACAGTCTTTTTATGAAACCATCCAGTGGAAGAGCTGTCAGATCAGGAAGAAAAGAGAGAAACTTGTGCCTAGGAGTTACTTGCTGAAGTTATCAAATCTTAGAGTATGACATCTCCACATGACTCCTTCAGCTTGCCCAACAAGCTGTGATTTATTTTTCCACCAATAGTACATGGAGGGTTGCATTGCATCTGAAGTGGAAGCTAGTAGCACTGTGTGTTCAAAGGGCACTCCTAGAGGAGTCATTCTTCATTACTGAAGGTCTTCCTCATATGATTCATGAGGATATTCAGTAATATTCATGGGCATGTGGCAAACTGTGGTGTCTCTCCTACTGGAAGGGAAGCTATCTGAATGGTCTAGTGACAAAAAAGGTGATTTTTTTCCTGAACTACAGACATCCAGAAGCAACTGTCCGTAACTGAGAAAGTCAGATCTCAACATAGCCTCTATTTACAAGTTACTTTTTCATTAGAGGTGTCGTGCAGGCAGCAGTCCGACCTCCAGGGATTTGGATTCCCAGCAGCCTATATGCTATAGACAGGCTTGCAGCCAGGTAGTACCCCTGGCATGCCGCCACACTTGAACCATCTGCAGGCTACACACATTCCAACAACTACAGAATGGCCACGCTTGTTTTTAAGCCACTGTATAATCAATTGCAGATCATGATCGGTCAAGGGACTGTATATCCCATGTATTACAAACCACTGGATATTTGTTTATTGGGAGTCAGGCAGCTATGGTAAATGTTGTTAAGTTGTTAATAATGTTGTTAATGTTGCTGCAGTTCTTGGGAATTTTCTGGCTCCAGTACCTTTTCTTGTAACAATATCCTCTCCTACAAGGCAGTAGACAAACTTATGAGCGGTTTTGAATGAAAACAGGTCATTCACCTTCCTGCTTATTTAACAATGCCATGCTTTTAAAAGCATGAGAAAAAGATTCACTGAAAACAGTTAGGCAGAGCACGGGTAGGTGCTGTGCAAAGTTTCCCATTCAGTTTTGCTCTTGCATTTCAGTTCTACATGCCTCAGTCGTTGCAGTGCTGGCCATCATCTAAGAAAGCCAGATCCAGCAGGAGCTGCATTATGGTGGAGAGAGGAAAAAGGCCGTGTGTTGGTGTGGCTTCTCTCCTGTCACCTAGTCTGACCTCCTTACACTCCACCAGTGGATTTGCCTCTCGAGTCAGCCTGCTATACTAATCCTAGAGTCTGAGGCTATCACATTCCTTTTTTCATTCTATTTTCACTTATTCAAAAAGCTTCTTCCTCCTTGTCTGTGTTGTAGGTTTGAATGCCACTGGCCAGAAGTTCATCAATTGACTCACAAGAGTTACAGCCATGTAACTGCAAGGAGGATGCTAGGCCAAGTCTTTTAAGATGGGGAGTTAGGTCTTTAAATCATTTAATAATTTCCTGAAGGCCTTTCTTGTCAACTCAGAAGCAATTCTCTGTACTAAAAACTACAGCCATCAATGATAGAGTTTGCTAGCTTTAAGCACCATGACCTTTCGCCTGAGAGTTTAGTCTAGCCAGAATACTTTTAGTACTCCTAAGTATGATGCTCCTTCAAATGATCAATTTTACGATCTCTGTGCTCAGCATACCATAACATAAAAGGCTCTTTGCTCTGTTCCTTTCTTTCACAGCCAATATTTTCAGCATGTCAGTGCAGCGGGATGTTATTCAAAAGACACCAGCAAGCCATGACATTATTGCCGCTCAGCTGCAGACGGGCCCTGCGGGGATTTATTGCACTGAGAGGGTGAGCGGAGCCACCTATTGGCCACTGCCAAAATCTCCGTGAGCCTTGACTGCCGACATTGCCCACTGCAGAAAATAACTAGTGACCTTGTTTAGGTTGCTTTAGAGGTCTTCCCACTTTATGGTCTGAATCGCATCCTGCACAGGATGCCCGTGGTGTGGGTGTTGTTCATGCAGATGAGTAAAGCTCTTCCCAGCTCTCTGCTATTTCAGCCACCGTCTCTTTTTCTCCTTTTCTTGTGCAGCTTGTTTATTTAATTTACAAGCACAGTTTCCTTTCAGATTAGTTTACAGGGACAATGACTTTCTTTACATTATTTACACCATTTATTTGGCTTCAAATGCAGACTGTAACTAGTATGACAGAATGAGATTTACTGCCATTGCCTTCTTCAGCCAAAGCAGAGTCTCATGAGAAACATCTCTTTCTAGGGGAGGCATTTTACTTCTCTATTTCCGTTTTCCAAGAAAAGCTTTTGGGGACAGGTTTGTGTGGTACTGAGTTGCTGAACTTTGTTGTTATGCTTATTGAATCTGAGACTGATACTAAACTATGAGGTTCTCTAACATATTGCAACTGTTGAGCTTTGCCTGTGCATCTTACAGGGGCTGGCAAACAGTGCCACATGGCATGATTGATCCCTGCCTTTAGAAACAGATACCTCTCCCTTGATGTCCAAAGCCCTTTATTTGTCAGTGTTTTTTAGGCATGTCGCAAAGTCTCTTTTTTCTTTCTTATAGATGCAGAGAAATAGCTGGTCTGAGGAAAAGTTATTTACAGGCAATTCTTTGCTTATGTTACCGATTTTAATTTCTGATGTAGGAATCCAGACCTGGAATCCAAAACTGCATTTTTAAATAATAGAAATGGGAAGGGGGAGATCTACTGCTGGCAAGAGAAAGAGGAGAGACTCTTAAGGATGGTGAGATATTTTTAGTATTTGGGCACTGAGAGATTTAGAAAAGTGTTTTGTGTGGTTCTGAAACTGAAGGATTAGACAGTTACCTGCTTAGAGTTTTTCAGAACCCTAGAGACATCTTCAGTGCTAAATACCCTCAAATATTCAGACTGTCAGTCCTTTGCAGTGCAGATGCCTGTGGCTGCACCAAGGGTTGAAGGCACTTGTCTTTTTTCAGAACAGAGTTGCTACCAGGAAGGGTAGGAGTTGATATTGTGTGTATATAATTCAAGAAAACACATAAATCACTGGAAATGTTTTATGCTTTTATAGCTGCAAAACACATTCCCTTACTAGATTTAGTAACTATCAGATAATAATGCGATAGACTATATTTTGGGCTAAATTCCCTCATCACTTACGTCCTCTGATCGTGGAGGAATGACAATAGCTGGGTAATTTGAGCTGTTAAAAGCCAGGAAATTGGATTTTAATCAGCAGGGAAAATTCTATACTGAATGACAATCTAATGCAATCCCACTGATTTCAGTGCAACAAGTATCAAATTTGGCCCTGACTTTTTTAAATAAAAAGATGACAAAGACTGACTTATCTTGCAGTATAATAGTAATTTTTAGAGGAAATACTTATTTTCACAGTGTATGTTACTTCTGAAACATTTACTTCCATCACAATCCCAGATTAAAGCTGTTTTAGCATAAAGGTGGAGGAAGGCTATAGCTGGTCCTCCTCCTTTGCGCACTCATGAGATATATATCAATATCTATAACACTGCAGGATAGGAGAGGTGGTAGAAATAATTCCTGTGTAGTCATTCTCACTTCTAGCACCTCTAACACAAATACACTAGTAACCTTGTTGCCCCTATGCTTTCTCCATAAAGGCAGAGAAGCCAGACTGCAGTGAGCGCCTTCAACTACAGAAGATACTGGGCTGTAGAAATTTCCAATGGTTTGTATCAAATGTGTACCCTGAACTCTCCCAACCTGAAGACACACCGAGATTCTCTGGCAAGGTAAGAGAAAACACACTATAAAGAATGATTAGTGTTTTTGCATTGTTCAAAGACCCCAGTTTCATTTCCATGTACTAAGTACTCAGTGAACAAAAAGTAAGAGGCTGTTCCTGCTTTGAAACATTTATTGTCCAAACAAACAATGCAAGGATGGGAGGAGAAAGAAAAGGACAGAGGAGACAAACAGCTGGCCCAAATTCTCACTTAAAAAATGAAATCCAGCCAGGAGCTGAAGCCAGATTGTCTGACTCAGTTCAGTGCCACAGCTCAGAGGATCCTAACCTTAGGTTCTTTAGGTGCCATTAGTAAAAGAATTATGTTGCCTTATGCAGATGGCAGCTGCAACAGCAGCGGAGATATCTCTATGCTGACCCATGTGCATGAAGAGAAAAAAGCATTTATTCAGTCCTGCACTTCCCTCGAGGGCAGAGATGGTAGCAATAGCGGTTCCTTGGCTGTCTGTGTACAGGAGGCAATATTCTCAATATTTTTTTTTTAAAACATGTAAGTTGATAATTATCATTCATTAAAATGTGAATTTATTCCAGGCAGCCTTATTGGAAGGAATTTTCCCCCAACAAGGCAATGAGGTCCACTAATTAAGTCACACTCTGCTATAAGTAGCCAGATTTTACTGTGTCCTTTTACTATTTTGTCTCTTCGTTATTATCAAATTTTGCTTGAAAATGGTGGATCACAGGAATTGTCACTTTTTTTCTTCTGGAATATTCTGGCTTTTTTTCTGACTACAGTGTCCTGTTGAAGTGCAATTTCCATTAGCATAAAAATTTTAACAGATTTCTTTTAACCAGAAGTGGGTATCTCTAACTTAAATAAAACTCACTGGGTAACACTGACCTTTGGTGAGACTCTGCCTTTTATATCAGATCAGTTTGCAAGATCAACATGCAAGATCTAGTCTGAAAGAAAAAAAATATTGCCTGAATTATGAGCAAAAACATATATCATAAAGGGATAGAACCAGAAAAAAGTTGGCTGAAATATATTTTGTTTGTATCTGATTGTGCTTTATTTCAGTATAAACCTTTACTTACAGCTTTACAATACTGGTGTTGGCTTCTGTGCAGATTACAGACCTGGAAGAGCCATTGCAGAAGGCTCTATCGAACTCTCCCCTTGCAGTGACAGTCTCACCCAGGTACTGTATACTTTAAGTATATAGGCACTGTATCAGATCTAGGGAATCATCCAGAAGACAGTCACTCCAACATGTAAATGGCTGGGTTGACACTAGTGGAAATACTGATGTGTTCAAAATTAGGCATGTGCTAAGGCAATGATGCCCACTCTTCTGCAGCTGTGTGTCATGTGAAAAATGGCAATGTTCCATGTATCACTGAGGCCAGATACCCACACTTTGCTCCAGCAGACATCATTAAGTGCCTATTTGTTAGTATATTTGGTAGTGTTTGGAGAACTGAAAGCCTGGGAGTAAAAAATATATAACAATTCTAGAATAATGGGGATGGGTTTCCCCATTAGTTCCTGAAATTGCAGTTTAGTGCCTGAACTGCAGTCAAAGGCAGGAGGGAAATTCATGTAGACAGACTCCCAAGCTGGCATTAGACTAGCAAGTTCATGCATTAAGGGAAGCCAAACCAACACAGACCGACTGCAGATATTTACTCCAAGCCCCAAGCAAGTTTTGCTGCTCACGCTGAGCTCAAGGTGAGCTGCAGGAACATTTCTAACTGCAACATGTGCAGACACTGTCAGAAACACCCTTCTGTTCAAATATTTATTAAACTAGAAAAATTTATTATAGGATGGGTTTACTTTATATGTATTTACAGTCCACAAAGCCTTTCCTTAGGTAAATAGTTACGCCGGAATTAGCAAGAGTGGGGGGATTGCTTTGCAGGGTCAAGGCTGTCGGGTCTCCATCACTCATGTTTGGGTTGCATCTTAACAAACATGTACAGGAAAATATTTTTGGAATTAGCATTTAAAAATGAATTGGGATGTCCTTCCATCATTCAAACAAACCCTCCTTCTTCCAGCACTTTGAATATAACAGCATGAAGGAAATCCGGCTTGGTTCTTCTCCGCTGTTTTGCTTTGATGTCAGACATGGGAAGGTTATCCCTCAAAACTGTACAAAGGAGACAGAAAACAGCCACCAGCACTGGGATGTCCAGGAGGTCAGTAGTGACCCTGCCGGGGGAAGGCAGCTGACAGTGACTGTGGGATCACTGGGTGATTGACAGAATTCGTGTGTGGGGAAGGGATGAGGTACCTGAAGGGCAAGTTTCACTCCTGTACCATTTTCACCCAGGAAATTTAGGACGCTTCTTGCCCATTTACACTGTTTGTGTGCAATAAATTTAGTTCAAAAATACAAATACAGGAATCCTACCTGAATTCATATGTCCTTGTCTTAACTGTTTGTCTTACTAGCCTTATAGGAATAGAATCAGAACCGGTGGTTGTGAAAATAAGTGCAGGGCAAATCCTTGCCCACTTCTTTTGGATAGAGGAAGGATCTGGGAATCCTGAACCCTCCCAAATGAGAGCCCTTTGGGAGTAGGGGAAACATTAAAATTCCTTCTGCATTGTAAGAGAAGAGCAAACTTCCTATTAGAGGAATTCAGTATTATTCAGTAGACTTCACCCAGCAGAGCAGGAACTCCTCCATAAGACTGAAAAATGTCATGTTCTAGGACAGTCTGGGAAAATAGCAGTTACTGTAGTTGTAGGGATGCTGCAATCCTGTGGTACAGTTCCTACTGTAATTTGTTTTGATTCATAAGGGAAGCACTGATCCTTTTGAAATTTTATGGCCTGTAGTGCTGTAGTTGATGCAGATGACAAGCTGTACCCATAGGAAACAGACAGTGGTGGAAAAGAGATTTATTGAATTCCGCACCTAGCACACTCCGGTCAGCTTTGAAAGGAATTATGAATACTCACCATGCCCTAGGCTCAAAGCTAAATGTAGTCATTATGTTTAGAGCAATACTTAAAAAATTTTGAACAACCAGTCATTACTGGTGATCTATTGTATGTAAAAAAGTTTCAGAAACATGGCCTAGCTTTTACTGGAAATCCCTTATTTTTAATTTGTTCTTTCTTTCCCTTCTTTTCTCACCTTGTAGAATGGAATGATTGTCCACGTCCTTTCTGGCAAATGCATAGAGGCAGTGAAGAGTGAAGATGAGAAGGACTTGTTTTTGTGTGTATGTAACAAGAATGCAAATCAGGTGTGGCAATTTGAACGTTCCCATGGGCTACATCAGAGATGACTGACAGGTCTCTGTGGAGGTCAAGTCTCCAAAAGCTAACATTACTTCTGTTTGGTATTTAAGATACATTTCCTGCATGGACAAGATGTTTGTGTTTACTATAGCACGCAGGGAAGTTAGGAAGGTCTCTCCTTTGAAAGCCTGGCTGAAATAGTTGCTACCAGTTCCTGGTTTATTCAGCTTTAGATAAAATTTCTATTTATTCTGTGACACAGGGAATAAAAATAATGTGAGCATCAACATATTCTAACTCTGCTATTGCAGAAGACAGTTAAGTTTGCCTTTTGAAAGAAACATGGAAAATTGGCTGCCAGACAGCTTGTCTTTAGCATATACTGTGATTTCTGAGGATACAGGAAAACGAACGTTTGTGAAACTCTTGAAACTGTAAGAGGAAGGCAGCCAAACCAGGATAGGAGTTTAGCTTTGTTTTACA
Organism: Elanus axillaris; assembly: GCA_026212715.1. Classification (NCBI taxonomy): domain Eukaryota; kingdom Metazoa; phylum Chordata; class Aves; order Accipitriformes; family Accipitridae; genus Elanus; species Elanus axillaris. The sequence goes on along the minus strand of JANZLQ010000078.1, from coordinate 6,255,886 downwards.
GTGCACTCGGCTCATATAAAACAAAGTAGGTTTTTTTATGCATAAAAGTAGTACATACTTTCATGTGTAATAGCTACAATTTTGTTTTCCAAGTAGCCTGAACCAAATTTCTACCCTCTATGAGATTGCAGAGATCATAAATTAGCACTTAATTAGGCACTAACTGCTCTTACTGACTTGGATACCAACAGTCCTCAATGTTTGGCACAGCCCTTCATCCACAGTCTAATTTGGATGGGTGAATGAGGCTGAAATACTAACTTTTCTTTGTTTTAATGAATTTTAAGGACAACTCTTCAGGAAACTTTTGTGGAATATGGAAGAAGACTGAACTAGATTAGAAAGAAGTGTAACAGCTTCCCTGCTTGTTTTGAAATGGAAAGTATCAGTGGCATCCATTTGCTCTTATAAAGCTATGGGATGAGCTTATTATTATTCCAGTGACAAAAGTGCTGGCTGAAAACAGCAAATGAAGGGAAATGGCAGGTTTCAACAGTGGCTACCTAGGAAGAAAACACTAGTGCCTACTTCCACTTGCTTGCAGCCTGAGTTAAGTCTTTCACACTGTGGAAGTGAGTACTCCCAGTTTTAGCCAAGATCTTTTAGATTCTTGCTGTTGTGGGTGTCCAAACCAATCTGCAAAAGACAGTAGCATATAAAATTTTCTAAACAAGCTTCTTCTGCAGAGCCTGCATCCGGGCTGACCTCTTGTCTTTCAAAGAAGTGAATGAGAGTCGATGTTAGGTAATGAGAGTGGTCTCATACAGTATGCACTAGCAAAGCAAACTTCTATTAGTATTTTGTTAGGGCGTTTTCAATTTTAGAGTTAGAACCAATAATGATGACACTTTCCAAGAACCTGCTAAGACAGAAGGACAAAGATTTGAGAGTCCTCCCACATCAGCTCCACACCTGATTTATAGCATAAATCAGTCATAACCATATGTATTTATTAAAGGGGAAGGGCATCATTAATGATACTTAATTTGGTTTTGAGATTTTTTTTGAGACAGGAAATTGGTTGGTGTTTCTTTGTAAAATGTACAGCACATAGTTTGAACTTTGGAGAAAGGAAGGAATAACAGAATATTCTGCTCAGAGCCTTCCAGTCACCTGCTCTTAGTAAATCGTAATAAATTGATTTCAAGCATATAAAATTGGTTACAACAGAAGACATGAACAGCATTCAGTGTTGTGTAGTCCAAAACACTTCCCTGTGGGGTCTCTGTTTGCTTTGAGTGCTACAGATTCCACAGCAGGTTCAGGCATCACTCCCATCACCATAATTACTGCTCACTCTTTCTTTGATAGTATCAGAATCTAATACCATTTGCTGCTGTATCATTTAAAAACTCCTGTGACATTCTTGAAAATGCTTCAACTTTCAGCTGAAAGGATGGCAGCAACTTCTTCGAGAGCACCAAGTGATCCTGATCATTGCCCAAATCTAGGGTGAGGAAAGAGAATTTCTAAATTGCATAAAAGCTGAGTGAAATGCTGGTTTAATGACATGTGATTCCTTTATTTTAAATTATAAGTATGCCAGATTTTTTAATTATGTATTATTTATTATATTTTGGACTCTACAGTGGGAATATAATTCCTTCAGCATTTAGCTTAATGTTAAAAAATGCGTATACAAATATGATAATTGATCACAAATGGAATTTATCACAAAGAAGAATGAAAATATTTTTGGTTTAGAGAGGAAATGTTTGGAATTAAGAGATGTGGACATCCTCATCTTACACTGCTTTTTAACATAATGATAAAAACCTAGAAAATAAGGTTTGCTGTAGATATATGTACTATTGAAAAATATTACATAATATGTCTTTCAAGAATAAAATGAAAATATATGGTTCAGTACCATTTAAAAAATAATTGTTATTACACTTGTTTCTTTTAGTAACAGTGTAAATGTGTGTTTGGTTTCCAAGGGAACTAAACTCCAGAGCACAGGCCAGAAGGGAGCTGCAGTGTGGTCTAGATCTCCATATAGGGACAGCCAGGGGACACGGACTGTGGCCCATACCGTGGAGCACACTTCCCTCTAATATAAACATAACTTGTTATTACACAAAAAAACCAAAGGGAAAACATCTATCCCCTGTTTTAACTCGTTTCCTTCCTGTATGCCTTTTAAATGGTTTGGTTGGTTGTACCAATGCTGTTTCCCCATTGTGGTCATTTACACTTTGCCCCTGTAGTTAGATCCATCAACTAGACCCTTCTCCTCAAGCAGGTTGTATAGGGAGCTCAACAAAGGGTCTCTGCTAAGGGTGCTAGTGTGTTTTCCTCATTCTTGCCCATCTTCTAGACAATACAAGCAGATAGCGATGCTTTAAGCATCACAAAACATGGAGTTACTTTTAGCTCCGTATTTAGACAGGGACAACAATTCAGGTTCCTCTAATTCCTACTGACAGGACAGAAATGTAAGAACAAAATGTTTCAGGCAAGAAAGGAGTAGCAGTTTTAACTTTGAAGGTCTCTGAAGTAGAGCCTTGGGCAAGAGCAAAGGAATTCCAGCATAACATGACTAAACATCTTAAACATCTTATAGTCTAACTCCACCTGTTTCTTTGAATTTGGCAACCCAGCATAATGAATGCTTTGAGCCAAACCCACCCATGAAGATGAGCTAAAAGGTCAGATTCAAGAACAGGTCAGCTTTTGGTTGACTACACTTACTAAATAGCCTGGTTTATTTCTCTTCTAGCTAACTAGAAACAGAAGAACATAAAGGCTTGAGGTAGGCTTCAACCTTTAAACTTAGACCCTGTTGATGTAGTTGGTATTGGCCATAGTTTGGGGTTTGTCTTCTTTGGTGAGGTGTCATCACTAACACAGAGAAACAGTATGGCAGCATTTTTCTCCATGTGTTAACCTGAAGTTTGAACAGGGGGAAGGGGAAAGCAGCCTTTATGCTAAATCCTGTAGCACAGAAATGTTCAGGGTATCTCTTAGTCCACATGTAAGTGCCTCCAGGTCCTCCCTTAGAGACATGGATTGAGCTGCAATACTGTCTGCTTACTAAAATGCAGCAGCTTTGATTACAGACTTCCCTAGGAAGGATGGGGCCATGCTGGGGCAACCAAGACAAGAACAGTAACAGCCTAGATTTTCATGACAGCTGGAAGGTGACATGTGAGTGAGAGCTTTCAGATTCTGCCTTTGTATCTCATTTTATCTCCAGCAGTTTGATTCAAATTATGAAAGTATTGGAAGAGAGTGTTTTGCAAATATTAGTAACTTCTTGGCTCATGTTTTTAAGCTATGCAAACTGCACACTTCTGCCCTGAATGAAGTATATCAGTGCACAGTGAAATGTATTCTTATTCCTCTTCAATATGATATGATTGGCTAATGCCTCTTTTTTCATCCTGCTGCAGAATAGCTGGCCTGCAAACAACCCTCCTGGAAAGCCTCCAGTGGCAATACCTTTATTTATCTGTCACCTAATGATCTTACAGAAATGTACAGGAGGACTCTGCCTCCATGAACATCTTAGAGGGAGTTTGATTCTATAGACCTTTGCCATAATCGCTATCAGTTTCAGTGAAAAGGTCTGAATGGGGGGCTACAGAAGTAGTCCTTGGAAAGCATGATTTATGGCACACCCTTCAGACAGCTCACAGCTGTTTTTTCACCAGGTGGCTTGAAAGGATGTACTAGAAAAACAATCTGGCTACATGACTTGGGATAGCAGGCATAGCATTTTTGCTGTCTTTCTAGCTGCAATTGGTGAATTTTGTAAAATAGCTATCCCACATGGGGATTATTATGCATTAGACACATGGGATGGGATTCACCTCTGTTAACTGCAGCCACCTAAACAGTAGTCACAACTAAGCTAATTGTCTAGGCTTCTTCTACTGGTCAGCAGAAAGCATTTCAAGAGGTAATGTCTTCCTTTTCAAAGACAAGTATTTAAACAGCACGGGTGAATCACTATCTAGAGGTGCTTGCTTTCTCTACTGATTAGAGAGGGAGTCTTAATGATTAATTAGATGGCATGTGTAGCTTTTAAACTGGAGTTAGGTGGAAGGAACATCATCCAAAGGGTACTCAGGGCAAAATCCCTTCCAGAAGCCCAACCCCAGTGCCCAGCTCTTCCAGTTCCTGGCTTTAGGCACAGAGGTGACAGCCAAGAACAAAATCCACTGCTACCATCTGCAGTTTCCTCAAGCTTACATCCAAGAGCACGTTTTTTTCAAGATAGCTTCTTTGTTCACGAACTGAGACCCCACTGTGTAGGATGCTGTGTTACAGCATGATCTGGTCCCAACGGAATAAGAATTGAAATTTTCAGAAAAGTCTCTGTAATATTTTGAAGATGTTAACTCTAATATTAATAATAAATCTTCTATATCTTTCTGCTGAGTAGGCTAGAAAGTTACAGCAGAATTTTCATGATACAGAACAGATAGAGGTGTCAGGATTGTTAGCAAGGTTCTTTTTAGCTTGAACCTAAGTTACATACAGACCAGCCTAAAAGCTGAATAGATTATTCAGTTTCTAAGTAGCTATACAATGACCTTTGTTAAAGTCCATGACCTTTGGTAATACTCTCATGATATTTATTTACACTAACAGTAATTCTGTGTTACGAATTGAGAAGATGTTGAAAATAACTGTTTTTTTAAAATATGCATTATATAAAAATACTAAATGTATTTTAAACTAATCTGAACTATTTTGTGCAATTACTCAAAAGATTTCTGCCACAAATCTCCATTCTTTGCCATATATTTATGAGTCTCTCAGTCTTACAGACTGATAAAAATAATCTAATAATGTCACTTATATTGTTATAGGCATAACTGAGCATTAAAGGATTACATCCTTTGGTATTACGTTTTTCACAGTATTTTCTCTTAACTTCTTATGTTAATATCCTATTAGGTGAAAACTGGGTTTTTTTACAGTCTCTTTTTCATCATTTAATGTGACATTTACATGAAAAATTTAATCGCAGAGATGAAAGAAAATCAGCTTGTACTTTGGTGCATCAGGAGTTCATCTCTCAAGATTTTGAGCATCAGATATTTATATCTGAGTACAAGCCTTTGGGAAGCTGCTTCACACACAGTGTATTATGCCAATCACTCTTTATACATATGGTTTGGGATTACTGAACAAAGCAAAAGTGGTCAAAAGCTGTAAACAAAAGCCAAAACAAAATCTTTAATACTAAACAGTCCTATGGAGAAGACAGTTCATTGCATTTGTGTTTTCCTTTTTTCTTTCCCTTTTATTAGCACACACTGCCTGCTTTGCCCGCTTAGAAATCAAGAGCCAGCAGTGAACAAAGAGGCAGTTTCATAATCAGAACATTTCAAGTGGGCAGATGCATAAAATCCAACACGTCAATTAAAAATAAGCCTTGCAGTAAAATTCTCATTGGCCAAGTTGTCTATCTAAACCACTGGCTTTTTGTCTTCTTATCTAATTTGTGTATGTGTCATACCCATTGAAAACTCATCATCTGTGGTGCCAAGAGCTGTTTTAACTTACAAATCAGTCAACAAATCATATAGCCTGGAAGACCGCTTAGTCTGGCTGAGCATTGAATGCTTCCCGAGTTCATACAGATCAGCTGATGGATCACCAGCTGCTGTAGCAAGCCCCAGACAGTGGCAAGAGCCGCTTCTTGAGGGCCATTTGCCCCTTGATTCCTTTATTTGCAGAAGCAAAGGAAACACTAATTTCCTAGTGTAACAAACCGTGGTCATTTTGTGGTGTCTGCGTAGATATACACACGTAGAACCTCAGGAACAGAGCCTGGTGCTGATGCTAAGGAAATAACTTTTAGTTTTACATAAACAACGAGCGGTTTCGGCTCCAGTTCCTGCTGTTGGAACAACCTCCTGCGTGCAGCCCGTGACAGCACTCTTAAGATTCCCTAGTGCCAAGAACAACTCTTAAATCAGTGATGAGAGGGAAGGGTGAAACAAAATAGGTCTTGACACTGAAAAATAACTTGATAAGCAAAATAAGTATGAGACCATAATTTGCTAATTACAAGAAAATGTCCATCTTCTGAAAAATATAGTATTTCCTATGTTTTCATTCAACAGTAGACATTGTAACATGATGCTTAGGCTTGGCAGAGAGTGGTAATTCCATTTTGCAGAATTTCCAAGGTTTCTGAGTTCAGTTTGGTTTCAGTGTGGAACAAGACCCAGCATTTCCTTTACTCTCTGAAACAGAGCTGCGATTCTCACTTGGAGGCACAATGAGAGAGGTCCCCAAGCCAGGCTGCCCATGGCAAGGTGCCAGGCCCTGCTTCCTTGTCACCCCATCATAAGAAAGAATGTTTTCCTCTGAGATTTCTTGCTTTCAACAAGCTGGCAAATTTTGATAAAAATTTTTTTGCTGGAATTTTCTTTGCCAGCTCTAGTGAACGTGTTTCTAACAATTACATGCTAGCAAAGACTGCAGACTCAGCAGAATGAGGAAAATCAATATTCAATTTTTAACAGTTGGAAATAATATAATGGCAAATGGGAAAAGCTGAATTTAATTTCAATTCCCAAGTACATCCATCCATTTCTTTTTACAGCACTGGAGCACTGCGGAACAACCCAACAGGGCTACAACAGGAACAGCAGCTTCAGGTTCATGTTGCAAATACTGGTTCCTAATGGCTTGCCTGGCAGGGAAAGCTTTTCTCTGCATTTTCATGCATTTGGGCCATTTGCTCTCTCTTTGGCCTCCTCAGCACCTGGGGTGATTTTCATCTCTCCCTACCTGCAAAAGCAAGCTCTGGAGGGGAAGGGACAAAGCAGGAGGCTGGGGATTAAGGATCCAAACCCAAGTCTTCCAAGCGGTTTCAGTATTTCACTTGTCACGTATATTTGAGCAGCCTGGGTCTTCCCCCACAACTCAACCTTCCCTGCTCTAACTTGGGTGGCATGACAAATTACCGGAGCAAGTGTAAGAAAACCCTCCCTCCCACTCCTCAGGGATGTGGCAGGAATGCATGAAAATCACTCTGGATCGGAGGCAAAGCTAATCTTTTGGGTCCAACAGTCAGATGCTGTTCCTCCAGTCTGCCTAGCACTAACCCATGTTGTCGGCCAACCCACCAGGGGTTTTGGTGCCCTGACTGACACTCAGGCCCACCTTGTGAGAACGCTCTAGTGTGAAGTACATGGGTACTTTGAGCCTCCTTCTTTATTATTTTTTGTGCCTCCCTTTCTTATCATTTTTAGGACCCCTAGTGGCAAGAAAAAAAGGCGGGTTTAGAGAAGATCACCTTGGAAAGCTCTTAACATGAAAGCAAGGCATGAAATACCAGTATGGCCATAAGCTCCAGCCAGTAAGGAATGAATGTCAAAATGCCATTTCTTTAATTAACATTCTGGATTTTCTCCAGGAAGAGTTATCTCATCTTTTTTCCTTCTTATACAGGATACTGCAAAAGAATAAACTGAAATGGAGCTTTCTGTTTGTGGAGGGAAGTATGCTTTCATGTCAACCAAGGAAAAATATGGTACACTTTTAAAAAAAACCTATCCCTTCTCCCCTCTGGCACCCCAAAAATCATCCTACTGTTCATCTGAGCACAAGTTGTCCAAATCCAGGGCTGCTACTGCATAACTCAATGAAAGACTAAACTCTGCCAGGAAAATATCGAAGACGTAAAATACATTTATAGCTACTGGTGATTGTTATTTTATGCCTGTCAGTAATCTTTTTAGCAAACAGCTATCCTCAATTATTGATATTTCATTATAAGGTTTCAAGGTGACTCTGTAGATGACAGGTTTAACCCCTAATTTTCTGTTTCTCAATAGGAATAATCTTGGCATGATGAACATCTGTCCCTCCAGATAACCCTCATTTTGACCCTTGACAAGAAAAAAATGTTTTTTGTTTTCAGCTCTTAGCCAGATCATTCCAGCTGTGCTGGTACCATTAAAACTCCCCACCCTGTGTGGATCTAGTTCTCCCAGGCCAGCGATTTCCCCCTCTGAACTGTGAAGAATATTAAGCTGCAAGAAGGGCAAGAACAGTTTATACCTGCTCCTATACTAGGTCCCATCAGTACAATTGTATTATTAAAAATGTTTAAAACTCATCTGCAAAATAAGTAGTAAAATGAATAAAACGCCTAGATGTGGACAAAGTCTACATCCAGCAAGAACATAGGAGAGCCCTATCAATTTTTCTTGGTTTTGGCAGCAGAAAGACAATCCTAAATGAGAACACAGGAAATCAAGCAACAGCAGAAGTAGCAGGATGGAGGAGGTTATTCCTCAGACTGTGAGAATGTGCAGGCGGTCATTTGTTCTACTGAGACCAAGATTTCTCTTTTTCTGGCTGGACATGTCAGAAATATGCACAAATCTATACTTGAGGTTTTCTCCCTGCCCTATTTGAGAGGCTCATCTCACTTAGCTTTCTGGTTGCTTTCTGCTGGACTGGTTATAATGAAAAAAATGATGGCATTTCCAGCAGCAGAATAACCATATTGTGAACTATGGACAGTCTTGGAATTGTCATTTCTTGGCAGTCATGAGCAATGAATTACAATATACTACATCTGGGGGAAAGTACCGGAAAGAGTCTGCATGGTAAAGATCTGGATAGTGCAAGAATGAGTAAAAGTAAACAGTATTTCACATTGATAAAACATATTTGACAGGTTTAAAATACAACAGTCAACTCAGTAAGAAAGTAGAATATTAAAAGCAAGTAGTTTCAGATTTTCTAAAAAGGATGTTTAACAGTCATTGTGCCTCCAGACATGGATGTAGCTCTTCAAATCTCACCAAGGCATTTTGCTCCTCAGTTAGTGTTACACAACTGGTCAGAAGCATCAAGTGTGTATGAAACACAGCAGGGGTGCGTTTGGGTGCATCTCTTGGTAGGGCCAACAGCCTGACCTCCTGAAGCAAGTTATGGCAATAGAGGCTGATTCTAATCAGGTATCTTACATCTGTAGGGTATTGTAATAGAGATTATATAGCTGCTGAACAAAATAAGGGAACAGAAATAATCCAGCAGTAATGTACAAAAAAAGAGAAATCACACTCATTACTAAGTAAATTCCCCTGAACAATTAACTTTGGAGGAACCAAAACTGCTCACAGATTGGTATCAAGTGCCAGCCTGCATGGAGGGATTGCGGAGGGTGAGAAATACTGTGATATTGTATATTGACTTCTTCAGAATGAAATTATTAATTTCAAAAATGCCAAAATACTTCAATGGACAGTTTTGGACCAAACTGATTTTGATGAATTTACAATTGCTTCCCCTCTCTCTCTCCTATTTTTCAGTTCAGCAAGAGATAAAAAATAAACAAAATGGGAGCCATATCCGACCAAAGGCAGTCACAGAATGTGCCCTGTGGCACTTCAAATACATCTCGTGAGGACAGCGTCATGCTCTTAGAAATAAGGGTTTTGTCTGTGGTTCTGCCTCACCCTCAGCCAGGTAACAGCCTCGGACATGAATGACACTGAAATGCACTTGCCCAGTCTGATCTTATGGCTGACACAGCGAAGCAGCAATCAGATTGAGTCTGGAATATTTATGAGAGGGAGTCATGAAGGGCAGAAAACACAGAAATGTATTATTTACTGCACATGTCCTTCATTCTTCATTCATGGGTAATTCATTTAAATTCTGCCCTTCTGTTGGGTGAAGTGGATCTGAAGTAATGTCCCTGAAGCACCCTGAGTTACTCCAGATTTATGCAGCTGTGCTGGATGGCAGGATCTGCCTCAGGGCATTTTATATTAGCACTGTCTCACAGGGTACTCTGGGCCTAGAGCTCAGAGTATCCCCAGCCAGTTTATTCTTCACAAGCTGCCCATGCAAGGCAACCTGCAAGTGTGTTTACAGATCTCACACGATAATTTCTTATTCCTCAGTTTGAGTAACCTGTCAGAAATGAATCTCTTTCTTCAGACCTCTATTTTTGCAGGTGCTCCTGGTATAAATGCCTCAACTGTACAAAAACGAACTAGACAAAATGTGCAGACGCTTTATTTGGCATGGAAAGAAACCAAGGACACAGCCCTGCTATGGTTGCAAAAATAAAAAGTGTGGGGAACTTGGCCTTCCTCAATGGAAACTTGACATTTGGGTGGCCCTGCTGCAGTCTGTGTGGGGCTGGCAGTCATTGTCTCTGAACGAAGAGGCTGGCTTAACCTGGATCGCTATCAAATCCTCCCTCTGTGAGACTGTGCACTTGGCAGAGGTACTGACGGAAATTCTCTGGCTGAGAAAGCACAATCAAATCCTGTTAGGCATAGTATCTTGAGAAGGGGGTATATTAGTTTAAAACATGGAGAAAGTTTGACTGCAGTTGTTTGGCGTTTTCTCCAGCTGCTGATATATTTGAATTCTCCTTCAGTTATGAAAATCCCAGACCTGAAAAAACTATCAAGGGGGGGAAAAAAAAGGATTTGCAAGGATCAGAGTGTTTTGTAGGGATCAGATTAAATTCTTCCAGTGTGTATCTTCTATACATCATCCCTCACTTGCTGTATGCACCCGGGATAACCATACAGCCCTAACTGCTAGCTTACTTGCTAGGTTTACTGAGCAAGAAACAAATTCTGAGATTTGTACCTGAACAAACAGCTGGGGTGGGGAGAAAATCCTTCCTCTCATAAGCAGGAGGCAGGCCCTGTACCAGCACGTCCCTTCAGGGTGCCCCACTACCATGCGCTCTCAGTGTGCATACAGAGGAAATCTGTTTAGGGAAGGCTTAAGGTATCAGACCTCTCTCCCACTCACCCTTGCTTCCACAGCAAAATCACATCTCTCGATTGCTAAGCAGCTTGCAGTGCAGGTGTAGGGGCCACAGAAACAAATTTTGATGCACAAGGCAGGATGCCAGCTTAGTGTGCCATCACCTGCTCTCCTGTGGGCCTTATGTCAAGAGATATTAAAAGTACAGTTTGGGTTCCAGTTCAAAGCAGTGCTTGAACTTCATGAACCATCCCTGCCAGGGAGCATGGTTTGCTGCTTGCCATGTCCTTTTCACAGTCCTACAATGAGGGGTTGCATTTGCCCACTGGTGTCCAACTGTGCACCTTCCCAGAATTTGGGAATTTTGCTATTTGTCTCAACAAGAAACTGATTAAGTTCCCAACTCCACAGCTTTTACTTGCCCAAGGAAAGCTCATACGCTCTGACCCCAGGCTGTTTGCAAAGCCTGTCAAAAACCATTTGTGTATGGAGACTGCAGCAGCGAATACCACAGTTAAGGCTAAAAGGCAATTCTATGCCAAGCTCATTCTAGGTCACTAACTTCCTAAGGGTATTCTTCCAAGAAATAGCTTTATCTTGAGTAGTTCTGCAAGAGGAGAGAGACTGAGAGTTACAATTAACCCCTTCTTCAAAAGGAAAAGCAAGAATTCTTCACTCTATCACATGCATCACTCATGATTTACTCAGGGTAAGACTTTCCCACCCCACCCCAGCCAGTATTAGAAAATAGTTACAAGGAAATATTAAATTTGAATGAGAAAGAAATATTCTTCGCCCTTTCAAAAAGGGCACTATTTTATACGTGCTTCATCCACACTCCTTTCAGAAACAAATACAGTGTATCCAAATTTAAAAGAAATCTCACATTGGAGCAATCCACCAACGCCAGGAAAAGGCTTCACTGTTTGGAAAACTCAGATACCCACCAGGAAACCCACTGTAGCAAAGACAAGGAAATACAAGAGGCACACAGATGTTGCTTTAAAGAAAAAGATGAAGCCATGTAGGAAGTGCAATATGGCTAATTTAAAAAGAACATGGAAAAGAAGCAACAAATAACAAAACTAAACAAATAAAGCCAGCTAAATGATGGGAGGAGAGGAGCATTAACAAGTCTGGGACGGTCCTACCAAGATGCATGGAGCTTGTGCCCTTTCATCAGCTGCCATTAGGTTATGGTAGAACGACTACTGGGAGGGATTAGCAGAAAGACCACCTGAGCCGATACCCGACTCACATCACCTTGTCTTTTAGAAGACACCTAGGCCATGAGCAAGAGTACGTAGGAGAAAGACATGGTTATTCTGAGGCTTAGATTCGAAAAGGTTTTTCCCTTAATTAAACATTAGTTCTAAGATAGCGTCAGCCTAGTGCTCAGCAAGTGTTAAAGAAGCACATAAAATGTTAAGAATATTTGGAAAATAGAAAAAAAAACCCAACTGTGCACAGTTCTTATGTCCTTCGTCTCAAAAATGGTGCAGAAGAGCTGGGCAAAGTTCAGAGAGGGCAACAGAGACAATCCAGGGGTATGGAGCAGCTCCTGTGCGGAGAGTAGCTGACTAGACAAGGACTTCACAGGCTAGAAGAAGAAATAACTGAGGGGAGATTAGAAAAAAATCTTAACAGTCATCAGTAGGATAGAGAGAAGAGCAGAAAACTGTCTCTTCCTATCCAAAAAGTGCCTTCTAATGAACTATAAAGCAATGGGATTAAAACAATCAAAAAGAGGTGTCTCTCTTCACAAAGCGTAGTTAAATTGTGTAATTCCTTTCCATGGGGTGCAGTGGATTTTAAGTTGTGATGTGAATTCAAAAAGTGGTTAGACAAATTCATTTATTTATGCTATTAAACACAAATGCATCAGTCTTAAGAAGTCTATGGCTTACAAATTGTATGGTAGGGTGTTCTAGGGAAGTACCCCCAAATGCTTGCCCTGGTCATTATGATTAGACTCTTCATTAGTTGCAGGGCAGTGCTGGGAATGGAATGGGACCAAGGAGACCCTTGGTCTGCCCTAGGACAAGCCAGTTCTGCTCTGATGCACTTACCTGTTTTGCTGCCACAGTTCATCTCAGCCTCTAGGACAGCAGGTTTCTTTACTGGATCTGAAATGGCACTCTGACAGGTGGTTTGTCTGTATCTCTGCCTCCAGACTGTTTTCGTATCTGAATTCAAAGTCTGGTTCTCCTCATCAAGCTAAGGGATGTACACCAGAATCCACCAATGTGGTAACACCTGTGCAGTGCACTGGAGGTCACAGAAGCCTCTGCATAATATAATAAGTCAAAAATATTCTATAATTATGAGAGAAAAGATAGGATATTGTAGGGTTCATATTTTATCTACTTTTTTTCTATATTTAATTAAATAAAGCTTTAATCTTAAAATCTGTCACAAGCTACAAAATCAGTTCTAATCTCTTTTATGGAGTGATGCAAATGGAAAAATTTTGCTATGGTATATAAAACTCAGTTGGACCTCACCAGTCTCGCTATTGTCTGAAAGATAAAATACCAGAAGCTGGTTGCATTGGCTTTGCACAGGTACCGTTTCCACAGAAAGAAGCAACAGGCCTATGATCAGAGATATGAAGAAATGAGAACTGTTAAGCAGTATCTATTTCAATGTATTAAAAAAAAACAAAAAACACAACAAACCATATCCCTTGAAAAACTTAATTTTTTCCTAGGGAGTGTGAAATAGTTATTCTTCCTAAGACTATACCAGAAACTCGTATTTTGTGTAAACACCGTCAGACTATGCACAAAAGATCACACTCAGAAACATTGCAGCTATTTAGCGTTCTTGTGGACTGGAATAACTTTTACTTGAAATAATGAACGTGTCAAAAAGCTGTTTTCTGACTTGTCCAGAAGGACTACAACTGAGACCAAAGTAAAAACATTTGCCACAGAGCAGAAAGAGCCTGAAAAGGGCACTTGAAGGAGTGACTTAAGGGTCACTGTATTGCCAGCTCCTGTTGATTTTACCCTGAGTCTTGTGATACTTAGATCTTTCCCTAAAACAATAGCTTTGGCTTTCAAACAACATGGTAAGGATCTTAGCTTTAAAAATAAAAAATTATCACCACACAACAAAAAAGTAAATCTTGGTAGCAAAATGAAAACATGATCCCCAAAAGCTTCAATATGAAAGAATGAATTTAAAATACTGTTTTAATACTACAATTTTAAGACAAACTTAGGATCTTCAGGGGCCCAACTCATAAATTTTGAAACCTTCGTTTCAGCAACATCAATGAGCTGACTGAAAAACTGTCAGGGAAGTGACTCTGAGAAGAAAATGGGATGCTCAAACTTACACTGTAATTATCACACAACAACTGAAAATACGGAAGAAGAGAAAAAAGAAAAGATGCTTAGTTAACAATATATATATATATTTATATTTATGGGGCAAATATTCATTAATTAATTACTACTCTGTGAATGTAAATTAAATTACTTTTCCATTAGAAGGAATAGAGCAGGCATAAGATCGTAATACTCTAGTTGCTTCTTTTGGAAATGTTTCACAACAATGACCTGTTATTTGGGGGTCCCAAAAGTTTCCTTCTCAATTACACAGCTGCGAACACCACGATCACATGTATTTTAAATTATTCCCTTAGACCACCATATACTGGCAGAGCTCCTCCCTCCTCTATGGAGAGGAAAGACAATGCCAAGAACGAGGGCTCATGGTGCTATTCCGGCCTCAAGAGCACATTGGTGGACACTGGGATCAAACTTTCGGCTCAAAAAAATAAAATCATCCACAGAGGTAGAGCTCTAAAGAACTCTCTCAGAGCTCCACGTTCTGCTTCACCTGGTTAAAGGGCTAGATTTGCACATGGCAGCACATAACCTAATGCAGAAAATACCAACTTCATTCAGCTGGTTGTTTTAGAGAGAATTCTTACAGTAGCTATGGTGACTGCCTGCCCGGCTGGGCGATGGCACTGCCGGCTGGGGCAGCTCTGCTGCTGACCTTTGCATACCACCTAGCCTTTGGAGCAAGCTCCTCTTGGCTGGCTGTGCTCAGTGGTGAAGTAAATGGCATGACAATGATTTTCCACAACATGACGGGAAGCCTGTGCTGGACTGGTGAGCTGCCAAGAATTCTGGAGAGGTGACCTGGTATGCAAACAGATTGAAAATGGTGACAGCAAGGGGTGAGAAGGAGTGATGACAGGTTGCTTAAGCTTCTACCCTTTTGGTTAGTCCCTTTTGACCCACTTCCTCCCTGACCACAGGTGACATTCTGACAGCCGTTTTCCACCTTGGCACAGCTTCTGTCAGTTGTTGCCTCTGTAACTCAAAAAGTCTGACCAGTCTCAGGGCTGATGAGCCCAGCATCCAGTTACACAGGATCCTCTAGATCCTCCCCATCTCCTCCACGCCACAGCTACTATGGAGAGACATTAAGATATTAGCATTTTAGGTCACCATGAAGCACAATCAAAGCTATATCTGAAAGCAATCCACAAGGAGCTGTGCTAGGAGAAAGTCATGGCAAACATTCATTGCTACCCTAAGTATCTTGTTAAATCCTATTTGTAAAAACATTAAGAACTTTTCAGTGTAACAAATACTTATCACTACAGTTAGCCTGATCTGAACATCAAAGTGGAATAGAGAAGAGATGGAAATGGGATATGCGGAAACTGTTTTTTTTAGTGACAATACATAGTTGTCAGCTCACTTTCTTAACTGAAATTCTGATGGTTTATTTGAAATTAATCAGTATCTGCTTCTTGGTACGCAGCCTTGGTAATCTATGTAATGATCTTTAATAAACTGATGTTCTGCAAAGGAAGTCTTTTTTTTGACTGGTGCCAAGAATCAAAATTAAAAATTGTGATGGAGGGAAGAAATGTCAAGGTATTTACATAAGGGTCCTTTAGGACATTACCATTTCCCCAACATACAGACAAATGGAACAAGTGCAACAGCTGAAATTGGTGGCCTAATGACCTCAGCTCTTGGAGGTCCAGGGTCTCCGTCATGGACTTCTAGAGCAACCATTCAAGACTAATCGTGTATGCCACTGATATACAGGCACAATGAACCAAAAGTACATGACCTTCTCAGCAAGTTTCTTTGAAATGCAAACAAGAATCTGACTGCTTGGAGAAGCTAAGCCTCTTCAGTTTAATGAAGAGCAAATGATCTTCCACTTCTTCCCATAAAATTGTGACAACAGACCATATTGCCTGTTTCAGTATTATACAGGAATTTAGTGGTGTTTAGCAGCATTAGCAATTTCAGAGCTTGAATATCTGACACTGATCAAAAATTTTTCCACCCTCTCTAATCTCTAGTAATTATGACTTATTCCATTGACATTCACACGACACTGTTTTCATCACACTGGACTCCTCTGTGCAGCCAAGGACCTAATCAAACACATAATCAATCAATCTACTTGTCAGATACAAACAGCAAGCAAAAGACTTCTTTGTGTCCTACACAATTGCCTTTTTAGAAGACAAGTGAACCATTGGTCTCTAAGAACATGTAATACACAAGTAATGCATAGAGCTTGCATGCTGCACAAGAGCCTGCGGTGCTCTGAAGAAACCTCATGACTAAATTCCTGAAGAGGAACATTTCTGATGGGTTACTCAGATTACCCTGACTGGTGTTTTGGAATTAAGACAGTATGGAAGAATTTTAGAAAAGCTGACTGCAATCAAAGTCAAAAGCTTCTTAGAAGTTAAAACACAGAAGTGGGCAGCTCTTTGGCTTTAGCATCACTGAGATTTCATGAAGAATGAACTCTGTTGCTACAGAACTCCACTCTTCTCTGCAGAGCAGAAGGAAAAGCAACAAAACAGATCAACAGTTTCTAAACATCTCTTTCAGATTCCCAAAGGGCAATAGAAAGAGACATACATGACATCCATCCTTGTTTTGCCTCCTTTTTTTGGGGACAGCAACTATGGTGTTGAGATCCTCAAGACACCACAATGAGACTGAGTTGAGAGCAAGTAGACAAATGTGGCCACAACCTTTTCTGACAAAGTCAGCTGCAATACTTTACTATTGTTATGCTGTAAAAAATATCCAGAAGAATAAACGTAATGCATACTTCATTAAAGCTTCGATATATGCTATGTAACCAAATAATTTTAACATGCATATAAATTGCATTATACAACTTGGATCCTATTCATACTTGGTAAGAATATGCTTATCATGAAACCTTAAGCACTGACAATAACTGATGTAATGAAGTAATTAATTTTGCTAAAATTACTGTTAAAAAAGCCATTACCTGTATTTTAGATGAGTGGGGAACACTACAGAGAATCCCTTCAAAGCTTCTAGTAGCACATGCCAAGTAAAATTCAATTGATAAACACTTTTTACAACTGTGTAGGAATTCAACCACATGGAGTATATATAAATAACTCTACGCAAGTTTCATAGAAGTCTTTATGACAGTGCCTCATCTTCATTATAAAATGAAATCTGGTCAAATTACTTCTGTAAAATCTAGGCACCTTTAGAGATGCTACATTTGGCAATTTACTTTGATGTAATTACATCAGAGTGTACATTCCTTGGTGCGCCATTTGAAACTTCCTCTACTTAGTTTTATGTAGACTACTTGTGGAAAAATCCTTAAGATATTTATGCAGTAGAAATTTGAATAGGAACTTAAATAGGGTTCCTGCAGATTTGCTTTATAGCATCTATTGATAGACTGAGACACTTGTTATGAACTAACCTGAACAAAATCCAGTATCATTAAAACAGCAGCAGCAACTCAACATCTCTGGAAACCATTGTGGCTGGTGCACAAACAGAATAAGCAATGGCCCATTATAACCACTGGTGGAGTCTTAAATATCTTTATTTAAATAGTCAAAATAAATATTCGGTAAGATTTAGCTAACCAAAGTACCACAGCTTTTTTTTTTTTTTTAATGAAGCATAGATATCAAAGTAACATGAGTGCCACCTTCTGGTTTAGACATGAAAACACTTTGGGCTGTACATACTACATTCAAAATTACCAACTGAAAGGTGCAGTATTCCTTTTTTTTCTTTTTTAAAATAATTAGAATGTTCATCTCCAACATCCACAGAATGTTGTAAGAACAAAAATAGTTCAACGCAAGAATTCAGTAAGACTTGCCTATCTTCAGTGCCTGGAGCAAAATACCTATATAGATGCTACAGAAGTATTTTTCCCCCAATTTAACTTCACAGACATCAAATCTTGCTAAACCACATGAACGACTATATTTTAAAATAAGTATATAAATGCAGTGGCTTGTAATACAAGAAGTAGTCCTGGACTCAATGTACTTTGGAGCATATTCTTCCAACTCTTTTCTACCCTAAAAGAATCCCTTTTTATTAATCGAGAGAGTTGTGTGCATCCCCTATCCAGGAAGTGACAGAACCTAACGAAGGAAGCCACTGCTAGATAAATGGTGTAATTTCACAACTTCACACACTTCTTCTGTATATTGACTTGCTGTCAGTTAGGATCATAATCCTCAAAACTTCTGAAATACACATGGCAACTTCTATATTTTTATAAAATACATAACCCTTTTGAACAAATCCCATTCATGTGTTTGATGTCTCAGCAAATTCTCATTCAAATTATGAAGGCAGCCAGCAATCATACTTGTATCTCACAGCAGCAAGTGCTTCCAGGAGGAGGACCATGTCTCTTTCCGCAGTTGCCATCCCCATACTTTCTTATTCTAAAGCAGCAACAGTTCATGAGGTATTCATCAGCACTTAATCAATTCCTTGTTTGTCAAAGGTTCTGCAGTGACTTCATCACGCATGAACTGCTCCTGAAGACAGTAAGTAGAGTTTTCAGTTGATTTTCATTAAACTGGGATCTCCCTCAAAACCCACCAGATAACCATTTTGTTTTCTAGCCTAGGGTATAATGGGTACAAATCTGCCTCCCAAAACGTGAAAGCCATAACATGCCTACTAGATACAAAACCTACTAGGCTAGGTGACAGAGCCGCTAGAGTCAGAGATAGATCTTAACACCAGTGAGAGTGTTTTGTCTGTGTTCCATCCCATGCTCACCAAGCAGGCATCTTTTAAAGCCCACACACGGCAGGAGAAGGAGACCAGAAAAACAAGAGTTGAGGCAGGAGCAGTAGTCACAGGCAAAAAGACCACTAGCTCACACAACCCTATCCCACTTTTACCAGAGGCTTTTAAGAACTGCCACCGCACCCTCCTCAGGGGATGTCGAAGCAGAACTCGACTCGGCCGCCCCGGCGCCGGGGGCAGCAGGCCACAACGGCCTCCGGCAGCCCCTTCCCCCCACCCACCTGGTCGTAAATGACGCGCAGGATCAGGGAACAGCTGGGGCAGGTGGCCACGTCCTCGCCGTTCTCCAGGTCCTCCTGCAAAAGCCCCGGGGAACCAGTCACTCACCCGCCGCCTGCCCGACCCACAGACACCCGCGGCCGGCGGAGGCTGGACCGCGGCCTAATGCTGCTTCCAGACCACCCCCCCTCCCCACCGCCGCCGTCGCCGCCGCCTCGCCCCAGTCCGCCCACCGTTACCCGCGTGATGACGAAGCGGTCCCCGCAGGGGCACGGGTAGCTGTAGGTCTCGGTCTCCTCGTCGTACTCGAAGTCCTCGATCTCCACCTCATCGTGGAAAACCGACATGGCAGCTGGGGCACTACACAGGACGCGGCGGAAGGGGCGCGGAGGCGCACGCGCAGCCTGACGGGGCGGGGGCGGGGCGCGAGCGTCTCTCATCACGTGGTGCGGCGGCGGGTAAGGGCGGCGCGGCGGGGCCCGAGAGGGCCAGGTGGGGCGGGCGGCGCGCGCCCCCCCCCTCCGCCCCGGGCGGACCGTTGGGGCGGGGGAGGGTGAGCGCGCGAGAGAGAGAAGGTGTGGGGCGGGGCTCTGTCCCCCCGCCCCTTCCTCAGAGGGGTCCCCCCTCGCTGGTGGGACGCGGTGGTCCCGGGCACCGTCTCCGAGCGCTGTCCTCCGTTCCTCGGCCCTGCCGGTTCCCCGTCCTGGCTGCCCCCTCCTGCCTGGCCGGCGGCGCGGAGCAGTGGGTCCGCTGCGGCTGAGGGGGTCCGGCAGGGCGCTGCCGCGACCTTGGCCTGCCCCTTCCCCTTCCGCCGGGCCCAGGCGGGCGGGCGCGGCAGCCGTCCAGCCTCCCGGATGCTCCTGGCAGGCGCAGGCTTCTCCCGTGCTTCACACGCGCCCACCCCACCCC
>JANZLQ010000078.1:6192974-6235822 GCA_026212715.1 Elanus axillaris | reverse complement strand
CCACCCCACCCCCCCGTGTGTGCTCCTTAGTCCTAGGTCCAGGGGAAAAGCGTCTTCCTGTGGTGACTTTTGCAGGAGGGACGGTTTGTCTAGATGGGTATCTCTCACCCATCTGTACGCATGCGTTTGGTACAAGGTGTCCTATCCTGCTTGCTTAAGTGTCCTGCCCCCCCCCTCAAGACTGTCTTGCATTATTGACGTAGTAAGTTGCTCTTCAGTGTGGTGCAGGTTGACTAAAAGTAACTCTCTCCCTTCAGCTACTGATGTAGGGCTGTGGTAAAGAAGAGATGCCGTCATAGATCTCAAGCAGTATTAACCCAGGGCCGGTGGCTGAGAGGGTAAGGAGAATGAATGAATTGCTTGATTTTAATTTTAAGTGCGGAGAGGAAGGAGCCGTATACTAAAGTAGCACTTACTTCTCTCCATGGAGCAAAGGAAGAAAGGGGGTATTTCTGTAAGAAGGCTTGGGTAAGAAGAGAGTCAAAAATAAAGGGAGAATATCCCACCAGACAGGAGCTTGGGAGGCTGAAGCACTGCACTTCTTGGAGGGCAGGGAATTGCCAAAGAGCTGGATGAGCCAAAAAAACTCAGAGATGACAGATGGGGGAAGACGCTGTTCACGGTTCATAAAGGCATGACTCAGACTTGTATATGGTAGAGGAGAACCAGGACTCATTAAAAGAGGTTTTGGAATTTATTAGTTACAGGGTAAAAATTACAAGTGATTTTTATTGTGATTTTCAGATTGGAAAGTGATTGATGACAGTGTAAATGGATCAACTATCTTGAAGTACCATTCAAGAGTTATTTTTAGTTTAGGGTAGAGTCTTACTCTGAAAATAGTCAGCATCAATAGATCATTCAGTTCTGACTTTAAAGTTGTAGCTGCTACAATAAAATAAGGGTGACATTTATTTTGTTTTCAGTATTATTTATTGATATTGAACTTTTGGTTGGTTGGTTGTTTTTTTACATTTTCCTGTGTAGAACTAAACATATTTGCTTCCTGAAGTGGTAGTAGTGAAAATGAGAATGAGTCTGGCTTTAAGTGACTGTCAACCTTAGCAGCAGGATTAAATATGTAAAATATTTTACAAATATGTAAAATAAACAATGGAGAATCTTTCAATTGGATTTTAATGTTAGGCTATGTATTATACCAGCAGATCTTGCTGTGTTTTGTAGCAATTAATTGCAGAAAGGGGTTTGAAGGGTATGAGGTGATTTAAAGAACATATGAAACCCAGTAATTAAATCTTTATTCTCCATTCTTGGTCTCTGAAGTGAAGCGTTGGACTTTATGAGGTTCATTTTGATGTTGTGGTGATTTAAAGAGTCACAGCTGTTGGTATAAACAGCTTACATAAGAAGGTCTGCTTTCAAATATCCTTTGTTTTTACTTTGAATGGGTTAACGTGGTAGAGTGAAAAGCTTGAAGACATGAATCAAAAAGCAAGAAGCCTAAAAAAAGGAGATGTAGGTGGATATAACCAAGATATGCTATCTAAAGGACATAAAACGGTCTCATGAATTTGAGTAACTCAGTGATTTTTGAGCACTCTGATTTTACAGACAGGTAGAAGAATGTCACTTCTTTGTTAGATGTGTGCTTTGTCTTGCTAAAATATTTTAAGATTGTTAATACTTTTGTTACCAGTAGCGTCTACATATTTGCATGTAGAAAGTGCTAAAGTATTTTGTTTAAATAGAGTATTCTGTGTATGCTGTGGCAAAAAAAAAAAAGTGATTTTGCTCACTGGTGGTAGAAGAGTTTTAAATAATTCTGCTTTGAAAAGTTGCAAGCTGCTGTGGAATTAAATGCTAAAAAGGTGTTAAAATTATGGAGAGTTAAAAGCTGCAGGATGTATTTCTTATGCTTGAACATGGGCATTCTGAGTAGTTACAATAAATGTATTCTGTTTCTTAGCAGCCAGATTTATGAAAGCTCTGCCTCCCATTTGTACAAGATTACAAACAGGACAAATTATCAAGTGACCAGCCAATGCAGCTGTTGGTAAAAGCCTAGAGAGTATAGGCCTGTTTAGTTAAACAAGCTGGATCATTGCCATTTCAAAGGATTCAAAATGAAAAACAAAACCATTTTGAAATTAAATTACATGCTTTAAAATAATGCAGGGAAAGAGATTTAAATGGAAGTAAAAGATTAAGAAGGCTTTAAAGAAGCAATGGACTGCATCATAGAAATAATTTCAAAGGTGATGATAATATGATAGAGAATTATGCTAATCCATTTTTTAGGAAAAACAAAGGCAGATTTACAAGCAATGAGAATTGGCTCTCTATGAACCTGTTCCTACACTTTGTATATGAAGGGTATTTCTGACTTACTTTTAATATTGTACATGTCAGTTTATCATTCTCTATCATAGCTCCAATTTGAGTACGCAGTTTTGAATCTTCGCACCATGTTTCCACTGTAGTGCATATAAGTGTCTGCCACTTGCTTAACTGTTTAGAGATATAAGTATTGTTATGTAGGAAATACGGAAGTATAAGGTATTTATGTTTTTAAATAAACCTGTAAACAGTTTTATTTAGTGTTTATAAAATTTTTCAACCAGAACATTTTCTTTACCAATAGAAAGGGAATGCATATTCAGCGTTTGATCTTCTTTCAAACATAAATATTGTTTGAGCATTTAGAATCACAGATACGTTGGCTGGAAGGGACTTCTGTGGGTCATCCAGTCAAAGCTCCTGCTTGGAGCAGGACAGTTGCTAGCACTGGATTAAGTCAGTCCCAGGTATATAGACCTTTGTACTTCAAGTTCATGAGGTTTCTGTTTTACAGTCCTGCAGTTTCTCAGTGTCCCTTTGAAGTGAAGCTCTACCATTCAGCATGTCAACCATCCCTCTAATTTAGTATCATCCACAAGTTTGCTGATGGTACATTCTGTCTCGTCATCGAAATTACTCATAAATTTACTGAAGTATATCAGCCCCAGTATCAACCCTAGGGTACTCCTACTGTTACTAGCCAGCAACTGAAGCAACCTGAAGCCATCAAGTCTTCCATCTGTCTGCCCAGCCAGTTTCCAGCCACTCCCAACAGTCCGTCTGGCCTTAGCTTCCTAATGTGTATGCAATGGCAGATGGTGTCAAAAGCCACAGGACAGTCAAGGTGTATTGTATCCACTGCTGTCCACTTAGCTGCATGACCAGATGTTTCATCGTAGTAGGTGTTCAGATCTATCAAACATAATATGCCCTTGGCAAATCTGTGTTGAATCTCCCTGATTACTTTCTTAGCTTTCACACAGCTGAGAGGACAAGCTCTGAGCATTTTTCCAGAGACTGAGCTGGTGCTAACTGGACATAGGCACTGCTTCTTGCCTCTTAAAAATGACCACGCATTACCTTTTTTTCCCAGTCAACTGGAGATTTTTCTCAGGTAACTGTTTTTCACAGGTAATAGATAGTTGCCTCACAAGCATGTCAGCTGTGTCTCTTAGCAGCCTTGAGTGTAACCCATCTGGCTCTCTGCATTTGGATACATCCAGGTTCTCTAAGCAGTTGCTGGCCCCACTCCTTTGCCCTCTCCTTCCCAAGCACTATTGGTCCACGCAGAGGTCTGGGTGCAGGCTTTGCCTCTGAAGACTGATGAGAAAAACATGTTGAGTACTTCAGCATTTTATATATCATCTGTAACAAGGTTGTCTTCCCCTTGAATTGACGGATGCACATTTTCACTTAACTTTTTATGATACTTCCATATTTTTAAAATTACTTCTTGTTACCCTGTATGTCTGTTGCTAATTTTAGCTCCAGTTGAGCATTTAAGATTTAATGGAAATAAAGGGTGAGAACAAACCATGTCAAATGATGAGTATTTTATTTAACAAATAATTATATGGATTTTTCAGGAGCTGGTGATTCTGAAGACTGCCTACTCATGATGGCTCATGCTGCTATTTATGTGGGGTTTACTGTTCCTCAGTTACTGAGAGGCACTAGCAGAATTTTTCCCACTCATTCTGTATTGCTGTTGATGAGGCACTCTGATTTTTGTTACTGCACAGTGAATGGGTAGGTTATCCACGTACAAAATCTTTTTTTTTTTTTTAAGAGAGAATGTCATTGTAACACTTCACTGTCAAAATGAAGCTGACAAATTATTACAGACCTGTAAATACTTATTTAACTCCTAATTGTATATTTCTATTTAAAAAATATTTAGACTTAGTCTGGATTACATTGGTAAATTGTTATGTTAATAGAAATTCCTATCAGTAAGGGACAGTAGCACAGCTGTCAAAATGACTATTATCTTTTTTTGCTTTTTGTTGCAGCACAATAAAATCAAAAAGGAAGATGGATCATCTAGAGAGAACAGCGAATAATTTTCGCCAGGAGGTTAGTGTTCTGTTCTTCAGGATACAAGTATGTTTTTTTGTGTGTGAAGAAACTGGATCATTGTATTTGATTCTTAGGCTTCATTTTGTCTTCTACTGGAGTCTAGTTTACTACTTTTTCTCATTTTTCATATTTGATATTGTTACAAAATAATTGTATTTTGGTGATCAATGTGTGAAATGTAATGAATGTTCTGGTTTCGGCTGGGATAGAGTTAGTTTTCTTCCTAGTAGCTGGTATAGTGTTGTGTTTTGGATTTAGCATGAGAAGAATGTTGATAACACGCTGATGTTTTCAGTTGTTGCTAAGTAGTGTTTAGTCTAAAGTCAAGGATTTTTCAGCTTCTCATGCCCAGCCAGCAAGAAGGCTGAAGGGGCACAAGAAGTTGGGAGAGGACGCAGCCAGGACAGCTGACGCAAACTGGCCAAAGGAGTATTCCACGCCATATGATGTCATGCCCAGTATATAAAATGGGGGAGTTGGTCTGGGGGGTATTGCTGCTCGGGAACTAACTGGGTATCAGTTGGCGAGTAGTGTGCAATTGCATTGTGCATCACTTGTATATTCCAATTCTTTTATTATTATTAATGTCATATTATCATTATTAGTTTCTTCCTTTCTGTTCTATTAAACTGTTCTTATCTCACCCTGCAAGTTTTACTTCCCTGCCCCCCCTGATTCTCTCCCCCATCCCACTGGGCAGTGGGGAGAGCGAGTGAGCAGCTGTGTGGTGTTTAGTTGCTGGCTGGGGTTAAACCAAGACAATGACTTATAAAAATTATCGGTGATGTGACGCTGTTTACTTTGTTGGACAAGAAATTTAATAGAATTCTGGTCAAGTATGGATTATGAGAAGTAATGAAACCACACCGATACCCATTATCTCTACATAGCCTTCTCAGATTTTTATGGGTATCTACAGTTCTAGTTCAAATTTGATATCAAAAAAATGTGGAAAATGTCCTTTTATAACATAGGAGGTAAGATAAAGTGTAGACATTTTGAAGGGAGAGATGATAGGCAGTTGTAAAAAGGATCTTTGTTCATATCTATTTTAATTCACAAGTACAAGGAAGATAGAGCATTGTTCTCCATCAAAATCCAGAAATGCTTATTCTGGATCTCAGTTTTGTGCAGTAAGCATTCTTCTTCATAATGTTCAGAAGTGAACATACTTTTGTATTTCCTTTCCGCAATTAGCTTAAGTAGATGTTTTGAAATTTTTAAATACTGGCAGAATATGGCTTCAATTCTCAAAAATGTTTCAGTAGTAAAACAATTCTGCATTTTTCTTAGACTTTCCAGGAGAAGTAGGGCACTTTTTTGACTGAAAAATACCATCTTTAGTTCCCAAGAATTAGGAAATTATGCCCAATTTTTCTCCATTGTTTAGTTAGCTTCTGTCAGTCTTGAGTAGCCATTCATGAAAGGCCAGTCTTGCACGTGTCACGCAGCAGGACAAACTGTGTTCTCAGACACACTACACAGATATTAATGTGCATGTGCGTACATAATTAAGTCCTTCTCTGCTAGGTTTTTCCCTCATTATGGTTGAGAATAAGTCACAGGCCAAGCAAATTCTCAAAAGGAATCTGGGTGGTGGGGATATATAGGTAACCCCCAAAACTGAAGATTCAGCACTTAACGACATAGGCCGTAGACGGATGAGACAAATGCAGCCTCGTTCTGCCAAGGTGTGAGCCAGCTTTGGGAACCATGTGTCTGAGCTCTGTCTCAGCTACTCACACCTAATGTCAGCTCTTACTTGAGTACACATTAGCATTGCTTGTGGACGTACAGCTGCTTGGGTGGATCCAGTTTATGCCAAATTAACTCTGTACATGGAGAAAATGAGTATAGAGGCAGGTACAGTCAGATGCACATTCTTGTTTGCTTCAGACATGGCAAAAATGATTGCAGTTTTGGGTTTTGCAACCATGTTTTTTTTATCTTCGATATTTCTGATTGCTTGGCTTGCTTACTTATTCTGCTCAACATAAATACTGGGTAGCTGGAAAATACATGGAAAACGATCCTTATGAGGTGTTGGAGGCTCTGAGGTAGTACAGGGAACTGTGTAAGGCCTGAGGAAGAAAAGGAATCTGTATGGCATAGGTGAAAGAGCAGGGCTCAGTTCTTGCTACTGCAAATTCTCTGCATATTAGAGGATTATGCTGTTTCTTTTTTTGATGCTTGATTTATTCTTTGTTACTTTATTTCTGACCACTTGAAAATCAGTTTATTTTAAATCCTCTGCTTGGTTTTAAATTCCATGTAATCAGCAGTTGGCTTCCCTCAGTCTGTATTACCTTATTTGGCCATTTCAGTCCTGTAGAAAGATGAAAGAATCATAGGTCTGGGTTGCATTAGTCTGCACACCACACAATATCGCCTGTTGAAGATTGGTAATGGGAAGGACCAGGGCAAGAAAAAGTGCCTAACACTTCTGTGAAATACAACAGCAAAGTCTGTCCTGTGTTCTCCCTCTCACTGCAGCCTTGCTCTGGGCCAGTTGGATACTCTTGTGATGCTTCAAAATACTGGGTGAATGTCTTTGATCACCCTGACTTAAATTCAGTTTTTGTAATAACTTTATACTGATTAAGAATTAAATTTCCGGTGCTCTGTCAGATGTATCAGCCAAAGAACAAATTAGGGAGTATACTGGCGAGTAAAGAAGGGAATGAAGAAGATCCAAACTTAACGTCCATTTCCTGCACTTAAGGTTTCTCCATCAGAACAACCATTTAAGTCATGTGTCTGACATTTCTTTTGTTAACTTAGAGTGATTGTGTTCCCCATTCAACACTGTCTGCTGAAGTGGAAAAGAAATGTATGCTACTTTATTTTAAATTGGCAAATGTCTTGCTGCTTAATGGGACAGTGGACGTGTTCAGATGTTGCTTTATGAATAAATTAATTTCCTGCCATGTGTTTTAAATTAGAGCATAGTTGGTTAAAGTTGGGTTTGGTTTTTTTTATCTGTTTGATCTTATACAAATGAGCAATGGTAGAGTTCTGGTGGTATTATTAGTATTTCCTAGTGTGGTAAATGACATCAGCATTTTTTAACAGAGTAAAATCTGTATATTGGCCTGTGTAGAAAATATTTAGGGTATTACTTTCTCTTTGTAGAGGAAAACAGTTAATAATTATTAACTCAAAAATACCTGAAGAGGAAGGGCGGGGAGGGGACAAAAATCCATGTTGTACTGATGGGCATCAAAGAGTTTAAGTGGGGAGTCCCTCCCCAATGTTCCTGATGCAAAATCTGCTTTTTGTTTAGAAAAGCATTATTTTTCATATTTTTTTTTTAAATCTCTTCAAAGGCAATATCAACTATGGCTCTTACATCCTCTTCCATCTGGTTGCCAAACAAAACCTCTTCTGTTAACTAGCAATGAATGCTTGTGTTGGGAGTTTCCCTCTGTTGGTAGATAACATACGTGGTCAAATGGGTATGTGTGTAAATGCAGTAAGACAAGGCTTATTGTTTTTCTTTCATTAATGCATTAAGCAGTAATGCATACTCTGCCAGTAATGCATTTAATTACTTAAATAAAACCAGATACAGATCCAGAATTCTCCTTAGGACTTCAGTAGCAGCTGTTCTTTTAAGAGTTTCCTTTGTCAGTCTTTATAGCAGAGATTTTTTTTACTTTGCTGGAAGATACAGGGATCTGCTTTGTAGATGTCAAAGGCATCTGTGAAGTGGTAACTAGCAATCACTTCTCTTTATTGTTACATTCTTTTCAAGTGAAATAAAATAAGTTTGTATACAATTTTAGAATAACCCTGACAAAAGTGACAGACATGGTGGACTATCAGTAGAAAACTATTTCTCCATTCAGTAACTATGTAAGTGAATCCGTTTTTGTTTCTCTGTGCCAGTGAAAAAAATATTGGTGCTTTAGATAATGAAATGCCACAGAAAACATGCAAAGCGATAGATATCTCATACACAGATTCTTGAGTACTTTTGTTGCAAATGATATCTGTGTAACACAATGGCTTATTCTCCTTTTGTTAGGTAATTTCACAAGCAAAAGTGTGTGGAATCACCAATGAATCGGAGACAGTCAAAAGACTTCGTTTGGCTATCGCAAATAAAGATTTTACTTTCAAAGCAGGACAGTGGTAAGATCTTACAATATTTAAGGGGAAAATTAATAGCAGAAGTCCACTATAACAAAATGTTAAAAGGCTTCTGATACTTGAGCCTTGGAAAAAAATTTTAATTTACATAATATGATACTTTATTGTTGGGTGCTCTGTCAAATAGCTGATATTTGGCATAATTTTAAAATAGCCATTATTAAGTATGCTAATACTAATTTTAGAAGGACAAAAATGGATATTCTTTAAATGTTCAGTTTGATTGTTACAGTATTTTCCTCTGGTTTATGTATATTACATTGTTTATTCAAGAGTGCTTTGAAGTACACTGCACTTTATTCTGCAAGCTGCCTTTACTGTCTTTATTTACTAGTTATTTTTACAGAGGAGCTGAGACTGCTGATTACTTAGTTTTGATTTATAATTGAATCAGAATTGCCTGTTAACTTTTATTTCTTCCCCTAGAAGTTTCCACTCTGAAAACTAAGCCCATTAGGTCAGATTAATATATAAATATAGATGGGCAAACTTGAAAATAAAGAAACTTGAATTATTAAGACTTTGAAATTATTAGCTGTTTGTTTTAGCAACTTTACAGCTTTTTTCCCAAGGAAGTAGTGCATTTTCCTGTTTGTCTTCCTTCCTCGTTAAAAATACTCCCACTCAATCACTTTTTTTTTCCTCTTAGAAATTAATTTAAAACTATAAGTAGTTGCTTTTGGCATTGGACTTTTAAATGTTATTAAACTTTTTATTGGCTTAGGCCATCTGAAAGTGGTTTTGCTGGAATCAAAGTATAGCTGCTAGGATATTAACAGCATATGTTACTCATGTAGTGTTAATATGCTGGCTTTTAAATTTAGAACCAGAACACAAGATGTTGATTGCAATAATTTGTTTGTGGAGTAATTTGCTGCGGTTTTTGCACATGTGCAGTGACTCATATTAAATTCTTCCTTGCCAGTACTTGGAAAGTACATTTACCCTCCAAAAATGTTTTAAAAATTATGCTGAAAACTGAAAGCTTTAATTATAATTACTCTTTTTCATATTCTTCTTCCTTGAAAGTACTCTAATGCTATTGTAAGGTATACAACTTTTCTGTACTCGTAGCTATAAACTATGGTTACATTTTTTGATGAGCAGTACAAAACACCAGGCCACAATTTCCTGAGTAGAAAAGGCTAACTTGTTAGAATTTGCTATAGTAAGATATTACAGCTAAAGATTGCCATTAAAATGTATACATTTTTGAAAGTGTTCTAATTATCAAGTTTTTCAGAAGCAAAAGTGAGTTTGTTTTGCAACTATGTTGGCAGATACTAGTCTTTATCTGACTTCAGGTAATACTGAAGAGACTTGTTGCCCTTACCCGTTTTGATTTACTAAAACATGCACTGACATATATGCATGTTATAAATACTTTGAAGAAGAAGCTTTATGGTTTTAATGTTTCTCTTCTCTTCCTCCAGCAATTGCTAATTGTTTCTTAAATATTTGGCTTAGGTAGCCTTTAAAGGAGGGAAATGAAAAACCACTGTAATATCTCTGATTTACATCTTTTTGCTCCTCTTCTTGTGGGATTATATAGGTTTTGGTTTTTTCTTTTTTCTTTTTTTTCCTTAGAACTGCTCTTTTCACTTAAGCTGTCACAGATAGCATTTCTTCAGGAGTCCTCTTATCCTTCCTACACACAGCTAAGATTAGACAACCCATTAGAAATACAAGCTAGTCCACTATAATGTAGTATACTATGCCCTGAAATCTCTCATAATTATGTAAACGGAAAAGAAATACTAATATAGAAAGAAATACATGCCTACATTAGTACATTAGAAGGGTGAAAACTACATTTGATTTAGGTTGTACAGCAGTGTTTGGTTTTGTATGAATGTTTCCCCACCAGGTGCAAATAATATTTCCCTTATATGTCAAGCAGAACATTTTTACTTGAATGGAAATTGTTACTTTACAGTGTAAATGTAATTTTTTTCCATTAGCATAGGTAGTAAGATTATTTTCCGCCAGAGGGTGGCAAAGAGCTTTAGTAGCATCTTGACGTTTTCTGCTACAATAAATGCTGCAATGCAAGAGTCGTCCTTTCTAATCTCTTAGATCCTTACTGCCAGGAAAGCTGAGCCCCGTGGTCAGTGGGGCTGCAGAAGCTGAGGACAGCAAAATAAGCCTTCTCAACTTTTTTTGGTTGTTGACCTTTTATTTGCAGTCAGATACCCTTACACACCATCAAGTTTATTAGCATAAAGTTAAAAATTGTATCACTATAGTATTATATATATCACACTTTGTGCATTCTTTGGGAGAAAGAGAGGATATTTTTCTTTGAAGGGTGAAGCTTTGTGGGAAGTCATCAGGCAAGATTTTTTCTTTAAAAAGTGGTGAGCTATCCAAAGTGTTTTTTCTCTCAAGAATTTGTGATCTCTGTGAAGAATACAGCCTTGCTGTTTAAAGAAAGTATCTGTGCAGTGGAAGCCAGTCTGTATTTCTTGTTGCATTCTCATTTAACTAATACTGAGCCAGCATAACTCAGGCTTGAATTGACTAATGATTCTCTAGTTCTTGGCATTGCTTACCAGTGTGGTTGTTTCCCAAGAAGTAGAGCAGTATGATTAGTTTTAAACATTAGTTTTCTTTTGAAGTATAGGGATTTTGTTATGTGCTGTGGAAAACTGAAATATTTAAAGATTTATGCAACACAGAGGAGTTTAAATGTTTGATTATAAACCAGCTTCTAACCTTTTCTGATACTATTTGGAATATCAAAGCCTTACTTTTATGAAAATGAATTGTAGCTCGTGTAGTAATGGCTTGCCTTCCATACTTTCTATTGCTGGTGTTGCGAAAGCTTAGCCATATGTTACCTTCTAATCTGTGGAAACCCATGTGTGGTTTACTTTAAAAAAAATTGTAGTCCTTTATTCCAGTTCCATTTCCTATCAACTAGAAAGCAGTATCTGTCACCAGAGGGCACTGCAGTTCAAGAAGTAAAGCATTTCTGCTTCTAGTCATTGATCTTTCACAGGAGAAATTTTTTACAGCCTGTGATTTTATTTCAGGTATTTCATCTTCCTAAGGAAAGAAAGTGTTTAATCGAAAATCATTTCCTTAAAATTAGCTTCCCGATCTTCTTATGTTTGAAAATTGAAGAGCCCATCAAAGGGACCAAAAAGAGTGGGATTTAAGCCACTCTTATCAGACCATATTGTGGCTTTCGTTTAATACACAAATGATTTATTTAAACACTTAGAATTCTAGTCTGTTGTAATATGTGGCATCTAATGCTAAAAGCAGAATGGTTTAAAAACCTGCTAGTTTTACAAAGGTGATGATATATTTCTAGATGAAAATAATTCTAAGGAAATGGCATTATTCAAGATTAAGTCCTGTTTTGGAAAACTTATGTTAGGGAAATGAAGATGTCTTTGTAAAAGAAGGATAATTGAAACAAAGGCAGCCATTTTGTTTAGGTTATTGTTTTCCATGTTTGGGGTTGTTGGTTTGTTTTTTGGTTTTTTTTTTTTTTTTCAAACTTCTGTTTCTGGTCTATTTTTAGGGTTGATTTCTTTATTCCTGGAGTATCTGTAGTTGGGGGGTTCTCAATATGCTCAAGCCCTGGCCTCTTGGAACAAGAAGGAATATTAGAGCTGGCAGTAAAGCACACTGTTCATCCTCCTGCTCACTGGATTCACACCGAGGTAAATGAGATTAACTGTGAGATTTGGCTTTTGGGGTTTTTTTTTCCCTTCTGGTTTTTTGGAGGGGGTAGTGTGTGTGATTTCAGACTACTTTTTGCTATTGACTGCAAAACTACTGTTAACTTGTTCAGCCATTTTTAATACAATGTAAATCTTAAAACCTTTTGTTCAGAAGGGTCAGAAATTGGATGTTTATGTGGTAGGACGGTTATTGTGATCTTTTGACTCCACTTGTACTTGGTGGACTTACAGTGATACTGTACTTAGTGCATATAGGGTTCTCACTCCTTTGGAATTAATGAACTGAAAAATGTTGAAAAACCTCTGTTCTAACTTGTGTCCCCGAGAACAGGTTGTGTTACACATTATAAAGTTACATCTGATAACTTGCCATCATTTTTGGCCATTTCTACAAACAGAAACTGGGAATCATTGTCAGATAAATATAAATATAGATTATTAAGGGGGAGCAAAGGGAGATATTTAATCAGTTATTCTGAAATGATAAAACAACAGAATACTTTAGAATTTCAATAGCAGTCTTTTAAATATGCAATATTTTTGTAATACTGACATAACCCAAGGCTTGATTTTTGCTATGTTAAAAGTAAAGTCTGACACTTTGGCTTCTTGCATTGTTTTGTTCTTCCATTTATCCCATTTAGTTATCGTCAGAAGAGTCCTATTTCTGCTGCTGATCATATTTCATAGATGATCTGTCCTATCAACTTCTGTTCTTTTTGCACTCCTCCGTGATATGTCTTATTTACTGTTCTCTACCTGCGTTTGTATTTCTTAAAGGTGTCTGTGAAGTTTAAATTGATGGATTCTTCTAGGTTTACAAATACTGCAATTATGTTCATTGGCCAACAAGTTACAGTGAAGACTGATGCAAATTTACTAGAATTGAGAATATGCAAAGTGCTGAAAATCTAGTAGCTAGCATGTGACCATCCACAGTATTTTAATCGGTGTCATATCAAGTTATCTCCACTGGAACATAAGCAAAATAACCTTTTTGAGATGTTGTGTAGAACTTGTAGTGCATGTCTCAGCAGACCCCATAATGCCTAAGAGGATCTGATTTTTGATATTACTTTTCAGAGAATATGAAGACCTAACTTCGTAATTCCCAGTCTCTGGAGACTCTTACAGTTTTTTATGTCATAAATCAGTTTGCTGTTGCTGAGTTTTCTGGCTGAATTTATAGGAAAATCTTTAGTTAGTGGGTAAGCTGGGTCAAACCTGATGCTGTGGAGGAACCTCCAGGGTATATACAGACTGTTCTAGCTAAACAAAAGTGCATGCTTTTCCTTAGGAAAGAATAAGAAAAAAATAGCAACCTAGGATTTGAAAAGGTTGTATATATGGTGAAAAAGTCTGGTACTTAATTGTTTAAAAGTTACTTCTAAAGGAAGTTGATATCTCGGGGTAAAAGATGTTATGGGAATAGTTAGTATTAATTTACTCACTGTATCTGGGGGTTTTTGGATTTTTTTTCCCTAATGTTATTGTATATTAAATCATAATTTTAGCACAGAGTACTTTATAGCTTTAGGAAAACAGCCTTTTCTTTAGAAAAATGTACATGTAATGTATTGATTGCTTCACTTTTCTGCCTAAGCTGTTTCAATGCCATATTTACAAACTAGGCTCAAGGACAATACTTTCTCACCGTATTACTCCAGAATTTTACTAGTTTTTGTGAATACTGACTTACTGTTATCATTGCCATGGCTAAAGCACTGAAACATGTGGGCGACTGCTGGTTAAGAGAGATTTTTCCTGTGTCCTATGTCCAATCTTGATGAGATATAGCTGGTTAAGGAGGCAGATTAGACAGTAATGAGATTGTTTCTCCCTAAAAATGCTTATTTCCACAAGGTGTACCATAATCTTATGTCTTCCTTCTGCCACGTGAATCTGGAACACTTCTGGATTCACACATCTTTAAAACAGAGTAAATTGTGGTGGGAAAGCCTGGCAGTGCACATTGAAGAAGGAGAGAGAAATTAGTTTCAGAGAATGAATGCTGATTGTCTTACACTATAATTGAGAGATAATACTTTAGGCAATAATTAAGAAATGCAAGAAACTTATTTTTAATGGTCATACTCGGTAATTTAGGAACCTCTGTGTTCTGTGCAGTACCTGTGTCCAAGGGCTTCCTTCTTCCTGGTGGAATTGTTACATGTTTAGACCTTTGCTTACTATACAGTTGTCATTAATGGACGTTCTTTTGTTTCTATTACTATTTCCTGATATCAAGGAGGAAGTGTTTTTATTCTCTAAGTGACTAACTGCTAATTTTTCAGCAGTTCTTGTAGCTTTTCTTTTTTTACCTCCTCCTTTCCCACCTTGCTTGGTTTTCCTATGCTCTTTTATTTTATTTTTTAAACCCTATATATCGCCTGAAATGAGTTCTGTTTTCTGCTCCTGTTTCTTCTGTTAGCTTGCAGCAATGTGGAAGAACTCACCTGACTTCTCTGTACTGCAGTTTCACCCTTCATGCTGGGATGCAGTGCTGGTTTACCAAGAAGATACTTACCCAAATGGTTTTTTTTTTGTTGTAGTTTTAGTTTTCCATGTATCAAAAAGACATGCTTTAGCAAATTTTGCTAAGAAGTAATTTCTTATGTACCAAGTGGAGAAGAAGAGAGAAGGTTTTCCCCTGATTTTTCTTTTTCTACAACTCTGAAGTTGCAAATGCAGAAGTGGTTCTGCAAGAAATACTCTTGTGGATACTTGCTTCACTTCTGGGTGTTTTTTATTTTTTAGGAACGGGGATGGAAAAACTTTCTGCATCTGTGCAACTCATTCTGACTTCCTTCTGTGATCTCATAGCAAGGCCTTTTTTGACATGAGACTGGGTTTAGGTAAAAGTGTGATCTCACATGTTAACCTCAGGTTTTCACAACCACATACTGCTGTTGAAAAACTCTTGCATGATCATCCCTCTTCAGCTCTTACAGGGGTGGGAGGGGGGAGTCACCATCCTCCTTTATCAGAAGACTGAAACTTCTGAAAGTAGAAGTAGATCCCTAGAGACACTGAAACAGATTACTTCAGATAGCTCAAACTGTGTGTTTATTTCAAAGTACTTCAGTTTTCCCTTACTGGTCAATAAAAACTAAAAAATCACAGCCCAGTCCAGTGACTGTGGTGGGAAAATATTTCAACTTTTGCTTTTAGTTTTGAAATTAAGTATCTTCTTTTCCATCCTAGTGTACTCTTGACTCAGAAGTGGCTCTGCGAGTGGGAGGTGACTTCTTCTTTGATCCTCAGCCTGGTGACTCCCCTGTAAAACTAGTGCTGATAGCAGGGGGTGTTGGAATTAACCCATTGTTTTCTATACTGCTGCATATAGCAGATCTTCATGGATACCAAGAGGGTAAAGGAAATGGATACAAAATGGGAACAGTGAAGCTGTACTACAGTGCAAAAAATACAAGCGAACTCTTATTTAAGGTAAATAAAAAGTTTTTTAAAAAATAGATCTCACATAATTCAGCTATCAGTGTATGTATCATTCTGTTGCCAAATTCCAGACAGCCCCTATGTGTAAGACATTGTACAGAGACAAAAGTCACTTCCTGCCTCAAATCCCATGTGTATTTTGTTAATTACTTATGCCAGTGTACAAATTAAGGCTGTTACTGGACATACCTGGTCTCATTGACTTCACTAAGTCAATTAGCCCTAAATGTCTGCATTTTACTATAATGTTTTAAGAGCATCATAGTATACTAAAGATTATATATACTGTAATATATGTGTGTATATACACACTAATATTATGCATAATGCTATATGCATATTACATATAATACTGTAACCACACAGTCTCAGTATAGATTGTATTGAATTTAAGACTAGCAAGAGCAATTACATCCAAATAGGGGAGCTTTATTGATAATACATTAGGTATTAGTATTGATAATACATTGGGTATTAGTGTATGAATGAAGTATTTATAGCCACTTGTAAAATTGTTTGTATAGTACTTAACATTTACTTATCAGTTGAAGATCAGTTGTCACACTCAGCCATTAAGAGTCACTGATAAGATTTTAGGGTCAAATTAGTGCAGCTTCTGTAAAGAAGCATCCCTAAGGATTTAGGTTTCTTTGAAATATTGAAAGCTTTTGATTGTAAGATACAAGTGAATATCTATCATGATTTCAGCAATTGTGTATAGGATCCATTGCTAGTTTTTCTTCTGTACTTCTACCATATTTCTAGATATGAAGAGGTTTGCTTTCCTTGAGAAATCATTTGTTTGTTGCTAGCAGCAGAATAAACTGGAACCTATCTACTCTTCCATTTGGCCAGCTACTAATCTCCTGGTATGTTTGAAGCATACTCAGTTTTTTTCAGTGCAGGAGCTACCATTTCCAAGTTTCACTTCAGCAGTATTATGACAGCAGAGCTTTTGCATTAGAGCTTCTGTCCCAGGACAGAAGAGACCACAATGAAATGTCACAGCACTTAAAATATATCCTTCCCTTCGTTCTTCATGTGTCCTTCAAATCCAGAACACTTATATGAAAACTCTTTACTTCTGTGCAGAAGATTGAGAAAATAGGATCACTAGAGTCTTCATGCTGTTGCGAGATACATCTGTACAAATCTCCATAAGGAACTGCGAGGTTGTCGCTAATGGTTTGGAGGACCTGTTGTCTGAAGCAGCAGCTGTGTATAGGCTGACAGGGATGAAGGGTGACACTGATGTAATTGTTCTAATACTCATTTTGGATGTGCTCTCATTTCACAGGCAGATGCATTACTTTTGAAAGTCTTGATATTTAAAATAGTAGAAGCATACAGTGTTAGAATTACAAAAGCTGCCATACTAACTTTGCTACTTCAAGGAGTCAGTTAACTGGGATTTTCTGATTTCATGAGGAGTGAATGTGGCCCTTATTTCCTTATTGTGGCTAGGACACTGGGGATAGGTCTTTTCCCCTTAGGTCTATATTGCTCAGATGTCTGTTTCTTTTTGTACACTAACTAAGCTGCAAAGAGCCTGCTGAGCTTCTGAAATGCTCCTTCATTCAGTTAAAGACAGCCTGTCTCTTTTGTTAGGGTACTAGAAAATAGTACTTTGGTGGTCAATGTCAGTGTGATATTTGCTACTTTCTGTCTATGTCACTGAATTACAGCATGCTGGGTTACAAGTAGGTGTGAATGACTGCAGGATTATTTAAGCTGGTGAAGTCCTACCTTAGGCATGCCTTCTGGCTTGGTCCTAGGACTTCAACTCAACAGGACATGATTAGTTTGAAAAGTGCTATCAACTTGTAAGTGGTTCCACATAAAGGGGACAGAAGTTTAGAGTCACACCCAGAACAGTGAAAGCATGCCAATATTAGAGGTGCTAGTGGAACAGTGTACAGCAGTGTACGTCTGTGCTGCTCTTTGTCCATGTCTTTTTAGGGAATTGGAAGGATATTTGTCTATAAAGTAGAATCTATCTGGTTTTTTTTTATTAAGCAATCCATGGCAGGCTGTTCAGTGTAGTAACTAGTTAGTAAGCAAACACGTAACAAAATGAGCTAATTTACCTATTCACAGAGTAGAAATAATTTCTATTTCAGAATATTTTAAGAAAGAATTTACAGTGTCCATTCCAGCAGTGAAAGTCCCAAATAGTGCAGAATCTAGACAGTAACTAAATTTAGTTTCAGAACTAACTACAGCATCTGACTGACAGATTTTGGGTTTTTTTACTATGATTGGAACTGAAGCTGCTGGGTTTTTGGTGGTAACTATCACAGCTGTGACTTAGGGAACTGAAAATTACAGAATTTCTACTCTGGTAAAAATAGCATTAGTGTTACACTGTAGTTGGTTTTACTTGGAGAACATGAGAGAGTAAAGGCTCTAGTAATCTTACCAGATAAAGCAGATGAGACTCCAGAAGTTCCTAACAAATGGTAAATGCATACTGCAGGGTGGTTTTTTAATGGAAAACCCCTATGGAAGTGAAAGGAGGAAATCGGGAAAGGACATCACTGGTTCTTAGGTTCAATTCTTACAACTTTCAACCTACTGTAAAAAAAGGCGAAAAAAGCACTAACAACATTGCTGGTAGTGTATTCACATTCCAGATATGCAAACTGTTTACATATGCAGGTCAGCCCTGTGAAATCAAGCCCATCAAGTTCTCAGTGCTGAAATGCAAGCGTCTTGGTACTCGGTAGTAATCTCTGATGTTGTGGGACTGTATGCATACATCTGTTTTGACTTAATGGCCTATGGTATAAGCAAGTGTGTTTAACATTACAGAAAAATATTCTTGGTTTGATGAATGCATTTCCTGGAAAGATCACGTGTCATTTCCATGTTACCCAACAGAGTTCACAGATATGTAAAGACCTTCAGCCACATGTTACAGGTAAATACAATGGTGATGTACTGAGATGATATCTAAAGTCAATTACATCCTAGAGGATGAAGTTATATGCATAATTTAGTATTTTTACATTTAAAGATTCAAAGTGAGATGTGAGTTAAACCTAAATTATTTCACTGTACATATTACACTTTGGAGAAAAAATTTCCTTTTGTAGCTTTTGTTTTCATTTCCAATAACCCTCCTCTGTTAATTCCAAACTTTGTACTGGTATTTCCCACTGTAAACTTTATTCTAGAAACTATTAAGCAAAGTACTTTTCTTAAGGTGGGATTGCTGCCTGTAAGAGATACAAATACAAGAGAAATGGAAACATGATGAAGTATTAGAGATACTTACCTATTTTTTTCATCTGAATGTGGGATTTTTAGTTGTATGTAAGCCATGTT
Organism: Elanus axillaris; assembly: GCA_026212715.1. NCBI lineage: Eukaryota > Metazoa > Chordata > Aves > Accipitriformes > Accipitridae > Elanus > Elanus axillaris. The sequence goes on along the minus strand of JANZLQ010000078.1, from coordinate 6,216,815 downwards.
CCTCTTCAGTGACTAACATCCTGTGCATTCCAACTGGAAGTACTGATCTAAATCCCCAGCAGAACAAATGGTTTTGGAAGCTTCAAATCTTGATACTTATTATCCTTAAACAGGCCTGGCATTTTTAAGAAGTATGTGCTTGAAATACCTCTTAACCAGTCATTCTTTTTGAGATAAGTTCATGATTAATATTTCTGGTCTCATTTCTTGCTTTTGTTCTTTGTCAGAGGGAAGAATATCTGAAAAGGATCTAGAAAAACATGTATCTAAGGATACTTTATGGTACATCTGTGGTCCACCTCCAATGATAGAATCTATATCCAAACTACTGTCGAACATTGGTGTTCCTAGAAACTGTGTTTTCTTTGAGAAATGGTGGTAGTGACACCTGCTGAACAGAAAATTTGCTTCCAGTATATTTTGATAAGCTAAAATGTACAGAAATGGACTATGTATTAATTTGGAAGATTTTACTTCATACATGAAGATGTCCTCAATCACAGCGGTGTTCCTTTGATTTAACTAAATACAGTGCTGCTGCTTTTGGGGAAAAAAAGTGATTTTTATATTAAAGACATTAACTGTTTTGTTTTTTTGATGGTTTGCTTACTTCTTATGGGTCACAGCATATTTTCACTTTATACACTTGTTTTGTTAGCTTTTGAAAGACTTTCAGTGCCTGATTCAGCAGTTGTAGAGAATTAGTTGTGCAGCAATACCAGGTCAGTTTATAATAAATAATAATTCAGGCCACAACTTCTGGATCGGCTCCAAATTATTGTGCTAATGAGTCAGCACACTGCCTTCTCCAGTTCTGTATAATAAATTAATATTTTTATAGAAGTAGAGTTGCTGTGAGGTGACTTCCTTCTCTTGCCACTTCTTGTTAAAAGAAAAAAACACTTTAATGTGGTTTAAGTCAACTGTGTTGACAGTAAAAGACATTTCTTCATAATCATATTCAGACCCAAGTTAAAAGTATTGAGTGTAAAAGCGTTAAGAATGTCAGCCTCTGACAGAGCTGTACAGAGCTATTCACGTGAACCTGTATCCCTTGCTGGTGCTGAGATAGTCCACCCAGCTTCTGCTTGCACGTGCCACGTCCTCTAAAGCAGCACTGGCCAGCAATAGCTGAGACAGGAAATGTCTGTGATTCTGCTGCAGTTCAGAGTTCTAGAAGGTTCCAGGATGTACCAGTTCTGCTTGGTCAGAAAAAAAATCTCTGGACAGTTTGCTCTTTTAAGTTATGTGGGTACCTCTAGGTGTAATGGCTGACACCCAAGCTCTTCTTGAATGAAGCTTCTTCCCCCAACTTGTAGAAAAACTCATCGTAGAAATGATGAGACTAACAAAAAGCCGTAATGAGTTCATTAATTATCTGTACAGACAGTTCAAGTCCTTAGGTGGTAGAGATTCCCATTGTACGTTTGAAGACCTCAGTAAGGAACACTTAAATTACTAAAAATACTAAATTATTATTTAATTATTAAAAATGTTAAACACATAAGACCTCCTCTTTGTTAGTGGTTCTTTTCCTTAACTATTTCAGACAGTAGTCAAATAGCTAATGCAGCAAGTTTCTTACCATCAGCAACTGTCTGCTCTGCCTTAAACAGGGGTTGCAAAGATACTGATCCCATCACCCACTTTCCAGCCTGCAGCAGTACTGTGGGTGTGAAGCACTTCGTTTTTCAAGCATAACTCCCAATGCTTGGACAAAAAGGCTTCCAGCCCAGCCATAGTGCTCTCCCAATAAATCATTTCTGCTTCAGTATGCTGAGTTTAGCCTCTAGTCGTAACCTTTGTATCAGAGTCTCTGATGTATTTTACAGCTTGTAGGATACCTACTGCCATTATCCACGTTCACCTCATCTTCAACAACCAGGGAGACAGCCTAACTAGGAAACTACAAGCCCTTGCTTGTGCCCAGCAGAAGAATACTACTGTAATTGTTGGAGAAGTTGACTGAACAACTGAAACTATCCTAGTGCTCTCTGAGCATCAGAAAGATCCATGCTTACTGCTGCTCAGAACAAACAACTTAAGGAAACAGGCTGTATTTTCAGTCAGGAAGAGGTGACATTGAGTGATGGACCTTAAAGAGTTGCCTTTTAGGGAAAGTACTGTGAGGAGGGTGCCTGCAGCATCATCCACTTAGGTTTGTGCTTCTGTACCACGCACAGGCTGACATTACTTGCCTCCTCAGCAGTCATTGCAGACCCAGAGGGGATGTCTCATCAAATTCCCTCCTATTCAAATGAGAGGAAGATTCTTTCTGAGTACCCCTATTTCAGGAATGGTTCCTTGTTTGTTCAGTCTAGAATGTAAATAGGGCAGCATGTTTGTCACAAAAATAAAACCAAGGGGTTTTTTTTGTGTTCACAAAGATTGCAATTGACATGTCAGATCTTGATGCTTGAAGGAAGCAAGGTGGGTTTTTTCCTAGAAATGTGCAATATATTGCTATCAGGAAGTACCAGTGCCCTAAAATAAAAACACGCACTAGGCTCCCACATGTTATAACAGTGTAATGATAAAAAGATTCTGAGAAGCTTTTTAATGTTGTTTTTCTTGTGACTTTTAAATCATTAAGTGGATTATAAACTGGTTTACCCTTTTTTTCCCCTTAATGCACAGGCTTTCTTCAGCCCACATGACATCTCTTTCACAAACCACTCCTCAGACTTGCACCAAAATGTCCATTTAACAAAAGGCATTTCAAACCCCTTTGCTTCTGTAATCATCCTCTTTTCTCTCTAACCTCTTTCTGTCATTCCCTGTTACACTCAGATTGAGTGCTATAGGGTAAGAACACATCTATCTTAATTGTATGGGCTCACCCGCTTGAAGAGTTGTAGTAAACACACACATCCACACGCACGTGCACCCCCACATCACACACACACCCACACACACTCTGCACCAAAAGATAGAGAAAAAAAATTCATACCTCCCCACCTCCAAATGCCAGTAGCCTCAGTTACTGTTAACAAGAAAGTGTTTTCTTACCTTGAGCTGTTATCCTGCCAACGAGCACAGAACACCTTCATTCCATAATGCAGATAATGGTCATAAATGCCATTTCTGAGCCAAAAAGCCAGGTAAGTTGCTAGCATCGCCTTCCTCCATGCCTTTTCCTGTTGACACTTAAGAATCTTTTGGAAGTCTCTTCTTTCTAGAGTTTAGTGGTCGTCTTGTGAAACATCAGTTTCACCTTAACGTCTATTATTGGATCTGACCCCACCATACATGAAGAAAAAAAAAACCTGGGAGAACTAACCTGTATAAACATGCTCTACAAATAATTAAATAAATGTGCTATTAGCCTCCACTGGTGGGAACAGAAAGCAACTCCTGCTCTTCAGCAGCTACGGAGTTGGAGAAATATTCTAATCACATTGTCAAATCATAACATGTAATCTTAGAAAATGTTTATTCCTCTTAGACGTGTGTCATCAGCTAAGGAGCAGCTCAAGGAGAAAAAGTAGACTGATACTTTTTTTTTTTGCACAACAGAATATGAGGAATGAGATACAAGTCCATCTATACATTTATATTTAAACGTAGTGAGATGTTTTGTGAGTTACCTGGTGTTACAGCCTTATTGGACTGAGTTGTCGTCTTCTTCCTGTGACATTTATTTTACCAGTTTTCTGTGTGCTTATCTGGTACAATGAATATGAAGGATTCCTATAGGCTTTGCATTAATTAACTGAAAAAAAGAGTGGCTATTCAGTTACCATTACATCATTTTAGTTAGTAGGGTGCTTTTAGAGTGAGTAACAGAAAGCACTTTTTAAACTGACAAGCCTTTTTTCCACCCTTCAGCGTATAGGTAAGGTACTGATTAGAGTCAGCTGCCACATTCAGCACCACAGGCACCCTTCTGCTGATGGAGGCTTTGGCAAGGATCGCCTTTTAAAGCCAGGAGCACATCTCCACCAACAGCCTTGGAGACATATGAATTGCATCTACAACTCTTTAATTCATAGGTGCGTTGGTATTGTTAGCCAGCATTCCTCATACTTCCGAGAAGCATTTATCAGAAGAAATTAGCGTCTACTGTTCTTACACTCCAGTTCTGGGAGGACGAAATTCCTGCATGAAAAGCTGATGGTGCTTCATTTCTGCCCTATAATTGGCTCCCTGAGGCAAATGTACAGAGTAACAGCAACTACAAAGAAAAAGCAGGGTATCCCAATGCAAAGCCCTTCCCCTGCTCACCTCAGAAACTGAGGCTGGTAGAGAAGCCAAATTAGGGGGAAAAAAAGGTATACTGTTTTGTACTTAGCTTCATTTCCATGCATATGAGCTATTTCAATTACATTGTTTTCAAGTGCACAGATCAAATAATCAAAGAAATTATGCAAGGTGAAGTGCCAGTCAAATTGTTTGTGCATTTAACCCCTCCTAAACTCTGCATAAACTTATTTTTATGATGCTTCGGCATTTTGGACTTCCCACCCATCTTAGTTCTACCCTTCTACCCCTACCCCCCACTGTTTGTTTCAATATAAAACCCCTTTTCCATTCTTCATTTAATTTGGCCACTCCTCTTTGCCATCTTCATTCAGCCTTTGACATTTCTTCACTTGTCTGAGCTGGATTTTCTCCTTTGAACTCATCCCATTTAACAGTGGTCGCCTTGTTCAGGTGACCACTTGCTCTAAACACCAGCTACTGTGTAACTCCTTCTCCCAACACAGTAGCTTGCATCTTCCTCCCTCAAAAGCAGGCAGCTGTCAGGGCTGGTTCACACATGCGAGTTTTGCTGGTCTAACAAGGAGGTGTTCATGTTAAAATACACCAAAGTGCCACTTGCGTGCTTCACTGTGCCCAGCCGGCCTCGGTAACACGTGGCAGCGCAACCCCTCAGCTCCTTCCCTAGGCATGCCGGCAATACGCACTGGTGTCTCCTTCCCTTGCAAGAGAGGCACGGTAAGATCAGTCTGCATCCTTACTGAGAGATTCTGCCTAGTTTAGGGGGAAAAAAATAGGTTGGGCTTAAGATGGTGGCTCTCGGTGGGAAAGGAAAGGGCCTGGCTTCTCTCTCCACCTTCTGCTGGGGGTGACAAACCCTGCTATGGAGCTGGAGCTTCTCTGGGTGAGAAGCCAGTATGGAGTCCTGCCCCTCCCCACCCCCCACTGGGTTGAAAACAGACCCAACCTCCCCTTCCAGCTTCTCCCACCTACGGTCTCTCCACTGTTGGCGTATTTCCCCGCATGGGTCAGGTTTTCAGATACAGGAGTTAAGCTCTGGCCTAGCCCTTTCTCTTCTCCATTCAGGCTTCATATAAGGTGATGACTGCTTGCTTTCACTTCCTTGGCCTCTCTGGTGGTCTTGCTTTTTCAAGCCCCAAATGGCAAAGGCAGCTGAGATAAAACACACGTTAACAGCTGCGGAGCCTTGCTGCTGTGCCCCGAGCCTGCCTTCCCCAGCCCTCATCCCACCTGTAACATCCGCCTACGAGGTGATTTAAGCTCTCTCGGTTTACTTGAGACAGGGGCACGGTGAAAGCACGCGCAGGACTCCAGACAGCTGAACTAACTCAGGGTAACTCAAAGTCACAAATCGGAACCGATTATGTGACTACAAACCCAAAACTGTTTGCCCCTTTTAAACTAAAACCATGGAAGTTCTCTTACAATCTTCCCAACCCTAAGCCGCCCCGGCATTTACAGGAACAAAGTTTTAAATCAAGCTTTCACTTAAACAAGGGCAACTTCCTCATAGACCCCTGCACGCACTGTCATACTGGTGACATAAAACCAAGTAGCCAGTTCTCTAGCACTAGTAACTACTGCTAATTCAGTAGTAAGGAGCTTCCCTTCATCACCACTTAAGGGACCCCAAGTTCCTCCTTTTGCGAACAAATTATTGGCAGTTGTGCAAGGACCACATAAGAAATCTCCTCATGACCTTTATTTTTCTTTAGGTTTGTAAGCAGTTGGGATCCAGTTAAACAAGGTCAAATTGCAATCCAATAAACACTTTCTATTCCAAAGTATTTGGAGAGTTCTTTCTACTGCAACACTTTCTGCTAATAAAATGTTCATTAAATACAGTATATTTTTAAACAAGATTAATACAAAGCTAGTCCTTGAAATAGAAACAGCCAGAAAGATCTTATGCTAATAAAATTTGCAAACAGGTACTTAAAACTGTACAGAGCAGAGACCTTGTACTTGAGTAGAACAGCTGAAATAACCTAATTTTGAGGCTATTGGAACTTCAGTCTAATTTCAAGAAACAGAATGAAATAATTGAAAAGTACCACCAGAAACTGAAGTTACTTATATGCCTGTGGTTAAACCACTGAATTAAAACCAAAAAACTCTTTAATCAATGAAAAAAAATACCACTGTGCTTTCTGTGTGTGAAATCGAATGGTTTAAACTTGAGTGCTGTTGTCCCAATTAGATGAATATTCAAAGTGGTATGATTTTTCCCTTCTTTGCAATGTTCTGCCAACTGTGTAATTTTTAGGCATGGAAGAGGCTTTTGAACCGCTCTAGGTGCACATTCGATACAGACCATAGTTCTTTGTACAGCATTTTGATTTAAAGACAGGAAAATTATCAGGTACAAATCAGTCAAGGGAAAAACCAGCAAATCACTTACAGAGCTCTTGCTTTAGAAAAACAAAAAGCAGGGGAATTTAGAATGTATTTCTCATCTCGTTCCCAGATTACCTGACCACTTCTAAATAGGGATGAAGGTGGTTAAGAAGAGAGAAACAACTACTTCCTACATTTTTAAGAACACTGAAGAACTTGGAGAATATTGGCACAGAAACTCTATTACACATGTACATTCACTTGTAAATATTTTAACGTAGCTCCAAACAAAAATGTTGGTAATTTTACAGAATTCCATTAGGTATCAGTCCTAAAATATGGTTACTTGTATAAATAACCCCTCTGTTAAGCTATTTGCATTTTGTAAGGTCATTTAGTGACATTTCTTGGCCACTGAAACCCTGCTATTTGTGTACAATTTCAGTTCTTCCCCACATATTTTGTAACAGTGAGGAAGTGGTGCAAAATCACCTGCAAGCATGAGGAGGTAACATCTAATTTCAATTTTAGTGAAGATAGCCACTGAAAGACGTACATTTTACCTGTTTTTCTGTCTTCTGACCTCCCGACAACTATTGAGAAACTGTTGTTAGCAAGGAGAACATAAACACGAGTGAATAGGAAATTGCATTTTATATTGGAATCATCTGCCTCACAGAAATTTACCATGGGGTTTGTTTACTCAGTGTGCCTAAAGTAGGCACACAATTTGTTAATTGCTTAAAGATCTGCAAGAGTTAATAAAATTCAGAAGAGAGTATTATCAGTAAGTATGCAATTTGAGATAAATGCAGATAACGGCCACCTTACCTAAGCTTTCCCATTTCAGATTGTCTAAGCCCAAATACCATTTTCATGACACTACAAGCTTAATGACAAAATAACATATGGCACAATAACTTCTCCAGCAAAGTTAGGTGGACAAGAAAGTATTATAGAGTAAAATCTGACCACATGGAATGTTTGCCCTGACCTTAGATACAAACCTAGTTTGCTAAGGTCGGTCACAGAAAAACCGGAGTATGTTTTCTGTCCCTACTTTTAAATTTAAAGTGTAGCTCCAGGAGATAGCATAGGGCATTTCCCACTCTGTAAAGTGGACAGAATTTTGCAATTTATTTCTGTGGGTTAAAAAGCCTGGGCCCTGTAGTTACTTAAAATACCAAGATACCGGTGTGCTAAGGAGCAAAGTAAGTACGATGCCAAAGAAATGCTGAATTAAGCAATGGTGTTAGCAACGATGATGAGCAAAATCTGTTCTTTTGTCTTGGCAAAGCATCAGCAACTCACAGGATTCCTGAAATGTAGGTCTTATTCACAGGAGCAGTCCATGTCCAGCCCTGCCCCATCGCTGCCATTGCAGCTGTCCGATACTGGAGCACAGTCTCCCCCCTCCGTTACCTGATCTGCACAGAGTACAGATGTACTCTGGCTGAGGCAGACCTGCACGTCATTGTCATCAGTATTGTAACTGGCAGGACATGTTTCTTCTGACGTCCCGTCATGATGGGTACCTCCGTCGCTGGTCCCTGCTACCTCGTCTCCCAAGTCTATGACATCATCCAGCTGCTCTTCTGGATCAGGCTTAGCTACTGTTGAGATCTGCGCTTCTAAGTTTCTTGTGTTCTCTGTGACTTCGAATTCCTGCTTCTCCTCTGCCATTTGCTTCTCCCTAGTACTTAATTTAGTCTTCATGGATTTCTTCATATGTTTGTTGTGCATGTCTTCTTTGGAGAACCTCCAGTGAAACTACAAAAATAAGAGATCCAAATGTTAAAGACCATTAGAGACAATCTCACATGGACAGTTGCCTTCCTGAGTAGAAACGTTTTTATTATTTAGTTTTAATTAAAAGACTAGTTTGACCAGAAAGACCCAAGATTAAAAAAAACGGCATGACTAAATCAGACAGCTTAAGATCATTTGTGCCTACACATATGTATCTGTTAGACAGAGAGAAGAGACTGTGGTGCATTCTACTTCTGCTGCTTCACATGCCTAGTGCGTTCCTTTCCACATGCTGTGTCACTGTTGAGGCCTATAGCAACCTGGCAGACAACCTGCACTGTGTGCGAAGCAGAAATATGCAAAGCTGCACAAGTGCAGACAGAGGAAGCAATCCTATGGCGTTATTCCGATGTTTTTTACCAGGTTAGCAGCAGAACTAACACCATACCCAAGACTATACCCAAACAGTAAAATAGTCTCAACCATTTGTATGAAAGTTTTTTTATGAGAAAGCATGGGGCTGCCTCTTGCAGCACTCACCAAAAGACTTACCACAGCTGCCACTTCAGAAGAACTGTTTTAACTATTATCTAAAAAAAAAGGGGGGGGGACACACTAGCAGTACCTTGAAATACTGACTCGACAGGTATAACATATTTAAAGGCTGACAAATACGCCACTAATGTATCTGCTTCATTTGTCAAAAAATAAATGGACCTTCCCAAGGAAAGCCAGACCATGTTCCATGCCACTGTTGAGACATCCTACACATTTGCTAAGTACATGTAAACGTACACAACCATTTTGTCAGAAGTGTCCACGCTGACAGAAACTCAGGGATGGGTTAGGAGGTGATGCTTGATGGCATAAATAATCTCACTGGGACATTCAGCAGATTCAGCTGTGGTCCAAAAGCCATTTTCTCCAGCGCAACCAGGTCTGTGCTGAGGTTTGTCAAAAGAAGGACTCACATTCATAAATTTTTGATCTAACTATTTATTCCTTAATCAAAAAGCCATTCAAAACCTATTAAGTTTATTAGATTACAAAGATGGAGTAATGCTCTTTCCTTCTGTTAGCCAGGAACTTAATGTAAAAAGAAAAGGAAAACAAAAAAAAGAAACTGGCTTTCACAAGATTCTTCTTGGTTTTACTTAGAGAAAGCTATCTTTCATTCAAACATCATTACAGTTTAGAGAAAGAGGAAAGGTAACATCTCAGTTCTAGAGCTCAACTATTTAAAATTCAGAGACACCTAACTTTTTTTTAAATTATTATTATTATTATTTGCCGAAGTGCTGGGCACCCACAGCTCCCCTTTAACTCACAGCTCTCTGACGGAAGGTAAGATCAGGGCCCTAAATGTGATAAAGATCAAACTGTAGGAGGCTCTGTGTGTATGTGCAAATGTATGTATCATTAGTCAGGTATTATATTGTATTTCACAAAAATATATACAGCCAGTTTCTGCTGAAATAAGCATCATTTTTTTATAAAGTGAATGAACACCATTACCTCATCACTGACTGAATATTGCACTAATAAGAGTACTTCTGTCTTTCTGAAGAGAAAAATAAGTTGTACTACTCCTTGCACGTTTCCTTTTCTGTTCCTCTGGCTAAACCACATAGCAGCTGGTTGCTGTGCCTAGGTAGGACAGATCAGTTTCCAACACTGCAATGTCCTTTTAATCTTATCAGCCTACTTCCCTCCTCTGAGAGTTTATCTACAAATATTTTAGACATGCTGTATCACAAGTTAGCAAAACCCTGAGAGCCTGTGACATTGTATGTGCAGAATATTCAGAAACTCAATCAAATGCTAGATTTCCATCTTTGATGTAACTCACAACACCCACTTACAGATGTTGAAACAGTCTTACGTTTCTTTATATAACTATAATCAATGCACCCGATTTTGACTTGACCTTTGGTATGAAAATGTGCTGCAGTGATATTTGCCCTCAAATATGTCTGTATATTTAATGCTGCCAACGAGTAAATCCTTTGTTTTGTCAACCAGACATTGTTAAATAGGTTTTTATATTCCCAAAGGAAAAAATTTAAACAAAGTTTTGAGTCATCTGGATGGTATGCATCTGTTGTTATAATATAAGAAATGAGTATCATACTAATTTCTCTATTTGAAGACACACAATTGCTTCTAGGTTCCCACCCTTTCCATTAAAACCACACAAAGCAGTAGGAAAAGAATGACCAAATACAGGCAATCCAACCCTCATCTCAAGATCCCTTTAATCACCTGAAAACAAAGAGAAAAAAAAAAAGAAAGATAGGCTTTGTAACACATTCACAGAATACTCTGGACTCCAGCTTCGCTAATGAGAGAGGGTAAATCCTAAATCATGCTCCCAGTGGTTCTTCCCTAACTTCAGTCACTTCAAACACTCTCCTGGTCTCCACTGTATCTAAAAGATGACTTTCACAGAACCTGGCTCCAAACCAGTGAGGGCTTTATAGATGAATACTATCTGTAGTCATCCAAAATATTGGGTAAAATGCTCCTAGTGCTGAGCTCTGCTTAGCGTTTCCAATCTCCTACTCCAGCTCAGTTTCTCCAGGGCCTCAAGCGCACCACTCCTTCAGGTGACATTTGGGAGCCAGCACTCACATAAGTGCACAGAGCTAGAATAAAAACAAGCCTGTATTAATTAGCAACATTCTCATCATGTGGTTTCAGAGATCCTTTCCATACTTCACCTGGCTTTTCTGATCCCTCTGCATACTGCAAGGGCAAGGCAAATTCAAGTACTATAGGAAGGTCAGCACTTTCTCAGTTTCCAGTTTAAACCAGTCCTTTTATTTCCCTCTCAGCTGTATGGCGTGACAGGTTTGGGCAGGGGTTCCCATAGCTATGCACTTAAAAATGGAAATGGCAATACATACATGTATCCACATACATACATCATTCACTGTCAGCTATGTTCTCAGAAAATTTAGCTGGATTTGGGGGGCTTTTTTTGTTAAATTCTAGCAGAATTCATTAACAGTCACACAATAGAAACACTAGCCAAATCAGCCCTGCGCCGTGCTAGCCTCCATCAATACACGTAGCAAGAAAAAGACCAATTTCAATAGAAAAGACATGCAGTGGGTGAGAGAAAATAGTATTGGTTCCACCTTGCAGAACGTGGGCAGAGAATTTTAGGTCACATATGGAGGTTTATGGCCCAGCTGTAAAGAGAAATCTACATCTCTTCTGCTGCCCTGAGTTCAACAGAGAATGAAATACAAGAGCTTTCACATCATTTGAGCTTTTTTTTTTCTCTCATTTGAATAGTTCAGTTCCTTGTATCTTGCTACAGTAGCACAGAAACACTGAACAGGCCATTTTTACTTCTACAGAAAATCAATTACAATATTAAAATACCTCCAACAAAAAACAAAAAACCCCCAGGAACTCAAGGTTATTTACCTTAGATTCTTTCTTCTTTGCTTTCTGGGGCAAAGAAGGTCTCTGAAGAAATACAATTTGCTTTGTAGATAAATTCCCCTCCCTGAAAAGAAACAAATGCACACTCCTGAGAATGAATTAAATTCACATCCAGCATCACTCAAAGTGAAAATCCATCTCAGTCACTTACTTCTGCAGGTCAAAACAACAAACTGAAGAATGACCTAAACATTGCCTGTCCCCAGTGTCTTTGAGCAGCCTGGTATTTTGGGGGAAAAAAGCCCAACTGTTGAGCCTGATAGAGCCTGTCAGCCTGTGACATACTTTTGCTGAATGTTTTAGCATTACTGTGTAAACACGGAACAAATTGTTTGGAGCAAAAAGCAAGAAACTGAAGCCCCGTGATGCCTGTGTAGAGCAGCATCTCAGCAACACTGGACTGCTCCCTCCCTCCTTCCCTCCCTCCCGGGGCACCCAATCTGGAAAGGGTCTGGGTGGGCCCCACAGGTCTGTAGCACAGCAGGAGGCACAAGCAAATGCCACCAGCGATTAGATTGGGTGGGTGCTGTCCTACGCTGTCAACCTGACTGGTGTTTCTGAAGTTACAAATGGGATACAGAAAACTAGAAAAGAAAGAAAACCATGTATACCTTTAAGAGACAGGGCTTACCAATCATAATTGTGATTTTTCTATTCATTCCTATATTTAAACATATATGAAAAACTTAAATATCGTTTTTCCCCCAGCACAGATGGCCTTTACTTTTTAGGTTTATATGTGTAGGAGTAGTCTTCATCTAGATCTCATAAAGAACTGGGTGTATTTTCACTCTTTTAAGATAAAAAATCATGACTGATTATATTGGTGTATATATATAAATATAGTCCTCACCAGTGAAAATTCAGAAAGTGCCATCTTCATGATGAACAAGTGGGATGATTGTTTTTCACCACAGTTATGAAAAGTATTTTTAAGTGACTTGCATTTATAGTTAAAAACTCAGACTATTAATAATAGCAAAGTAGACCACAGAATGATTATACATGCAAACAAGGCTACTAGAGTAATGATACACCAATCTCACATGGTTCTTCTCAGCTAGACTGTGTGTATCAGCAGCATTAGACAGACATTGATTAAGAATAAAATTACTTTTCTTCAGATAGGCAACATCTCACTCCAAATGTTACCACAGGTTTTGTCTTTGCTCTAAGAACTGCTGCTAGGAAATCCAGAGCGGGACTTTCACAGTCAAGGAGCTTACAGACAGGCAGAGACAATACCCAGAAAATACACGCAGAAACCGCACTGCCGCCTTGCAGTATTTTGCCCACCAGACACATGCTTCCTGCCCCATGTGGCTTGTGATGCTCAGAAGGCCCAAAGAACAGCTGCAGCAGGGCTTGCAAGGTCAGCAACTGCTCGCATGGAAGGAAAACCACACTAACTGCAAGGAGAATTGCTTGTACGGACCACAGTGCTCATACAGTGACTTCCCTGGCCAAAAGGCAGCACCCACCTTCCACCTACCTGTTTGTCTTCACAATTGGAGTAGGAAGCACGCACGTCAGCTGCCAGCCGTACATGGCAAGGGAATTCAGCAGCGGAACGTAATCTGTCTGCACTTCAACTCCCTGGGAAAGAACAACCAACAGTTAGCATCATCAACTGGAGTGTGACATTTGGTCGGACACATGCCAAAAAAAAACCAACTCAAGAAAAAATACATGCGTGGGTATTCTGGGAGGGAGAATGGGTTTTTGCACTGAAGTGGGTCATTTTGTATGTTCAGTTAGGCAGGAAGGAAAATGTTCGAAAACGTGAGACACAGGACCTATCGATCGCCTGTACATCACAAACTGTTAAATGAGTGTTTAAAATGGTAGGCATATGTGATCTTGTTTTTACACTGCCTGAGTCATCCATCTAGCTTTAGATGATTCCAGATCTGAACAGGACAAATTGATTGTATTTTATCAATTATCTCCTCCCAAGCAAAAAGATATTCAAGTAGGTGAAAAATGACAACATTGCTTTGCCTGGGTTCTGCACTTGTCTAGGCTAGAGTAAATCTTGAAGATTTATACTTAAATCAGTCAGCTTACTCTGCCATGACAGATCAAGAGCAATATAGCCAACAACAACATAAACAGGATATAAGTACAGATCTATTCCTTTTATTACCCCCAAATATGCATTGCTTCCTTGTTATTTTGAATCAGGAAATCAGGAAATCTGTGGGCGAGACCAAACCCACTGCCTTTCAGTGCAGAATTCTGGCTCCAGTTGCACATCTACTCAGCAGAGCCTTGCTAATTCTCTTTCTACTAAATGGCAGACCCTGTAATTCACACAGAAAGAACCACTGGTGGTTTCAACAAAGATTGCTCCAGTGAGGTGTCTAATTGCCAAGACTTCCAGTAATTTAACAAAGAGATGCTAAAGTATATTTACTAGTTTTTAATTTTAATAAACACAAAGCAGGCAAGTGGTAACTACTAGTCTCTACAAATATAACTACATTCCATTGGAATAACAATTAAATTTGCTAAAAAGCTCAGGCACTTACACTGGTTTCATGAGCACGGAAGGAGTTTTAACTGCCAATTCTCAACACTGGGTAAGGCACAATAGTTTTGCAGCTCCAAAAAATCCATTTATTCTGCCATAATAAAATAGTAATTTGATCAGAACTAATCCAAATCCTGCTGTAGTTATTTCAAGGTATTTTAGTGAATTCCAATCTCAGCTATTCCTTTCTTCTAACGAATGTAATTTAGGTCACTTGATATCTTCATAACTCAATGACTGCCTGACTAAACCTATTAAAAACCTGATCATGACCACAAATGCAAATAGCTGAAGAAGCTGTATCGCTCCTGCTTTAAAAGGAGAATGTTTAAAAACTCTACTGCAGAAAGTGCATGCAAGAGAACTAATGTTATTTCTGATTTCTGTACAGAGGCTTTCAGGGACTTACAGAGATACTGCTACTTTACAACATCACCATGTACAGACCAGAACTGCTAACTCCAGAAGAGGAATGAGTTGCCCTGCAAGAGGGAAGAAATAACACGTGGCCTTTGACTCATGCCCTCTGAAGGGATCAGGACTTATCCTACATCTGTGATCATGGTAGATTCAGTCTCCTCAGACTCCCATTTCCCTCTGTAAGGTGGGTATTTCCACCTTCTTTCCAGTTTTTAAAATCAAAGGTAATGCAAAAATTATGGGATATCTAGATGGCTTTAAGAGCTAATGTCTCAAGAAAACACATTAATAACAACTGAGATTTATGAGATTGGTCAACAACGCCTTCCAAAACTAAAGACGAAAATATGTAACATGAGCATTAAGAATGAGGTCAGAGCATCCACCATGGCAAGCCCGCAATGAGGTGCCTGGAAGAACACATAAAAGGATGACCAAAAAATTCCCTCCATCAAACACCATTTGTAGAAGAAAAAACAGAAGGAGCTCACTCATTTAGAGTGTGGAAGACTAGCAGGTCAGGAAAGACTGGCACAGCAGACCTTGTTTGTGCCCCAAGCAACATCCTATATTGCAAAGAGGATTTCTATTTTGAATTCATTGCCTAAGCTTGGCGATTAGCAAGGAGAACCTTCTCCTTGCATCAGGATGTGCAGCAAGCGTCAAAAATCAGAGGGAGATTACAGCAATGAGGAAGGACACCAATACCATGCAGAGCTCATTTGGCTGCTGCAGAAGCCAAATTGTTTCAGGGATGTGCCATCAGTCCTGCCACAGCCCACTGTCCCTGCAGGCTCTGAGTGGCAAAACAAGGCCAGCTTTGGACCTGTCTGACTTGTCAGGATTAAGCATCATCTGCAGCAGATGATGTTGTATTTCACAATACCAACAGTACAGAAAGGAAAAGAGCAGGTAAGAACATTTACATGTGTAAAGTTACCAGATAATAAATTTAAGATTAATTTAAACTCAGTTAGGCTTAAATAATATTTTTTTTAAAAAAATCTGGAAATGTAAATAACTCAGTTGAAAGAGTGCTGTACAACTGTTAAAAAAAGGTGACCTCTTATTTTTTGTGCTGGTACCTGACACCACAATCTGCATGTTAGGCTGTTCGGAAGAAGGAAGTATATACATTATACAGAGGTGCAAACCTCCCCTGAGCTCCACATGCTCTTTAACAAGCTCTCTCCAACTCTGCACAATATCTTGCTAGAGTCAGACACTGCACCTCTTCCCCAGGTCCCTGGGGGAATAAACTACTACTAATAACTGGCTGCGTTTGAAGATGATAGACAAGAGAAAGGAGTCACTCCTCAATAAACAGGTGTAATTCATATGGGCTTCAAGCTCCTTACTTGCTAATACAGATAATTGAAGCTTTCTTTAAGACCACAAGAAATTACTTCTCCCTCCCGCTTCTGAATCATCAGTTGTAATCCTATCCCACGACTAGAATTTGTGTGCCAGCAGGAGTCATGGTTATACAGACCTTTAATTGGTGTCATATTAAATGCTTTCCAAACCAAAAATGCTTCTAAACAAAGAATACACAGGGGGATGGGTGAAGAGGAAAAGAATCATCTTGTATTCATTTTATATTTAATACAATAATTAAAATTATTTTATCTACTATTATTTGAGACAATGGAAATGAAATTTCAAACATACATAAGATGAAATTGCAATGCTCTTTCTAGCTAGCAAATACTGGATTTGAACACCAGCAGAAGTAAAAAGTATGTGCCAGAGCTCTACGGAAAAAGAAATGTTCAAATAATGTGTCTCAAACTGGAAGACATTTCATTCAGTGAAAGGGTAGAAAATTTTAATTAACTTGCTTCCCACTCTCCTGTGGATAAGTAATCTCTGATCACACCTTAAGTGTCAAGAAGCCAGAGCATATTAAGCTAGGTTTTTCCCTTGACTTGCATCACATGAAAAGAATTCATTTTATTTATAGTTGTACTGTTTGTTTTCAGCATTTTCTCCTTTCACAGTAGCTTCTGCTCATTAGAAGAAAAAAATGATTAAAAAATGATAACGATAATATCTAGGGCAAGCCACACAAACAACTGCATTAACAATTTTTCTTTTCTCCCCCCCCCCCCGCAGCAATTTTAACCACAGCAAGGTAATAAACAAGGCAACTATTAAGCTCCTGTGAGACAGAAAGAAGTTTTTTAGAAATCATTCTTTCCTGGGTTAAGTGAATGTGATTTGGTCACAAGGCAGCTATGGATTGTGACTAATATTTTTTTCCAACATGGATTAAAGAGTGGAAGATTGACAATCCCATTAAATAAATCTTAATAAAAGCTTTATCAGCAAATCTTAACAGACTGCATACTAAGATCTACAGACAGATGGCAAAGAGGGTTGGGAAGTAAAAAACACGAGTTGCTTTGAAAGTGTAACCTACTGTTTGTTGGGGAAAACTGGCAGTGCATTCAAAAGCAGCTCCTTACAAAAAAACAGAGGGGAGAGCCCATGAGGGCAGCAACGTGCACCCCCAGCCAGGGCTGGTTACCAGTCCCCACCACTGCCAAAGCTAGAGCTTCCCCTCCTAGGGCACTGAAGGGAGAAAGAGGAAGTGGTGAAGGCAGAACTTGCATCTTAGTGGAAAAGAAGGAAAATAAAATGAGATAAACTGAATATATGGGCTGTGCAAGAATGACCCAGTAAAAGTGTGCTGCAAGTGTTTTATGTTTGCAGTAACACAGCCAACAAAGAAACTAAATCCAAGCTCTAAATTTGTGAATTATTTGCCTTTTTCCTTTTCAGACTTCTTCCAAAAGGTAATTTCTGCTAACAATATAACATTATTGATCCATTATAAACATTTATTGGAACCAAAAGAGAACTTTCAGAAGTTTTTCAGCAATAAAAGTTGGACTATGCTTCTCTAAGTATTGAGCTGCTCCTAAATTTCCATGTGCAATATGCTACAGCACCTTGCTAGCAGACACTTGCTACACATCCATTAGCTGTATAGCAGAGGGGTGTGCGACAGCTCCTGCTCTCTTAGAAACCACCAGTGGCTTTTGGCAGCAGATCGGTCTCTGACCAGCAGAGACTAGCTGCCAAATTGGGACTTTAGTGGAAAGCTAATAGAAAAAAAAGTAATAACTAAATCCATAGACAGGCTTTTTTGCTCACTATTCTGGGCATATGTAATTTAGAGTTATTTATGATTACTTAATACATGTGAATTCATGCACTGTGAAATACTTTTGAGACTCTAAGGCTGTAACACTATATGGGGTAGCATCCTGCTAAGTCAGTTTTTCGGTGATTCAAATGTATCCAGTCACAATTTCAACATACACATAGGCTGCTGAGTAGCATTCACATCTGTCTCCACGTCTAGAGTGAAACGAAAAACAACCAAAAAACCCTCCAGTGCCTGCAAAGTCCAATTCTCTCAGTGACTTCTGCGGATGCAAATCCTGCTTTCTAGCATGTGTATAAACTACCAAAAAATGTTTGAGTGCTCCTGATATTGCCTGCACCTATAACACAGAAGCACATTTGCACAGCAACACAATTTTGCATTTATAGAAGCACAGGATAGGTAGCAAAAGCTTCACAAGGTGAACGTGTTGACATGGAGGGTTCTCCACAAAGGAAGCACAGAAGTACCTTACGAAATGTGTTAAACTTACCATTGCACAGGCAACGTACACGTGATTGGGCAACTCCACATAACTGGCCACGGAGCACAAGAAATAAATGTGATCTAGCAATCCATCCAAGTACAGTTTTTTAAATAACTCTTGCATTTTTAGTTTCACAGTTCCTGCAAGATGTGTGTGCTGTACCTTAAGGTGAGCGCTGATTTTACTGTTTGTCCATCAACTGGTTTTGGGAAAAAACCCAACATAGAAAAACACTACCTGAGAACTTATATACTCCAGGGTCCCTTAACCACACACAGCTTAATCATCTCCATGCAGCTTCCCCAACATAATTTCCTTTGGTTATAATTTATTCTCAAACAAAATTTGGCTTTTGCAAAAAGGCTTTGTGCACCACTCCACCATTATGGAACTAGCAATCAATTTCCACACGAGAAACCAGCGGAAGCACAGACCCTCTACTACCACCAGTTAAGGTGGCAGGAGACCAAACGTTGGCACTGCCCTTCAGTTACATGCAGGCTGGGTATGCGATTTACGGGGTCCCAACACCTGCTTCCCATGCCCCTCAAAATGATGAGACCCCTCCCAAACCTGCCAAACAGCAGCATACGGTCAAAGAGATGCATTACCCAGGGCCCTACCACCTGGCTAAAGGTGACCTGCTGGGGAAAAGAAACGTGACTTGTGCCCTGTGTGGTTTTTTAGAAAGTATAAAAGAGGACTGAAATACTTTTTCTCAGCTTGTTCTTAAGTGGAAAGTTCTGATCTGGCATGCTCACTTTTTCCTGAAAGATTTTACTGGTGAGCAGACAACTAATTCTTATCTCTGATCTTGAAACAAGCCTGTGACAGATAGGAATCGATTTTTTTTTATTCATACTGTTTTAACTCCAGTGCTTTTCTGCCTGTTTACTTCAAGTGCCCTTTACTCATACGGAAGAAGTGTTTGCCTTGTTAAGATGTTCAATACTGCCAGTGCCCCAAGAATGTATCAGGGAGGTTCCAAGTTTGTATTGCTAGATTTCATTACTAAATTTATCAACAAAACCAAAGAAAGATTAGCCTGTGGATTTTAATCCTGTATAGAGCATATGCCTACTAAGTTCAGTAGACTTATATATGCTGCTTTCATATCTTACATAAAAGAATGAAACAAAGAATTATAAAAACCTTTTGAAGATAACAGGCTCCTGAAGGTTTTTGTTCAGCTTTTTTTAAAAAGCAACAGGGGGCAAAATGCTGAAATATTATGCCCAAACACCATATATGTCCTTTGGATGGTAAAGAGGGTCACGCACATAACTGCTTTTCATGGTCATCACCATCAGCTCCTTTGCTGACCCGGTCATGCCTTTCTCCCATGGCCAGAGAGAGCAGAACATAGCTTAACTGACATATGACCTAAATCAGATTTACAGACAAATCAAATCCTCATTTCCAGAGAACTTGTTTCAAGGCTTACATTAAGGCAACTTGCAACCTAAGCTCAGCAGAGATAATTTTTTTAATCTTTTGGTATGCTGCAGTTTAAAAGGTTTACCATGTCTACAGCGGACAGTGACCCCATTTGATTCTGCCAGGGAAATGGCACCACTATGATGTATTTGAGATTTTAATTCATGTCAGTACACCAAAGATATGGTATAGCAAAAAACAAAAAGTGATGAATCACCAGCTGAAGATTTTTAATGAGAAAATTCCTGTAAATTAAGGACAATATTTTCAAAATGAACAAGGCTTCAGGAGCAGAACAATGCAGATATCTAAAATAAATTTTAAAGACAGTATTAGCTATTTTGTCTTGGGTAATGGGGAAGAGAAGGTGACAGATTAGAGTTGGGGAGAGGGAAATCATGCAGGCTGTGATTAATCAGAACTGTCTACCCACATTTGCCTACACAAGCAGAATTAAAACCATCAAACAAGTTTTAGGGCTAGATCTCAGAGGCTGTCATGGAAATAATATGTGCTGACATTTTTAGAGTTAAAGAGATAAGGATGAGAGCAGCATTTTGTCATTAGAACTCCTGTGGTCATTTGCAGAGAATGCCACAGCTCTACTTTGAGAAGAAAGAGTTAAATTACTCAGAGCTATTATATCCTGTCTGCTGCTTGGCTGGGACCACATACTGTGACAGCTGCGAGCTTTACATCCTCTACAAACTGACATTTTACACACATGCAGAGTGCATCACGCTGTTCAACTTGTTTTCTCTATTAGCCTTAGCAATTAAAAAGGCAGCACTTTCTCTGCTAAGAGGTGTGCCAAACCCTCTCTTTTGCCTTTATGGTTAAACAGCAAAACTTTACCAGAAAGGTTCTCTTTTCATTACTAAGGGCATTGATACATGCTACATGTCTTCCTTTTTAAAACAGCTTTCTTTTGTTGTGGCTGGGATTCCTTTGTTTGTTTCTTCTTAATTAGGATACAGCACAATAAGTTTACATTCAGTTAAGACCACATCTGAACTCACAGCTCACCCAGATAATCAAATCTGATACAAATTTAAAATAAGGATCCATTACACACATTTATGTCATGCTGCCCATCAGGGCTTCTTCCACTGCCTTGGTACAAATGAAAACAACAAATAGAAAACGTTAATCTAGATCAGAGCTGAACCTATACCAAAAATATAAGAAAGTCGACATTAATGAGTCATTCCACTGCTCCATAATTATCTCTGATAATTTCACTTTAAAGTACTCGTAACAGAAACAAAGCCTTTACTCACTTTCGGACATTTTCTGTCACTACTGAATTCTGTCTCCTTCCCTCTACATCCCCCATTTAACAGTCCCTTCCTCTTTAACGAAAAGGTAACTTAGTCTTTTGGGTACAACACTGGGCAAGTGCCTGCAGATCCTCCGGCTTCCAGTCTTTCTTTCATTCAGTTGATGACTTTACCTACCAATGCCTATTATGTCTCAGAAAGCATGAGACATGAAATATTCAGGCAGTTATTTAAATGTCAGGAGAAGAAAACAGATGTGGTCAGCTCTGCTCTTCTAAATGGGTAAGACCCATGGGGTAAGAGTTCCCCAACACCTCCAGCTCCTTCCTTCAGCAGGCTTTTTCTTCTCCATATTCTTCCACTTTCATGTTGGTGGGTAACACATTCTTAATGTACCCCAAGGAGGGGCACTTGATCTCAGAAGAGCAAAATTGCCAGGAAACACCCAGCAGCCAAATTTTAAATTACAGCAGAGAATAATCTGATCATACTGACAAGCTGTGTATATGCTATCAGTCAGTTTCTGAAACTGGACATACCAAATCTTATGTCTGGAACAAGAGATTCTCCACGTTAGCCCTCACACAGACATGGTGTGCAGCAGTACAGCATCTCTTGACGCACCAGATGGTATTGGGAGGTTGATTCCTTAAACTGGTAACCAGCTGTGTCTCCAGCATGGAATTGCTAGAATTGAAGGCAAATGATACTCTACCTACCAGGGCTCTAACACTTCAAGGGGCCCTGCTAGAAGATGCTCTTCTGCTGTGTCCTAGTGTTTTGGTCACCACTCTGCCATCACAGGATCCCCATTATCAGATGCTGTCCTTGTCACGTAGCTTGAGATAAACTTCCTTGTGTCCTCACAGAGCAAACTAAGAGGTGTGTAGGGGTCATTATGTATAACTTTGCTGCAGTACCCTAGTGACAGAGAGAACCTTCCACTAGTTGTCTAAGAACCAAGTGTTTCAGACTAAGAATCCATTTAACTCAGAAAGCTGTCTCTAACATAGCTATAAGTGACAGCTAAGGAAGAAGAATATGTATCAGGGCAAGCATGTAGGATACCTGCCCCAAATATTTTGTATACTTCCTCTCAGCATGTCTGGTTTAGTTTCTACTGAAGGGAATTGAGTTTGTGCAATATGAGACCATTCTGTGATGCAAGGTGAGGCATATTAAGTGGGAAAGATCAAGGGGTTCACTTAAAAAATACACTCCTGATCTGAATTAAAATGCTTGTATAAACACAGAGATAGATAAAGTAGAGGAAAAAACACCACCACTTTCACCTGAACCCATCTAAGCTTCTTGAACACAAAGCATTCTCCAGAAAGGAGTTCCACAGATCTGCTGCCTGCTGCATAAAGAGTTACCTGAATGATCTCCTTTTTGTTTGCTTTGCACCTGGCCCCAACTAGTGGCATTTGACAGTCCTTAGTTCTTAAACTGGATGAAGTGACAATCAATCCCTATTTACATGCCTCCCATGATTTAGGAGACCTCTACCTATACCATTCCCTGCAACTCTTCTCTTTTCCAGGCTGAAAGGACACACCATGTAAAGTCTTCCTAACATGGAAGCTGTCTGTATCATTGATCATCCTCACTGCTCTTCTGTGAACAATTACAGTGATAACATAACCTTCTGAAATAAGGTGCTGTCAAACCACAGCTTATACAGTAGTACGCAGTAGTACATGCTTGCTGTTTCACCCTCTATTTCTTTCCTAAGAGTTTGTAACATATGGTTAACATTAATGCTTTTGACATTTGCCTTCTTGATCAGCACTGACCTAATGCACTCTGGAACCATCTGTCATTATACCAAAACCTTGCTCCTGAGTGGCAACACCACAATTTGACCCTAAAAATGAACAAGAATTTACAGTCAAGTTGTAATAACTGGAATAATATTAAATGTAATATAAGAATTGTTTGTTCAGATGCATATTAGTACAAGAAAAACTGCCATTAATGCATTACACTGTTCTTCAAGAAGTTTCTTGCTATTATTATATGGCTGTTTCTTGCTACAACTACAAAGCCACCATTTAATAACCAAACTCTTAATCCTAGTCTCCTAGAATTTTATACATTTAGTCTAGCATCTGTCCCATTTTCCCTTAATCCATCCTTCTGGCGTATGTGTGCCTTGCTTATCTTTCTTAGTATTTTACACCATTTACAATATATTCCAAGTGAAAAGATCAGGTATTGTGCCTTTATAGATACATAACATCTATTTCTGGCACACAAGTAATCAAATAATTAAAAAAACCAAAAACAAAAACAACCTTCCAAGAGTTACACAACTGTATCTTCTTTTCCCCTGTGATCCTTCTGCTTCAAGTCACAAGGAATTTTAAGCCCAGCTTTTCAAATACCTATCTGTGTATCAAATTTGCTGTGGAAGATCAGTACCGACTGATGTCATCTAAACAGTGTTTCTACTGATCTGCATGTGCACTTGGATCAGTAAAAAGCCAATCTATGACACATGTGGTTTGTTTATAGGGACCTATCCAGAATATACAATTCTTTCAGCATATGAAGGACTTCAGACAGAAGCAAATGCAGTTATCTGTACATTTCTACTCCAGCTAGGCCTACCTAAAGGGCCACCACCTTTAGAATTGCGATGCTACAGTGACTTGTGTGATCATGTTGCCCTGACAACCAATGGAAATCTTCTTTACAGTTAATCTAGCAGACATCTGTACTTTTGGGACAGACAGCCCTGAGTTTCACT
>JANZLQ010000078.1:6182293-6192874 GCA_026212715.1 Elanus axillaris | reverse complement strand
TTTCACTGCTCACCATCATTCACATTTCCTATTTTCCCAGTAAAGCACGCAGATTATAAAAATCAAAAGTGCATCATACAAACCTAGAGTGTGGTTAACTGGCATTACTGTTATTTTGCATTCCTTTACCTCAGTTGCCTGTCTGGTACTGTTGAAGCACAGATCAGTACATGAGAGTCTGCCTCACCGTCTTGGAGTACTTTGATTTACAAAAAAATCAAAGAAAAACTGCACACATACCTTCAGGACAGTCCACTGCTCTACAACAATTGCATCATAGCCCTGCACAGTTTTACTGTCTTCCACAGCAACATCTTCAAAGAGAAATACTCCATCCGTTGTCCCATGTAAAGAATCTGTGAAAACACAGGGTTATCTGTAAACTTTATGGAAGACACCCCATGTGTTGTGAGGCATTTGAATTAATTAACAAATTCTTCCAAGGATGTTAATAAAAAAGTGTGTAGACCTTCCTCTGATAGTCCAGCTCTGTTAAATGAATGAGACTAATATCTCTAGCAGTTTTTAAGAGCAATCCTGCTCTCCAATAGCAAACCTTACTGTCCACTCTGTTATTCCAGAGTTTGTCCTCAAAACCCACAGCTTTCCCATTCTGAGCAGGCAAAATTAATTCAGTCCTCAGTTCAGCAGTATTGCTCATTTACTTGAAGTTATACACACGCTTTTGGGGCTAAAGACTATATATTATGTCAACTTTTCAAGGTCTTTTGAAGGTACTGATATTAATGACTATACCCATTCATTCACACAAGTCAGAACCCTACATATGGATCATCCATTGCAGTTACAGTGATCTACACAGACTAAGGATGATCTGGCATATCTGAACAGTGTGAAAGAAAAAAATACATTCATAACTATTTAATCAATTTATGAAGGCATTTTGGCCATCTGGCTTAGTGGCTCGCTATTCTCATTTGTATTCCCAGCACGTTCAGCCTTTTTTCAGACAACACATACTATTAAAGTCACTTGAGCACCACTTTCTCCTTCAACTTAGCTGTATGCTCCATGATCAGCAATCACTCTCACATGCAAGAACTCAAGTTTTGTCAGCTCCATGACAGAACAGAATCAGAATAACTGAAAAAAATTACTCACCTTTCTTCGCTAAAATAAGCTAAATGATGAAGTAATAGAATTGTATTTTGAAAAACTGTAAGTGGTACTGTACTCTTTATGAACAGAGAAAACTCCTCTCACATTGTCCCAAAGTATGTTTTTCAGCCTTTCTAGTTCAAATAATACACTTACCCTGCATGACAGATTATAAAGACCTTGCTCAGTCCCTCCCCAAGTGTTGTGTTTTGCGTGATAGTTTCTTTACATTTTTAGGAAAGCTATGTTCATTGCACTGGTATGATTTATGTTTTTAAAATGCAACTACACATGCCAAACCAACAGATTCCTGAACTGACAGGAGAGTCTTCTGGGTAAGTCTGCTTAGCTGTTTCATCAGGTTCTCCTGCTTTCTCTGGTGGATGTTACAAGGTCAAGAAATGCCAGTGAGAAGGCATCGCTGCCTCCAAAGGAAAAGGTTAATCAAACTCAGAACCAAGTTTCATGAAGGAAGCAGTGAAGAGGATTAAGAGGCTTCTCCCCTCTTGTAGACATACTCTCAGTCAACAGCTTCCAATGTCATTATATGATCTAAATTCAATTTATTATCTGGAAATAATAAATTTGTTGTGGACAAAGCCACACAGTGTGGTTGGTTTTTTTTTTTAGTTTGGTTGTGAAGGAAGAAAGTTGTAAACCACTTACTAGGGACTCTCCTTGGGATTCTGTTGGGAGACTCAAAGAAGTAGAAAAATACACTGTCTACTTTCACACTGACTGTCTCCCCAGGCAGGTTTCCTGTAACTCCATTTAGCATAAAGAGAGAAAAGATGACTCCTCACCACTGCAGCAAGCCAGTATTACACATTGCTCCAGGATGAGCTGGACTACAAAGCAGTAACTCCTGTAATCTAGACAGATTTCTCATCCAAGTGAGAACAGACATTTTAATTGTGAAATAACAGGCCAGATCACTAAGTAGCTAGGTTATAGGTTAGAAAACATAGGGATAACAAGTGTGCCACATACAAATGGGTACAAGACTTAATTATCATATTTCATTCAGGAATGGCACTTTGTTAGACCCTACATTTCAAAGCAGGAATCAACTCAGCTTCTGTGCAATACATCACGTTCCAACACCCAAACCCATGCGAAAATCTATTTTAGGATGCACAATGTACAAATAACCCTTAAATTTTCCAAAGCAAGGATGACAGGACAGCACCTAAGGCTGAAAGCAGAAACCCATAGATCCCTACTAGACACAGACATCCAGATCTTGCCAGGAAGCTTTATACAGCGTCAGTGTACTGCTCCTGTAACATGAATTCTCTCAAAGAAATTCAGTGTCTTGCTGTTGGCACAACTGCAGCTTCAGCTCACCCCATGTGTTTGCCAGCTAATTAATAAGCGATCAAAACACAATCAGCATGCGTGTGTTTACACTCACTCATAAATCATCCTTTATGTTTCACTCTGCTGCGCATTCCACTCATGCAGTTCACAGCTTCCATGTATGTGAACATTATGGCACATATGTAGTGTTTTAGAAACTAATAGCTGAGCTCATGAGACCCTACAGGCAGCAGATAAACTTGGCAGTGTTAGATTTATGGTTGGACTCGATGATCTTAAAGGTCTTTTCCAACCTAAATGATTCTATGATTCTGTGACTTCGCTTCCTTGTTGGATGTACAATAATTACAGTTGAATGTGACATCCAGTCAATCCTAAGATCCATTAATTTTTTGCCAGGAAAGAAACTTACAAAAATTGAGAAAACTGGAAGGGGAAAAATTATGAAGGAGAGACAGCTGCTGCATACTGGTGTCTGTTCAACAAAGTGATGCTGGTGAAAAACTCTGTAAGAGAAAATGGCTGATGACACTCATTAAGATTTTCTCTCTTCACCATAACCAACCTCCTCTCTACCTGTCAGGCCACAACATTTAAACTTTCATGCTATGAATGCATGTCTGCCAATTCTTGCACCTTGGCTGTACATCTTCCCTTTTACAGGTCATTTACTCCTTTTCCAGCAAAAAGGGAGAGGTAAAGGAAAGAATAACTGGATCATTAATTCCTTCGCATGTGAAGCATTTAGGATGCTAAGAATAATTGTAGGAAAGGAGAAAGCAGCAAAAAGAGAGCTAACGGGTCATATTTTGGAGAAAAGGCACACATAACCCATGCTATGGTATCAAGATCAGCAGGAATTTCAGGGAAACTCTTACACACGTGTGGAAGGGCAAGGAGATAGACAGATGCTTTGAGTCTACCTGCAATACTTTTAACACACAGATGCTCTAGCTCTAAGAGCAACTTAGGTCTCCAGTCACATGTTCTAGAGCTGGCCCACTAGGTGAGATTCACATAATCTACCATTAGATATTTATGATATAGAGGTCTACAGCTGAGTTAGTCATCCAAGGCTCTCTTTATAATTGATGGAGAAATAACCATTATTTCATTCAGGACCCAGTTTCATAGAATCATAGAATAATTCAGGTGGATGGGGACCTGAGGAGGTCTCCAGTCCAATCTCCTGCTCAAAGGAGGTTCAAAACAAGTGCAGACAAGATTGCTCATGGCTTTATCTAGTTGCATCTTGAAAATCTCCAAGGATGGAGACTGCATAACTTCCTGGGCAGCCTCCTCCACAGCGTAACTGTTTTCATGATGAAAAAGTTTTTCTTTATATCCAGTCAGGACGTCTCTTGTTTTAGTTTATTTACATTTTCTTCTCATCCTCCTACCATACACCTCAGTCAAAAGCCTGGATCCATCTTCTTGATAGTCTCCTCATAGGCACTGCCAGGCACTGTTAGGTCCCCCAAAGCCGTCCTTTCTCCAGGCTGAACCAACCTAGCTCCTTCAGCCTTTCCTCATAGGCTAAGTGCTCCAGCCTCAACATTAACCAGGTCTCTCAGCACCCTTAGATGTATACCATTTGGTCTCAGGAACTCAAGCAATCCCTGTCTTGACCTTCACCCACTGCTGCTAGTCCTGCACCTCATTGAACCTTGCCTTTAAGCTCAGAGGCCTGGAAGACTGTCAGTGAAGACTAAGGCAAAGGAGGCACTGAGTATCTCAGTCTTATCTAGTTCTGCTGTCACTAAATCATCCACTCCAGTGTATCTGATTCTTTTACATATCTGATGTAGGATGAGGTGGATCACAACACAAATCCTACTGACCATATTGGTCTAGGCCTAGATCTCCATTGATTATAGTGGCACTTCTGAGTGACAAGTCATATGCAGATACCTGCAAGGCAGATGCCTACATATATTCAGCTGAATCTTACCTAACTTGTCTACAAAGATCAGCCATCTAAAGCTTTAGATGGTGAATAGGTCTTTCCAGTTTCCACTGTTTCTCATGCAAGGTATTTCCTGATTCTGATTCTAATGCAGTTGTATTCTCTTTTGGTAATCTCTTGTTTAATAAGATTTACCTCCTGGAAATTAGCCTACATTAAAAGGTCTTTAATAATTCCAAATGTTAGTTCATTTGCAACAGAGCAGTAAGAAATGCCAATAAAACAATACCATTTTGACGTTGCTGTTTGTGGTATTATTTCCCAATCTCTGCTCTTGAACTGACATAACTTCACTCTTTCTTAAAGGAAAGGCTCCAAGAGTAAAGGTTACAGTCACCATCCTTCCTCTGAAAATGTTCCATTACCACTGCATTTTTTATTAAGGTATCCTACTGTGCACAAAAAGCTATTTTCACAGGGTTGTATAAATATTTGATGTAGCTCCGTTGACAAAAAGCTATTTTGATGTTCTTGCTTCTGATTTACAAGAAGTATATGAGAAAATATTTCTCACTTTACCATGACAGCTTTCCTAGTGGCAACAATTTTCCCCTCGTTGTCTTTGAACTACAAATGCCCCTTATCTAGGAAACTAACCTTTAGGTTGCTGTTCCTTTCAATGAGGAAAACAAGCTATCTGTGGCTTTATGTGGCTTGTGACCTGAATTTTGGCCTTTGCTTCATATTCCTATTCCTCCCTCCTCCTGACTCTTTTCACCTTCAGCACACACAGAGAAAATAATTCCATATGGACGATAAAAATCCCAGCCACTTCAGTGGATAAGGTGACTGTAATTGGCCAAATATGGTTCATCTTTGTCAGAGGCAGTGCGAATATAATACAGACAATCAATCTGACCCTCTAGAAACCTGACTACTTTCCTCTTCCAAGCAACTCACATTTTGTTTTATTTGCCTTGTTTTTAAGTATTGCCAATGTTTTCTGGTTGGTTGGCTGGCTTTTTCTAAGTTTGAAAGGCAGGAAATCCACAGACAGAATGGTTAAACAAATACAAGAATGCCAGGCATTTAAATACCTGCAGTTCAAAACAGCTAAAGACAGCAGGCTTGTGATTACTCTGTTAAGGCATCAAAATATAATCTTAGCTTTGACTTTTCCTCCCTTCTCACTCTCACCTTCTCACACTGCTGGCTGGAGACTTGCCGTTATAGGAAAGGAGACCCCACCTGTTAGATCCTTTCCATTAGCAACGGTATTCATCTGTAGCTTGCTGCTACAGGCTCCACTTCTCACTAAAAGAGGGCAAGGGTGAAGTCCTATGATCACTTTAGATCACTAGGCAGGATCAGTTTACACCTGCAACTACAGGCACAATTAGCAATTATATGAGTTGGAAGAAAAACACCAGCAAGTAACTGAACTCCTAATTCACGTAACTGTTGTTTGTCAACATGAGAACATTTAAGGACCAAGCAAGCTGCTGTTTCTAACTTACTAGCAAAATCTGAATACATTTAATATATGGTGTAACGCTGTGTGGTATACATATTGTAAATTGCAATTGCATTATATTTCTGTTTATAATTATCTGGTACAAAAAGCAAAAAGAAACAATTGTTATCAGTGAACTCTCAAACTCTTTTAAAGACTAATTATTAAACTGTTGGCAGACGGAAGGAACAGATTTATGACTACTGACAATCTGGAAATCTTTACTTCATTGGGCATTCCAAGGACAAGGGGGAAAAGAAGATGATAATGACCCTGCTTTTAAGTCTAATAAGCAAAATAATGAATTCGTACTTTAAGCAAAAGAGAAAAACAGCCCCCAAAACAAAGAAATGTGATATAACCAATTAAAGAAAGTATGCTAATGTTACCTTAATTTGGAAGAGGATTAATCAGTGAATAAGCAGACAAGCTATGAAGAGCTGGACAGGCTGCCATAAAAGGCTAGAAAAAAGTAAGAAGCTGAGAAGCCCTCCATCCCCTCTTTCTTCCCTCCTCCCTACCCTGGGTTGTTTCATACTGGCTGGCATATGAGTGAAAAAGCTGTTCCATTTCTCTGCAGCACAGGAAAATTTTAGGATCTAAATAATAAACACTTAACTGCAACTGATAGCAACTTACAGATGTTCTTAGCAAATGTTCTAATAGCATGGGCGTGTTCATAGTGTTTTAATGTAACTGATCTAATTAATAGACTTTTAGAAACCTTAACTCTGTGCTTTTTGACTTCTAAACCTGTTCTTCCTGTAACTGTAAAATGCTAGTAAAAAGTTTATTAATTGTTCATCTTCAATCTCTAATCTATCTTAATCCTGAATCTGTCCACTTTCACATAATTTGTTGTCCTCTTCGCGTTGAAACTTTACAGTCATTGTTCAAACCTACTTTATCTATGTCTGCACGCAGTTATCCAGTACTCCTCACTCTGGTATCCAAGTATGTGAACTTCCCCCAGGCCTCTGTTATGTAAATGAACTTTAGAAGTTTAAATAACAGAAAAAAATGCTGGTTTTAAAGCGTTTTATAGTGCACTGATAAGCAGCTTTTATTAAAGAAAACACTGACCCTGATAGAGCCAATTAGGTTTGCCTTTATGAATTCCAATTTATACACATAAAGTAAATCACCATTTGTTTTTAAGCAAGTTAACTAGCAATTACAAGGCTTTCCAGGAAGTTGTGTGAAAGCATTCCATCAGCTGAACTTTAGACCTTCCTTTTTTGCTACTTTCTTGCAAAATGAAAAATTAGGATTGCCTGTTAATTTCCTGACTGACTTTTACCAGAACCAACTCATATTACTGTGTTTTATCATGGGTCCTGGAACTCTGACTAGCAGCAAAATGGGAAGAAGATGCTCTGGAAGCAGTTCCCCTATAATTTTGAGGCACAAACCCACTAATCTTAGTAGCAGTGCCCAATCTATGGGTTACCGCATTCCTTTTGAAGAATGCAAAACAAACCAAAATTAGGTGAAAGATTCAGCCATAAGCACTTTAAACATTAAGTATACTAGTCACATAATTTTCCAGTAAAATTAATCTGGCTGTAACTTCAACATTTTTATGTTCAAGTACTTCCCTTGGATTGTTCTCATGATCCCTTGGTTATGTCTCTCAGACGCCTGCTATGCACAAAGCCTTTATTTGTACAGCAGGCTTGTCTTCAAAGTCATGGTGGCCAACGGTGTAGTACAGACTGGCTACAGTATTAAGCTGGACTCAGTGCCACATTTTCACAACATGCAAAAATCTGGGGTTTATTCTTCTCAATTTAAGA
Organism: Elanus axillaris; assembly: GCA_026212715.1. NCBI lineage: Eukaryota > Metazoa > Chordata > Aves > Accipitriformes > Accipitridae > Elanus > Elanus axillaris. The sequence goes on along the minus strand of JANZLQ010000078.1, from coordinate 6,185,220 downwards.
CCACCATTTATCCATCCCTTGTATGAACACACTAGCTAGGATGAAACAAACATAGAAGACCATTTTGTAAAACATTGTGCCATCAAAGTGGAAAGGGTCTCTGCAAGAACTGGGAGTAACTGACTACATGTTGGCCAGATGGAACTGGAGGGTCCTTACACTGATCTGCAATCAGACCCAGATGCAGTTTGTGTCCAAACAACTAAGAAGAAAGCCACTCTTCCATTTATGTCATCTGCTTTACAATCTTAATAGTTCAATGCATTTTACTTGGTACTGTTTATTAACTCTGTATATTTCTGCAATTACAGGATCATCTCTAGTATGTTTATAAAATACAATACATGATCTGTTTCCTTACTCAAATGCCAAAATATTTCCTGTGCTTTCATTCCATTTCACTGAAATAGGCTGATTTAAACCAAATTTGCCCCAAGCGTATATTAAAGCATCTCCCAAACATCTTCTCCTCAAAGATAATGACCTCTATTAGAGAACAGAAAATAATCACGGCATAATGCTTTCTGTAATTTCCATACCATTTACCATTCCAAGGCCGAAGATGGCATTTACCAATGAGCCTCCTTTCCTGAAGTGATCTGTCATGTGCTCCAGCCAATTTGCTTCTAAGCTGCTGACAGTCTGCCCATTCCTGGAGATCCTCATAGGGATAGTCACTGTGTAATACTGGCTGCATCTTTGTGGGGTTTTTGGCTTGTTGAAGAGAGCGAAGATCTCTGCTTCTACCAAAAAGTAAAAAATCGGAGTAATGCAACAACCATTTCATGGTATTTCAGCTAAAACAACGTATAACCCACTGTTTGCCCTTGCCTGATTTCACTGTGCAACTGCAAAATATACTTTGGGATGTGGTTACCTCTTTAATACAGTTCTGCAGTGTCCAACACAGTAGGGTCCCAAAACCCAATACAATATTTTGATTGCTCTTACAATACTTGTTACTAATTGTGGATTCACTGTAATAATAAAACATTTAAAGACAGTAATACCTGAGTACTAATGGACAACCCCCTTACTGGAGTTAACAGTATAAACTAAGATAGGAAAACATGCTCCACAAACTGCTTTAAGTACTGTAGCAGTCACAAATTCACTAAAAATTAATGCACAGAGGACCTTTATTTTTCTACTGAACAAATTGTTAAAAGAGCTGTGACACTGAGGACAGTGCAATACAATATCTGACTGCAAATTTAGGAGAAACTGCATTCCATAGATCATGGCCATTAAAGTACTAAATAACTTGATTTTGATAATACAATGGCACGGAACCAGCCAAATAGTAGTCTCATCTGAAGAAAATCCAATGAAGCATTACTGTAGAGACTATGCTAGCTGGTTAGTTGATTTACTCTGGGTCTGAGCCAAGGTGAGACATTAACACATGAATTTTGAAAGTGGAATTGTAACGGGTCTTACAAATGAGAACATTTTCTAGACTCTGCTCCATATCTCCTCTACTATATCAGAGGAGCAGTTAATGTAGGCTTACCATCACAAGAAAGTAATTGTTGACAGCAAAGATGAGCTTTCACAGCCCTAAAATTGGAAGCAAGTTTAAGTGCAGATACACCTTCCAAATTCTCAGAAAGGTACAACCATCAATAGAATTACCAGTAAGAAATGTTTGGACATCAATAGTTTACTTATTAATGGACATGGAAATCAATGGTAAAATTTCTATTGACCTCTAAATGCCAAAAATTCTCCCCAAATAAATTCATATAAAAGGTAAAGACATTATAAGAAATTCATTCATTCAATAAGCTCCTCTTGATTCCAAGTTATTATATTCCAATCTCAATTATTAAAGTAAAGAAAGAGATGTCACGAGAAATGTTAAGGTTGCTCTCTAACAAACGTCACTGAGCAAGAAGTAGTGTGTAAATTGAAAAAGATATTAGAAGGGAGATGCTCAGAGACAGGCTGGCAGCACTTGGACAGCAGGAAGCTCATGATAAAACGAAACATGAAAAAGAGGCCTAATGATCTCAAGACGTGAACCATGATTCAAATAGAGTAGAAAGGAATAAACTGTTAACCTGAATCCTCTTGATGTTTACCACTTGTTTAGAAAAAATAAAAATATGATAATCCTAACTCAGAAGAGCATACACAGAAAACTTCTACAATCATTTTGATTCTGACCCTCAAAATAGACATGTGGGAAAATGAGATCTTTTTGGTGTATATGAAGACATTATATTAATTAACAATAGTAAATCATGGAACTGGAAAACCACAGGGAGATGACAATTTGGATTTGACACTGGGCTGTTGACAACATGCATTTAAAGTGTGTGGGAGTCTTTCAGTGGAAGACTTGGCTTGTCATCATTATTGAGTATATAGTACACCACTCCTAACCACTGTTCAAGTCACTGTTAACAACAGTATTCACCAGCGATTCTGACTGCTCAAGCATGGACAAAGACACCTTCAGTTTGGTTCTAGGTAACACAGCACTTTTGGACATACCATTGGAATACCTGAGCCTTGTTCGCAGGCAAAATATTTTTCAACACTGCTTTGAAGATGCCTTTAATAAAAGGGAAAGGGAATGAGCACTACAAAATATTCAGAAAAAAAAAGAAGCATAAAAATAACACTTGAATAGTATAAAACCTAAAATAAAGAACAAAATTAAGATTCCACAAATAGTAAAAAATATTACATATTTTTTCCTGAAGTTTTATATATGGAAGAAGGAGTTCAAGAGTGGTACCCTCCTATGGAATAAGTAGGCTAACTGGATGTGATGGGTTGACCATGGCTGGATGCCAGGTGCCCACCAAAGCCATTTTATCACTCCCCCCTCCTTCGCTGGACTGGGCAAAACAGACTCAGCTTGGGGAAAATTAACTCAATTTATTACAAATCAAAACGGAGTAGGGTAATGAGAAATA
>JANZLQ010000078.1:6151172-6182193 GCA_026212715.1 Elanus axillaris | reverse complement strand
GCTTCCAGCAGCTTCTCACAGAAGCCGCCCCTGTAACCCCCCCTGCTACCAAAACCTTGCCACACAAACCCAATACACTGGGAAAAAAAAGAACAAAAAACACCTGATGCTTTCTGTCTTCGTGTTCCAAGGAAGGATGGAGAACTGGTGCCAAAGACTGAAATACATTTTCCGTAGGAGGAAAAAGGAGTGCTGTAATAACAAAAATTCACACAAGAGTAATAAAGAAATCAGCAATGTTGTACAGGCAATAGATTTGGGAAAAATCCTACTATAAGTGAACTGTCACATAAAACTGCTTTCTCAGACCTTCAGTCTTGGAAAGTATTTGCATAACTCACCAATTAAAAAAAAAAGTAAGAAATAAAAAAAGCCAAAAAGCACTCAGAGAACGAAAGATAAATATGGAAACTAAAGGCTTTTTTAAAATAAAACCCTTATCTGGCAAATCAGTAGCTGTAATAAAATCCTGGGGTGTTACAGACAGAAGTTGGGAAGATTGGAGGTGATCAGCTTCACATTATGCAGAAATACCAAGAATATGGTTACTTGTAGCAGAAGATTTCCACTGTTCAATATGGAGAAGAATAGCATGAAAAAGATGATTAAACTTGCTAGGTTAACTCTCTCAAAGACAGTGTATATGAAAAGAGAAAGAGCTGGTCTGATTAGACTTGGAGATAACTAATCTAGAACTACAAAACTGAGAGATTTTATAATGTCTAAGATTCTAGTGTAAATCAGAAGAAATTATTCAAATAATAGCTATGCTTTGATCAAATCTGGCTGCCTCTTTGCCCAACAGAAACTGAAGAAAGTATGGTGAAAGGTTGCTACAGTGTGATCCAAATCTGATGGCAAAAAGCTATTTACATCAAAATGCAAGGGTAACCAAGACAATAGTGCAAAGAGGGTACAATGCAAAGTCATTTTCAGTCCTACATACAAAATCCCCAAAGGGGTAGGACTGCTTGACTGAATCTATGTAAGACAAAGAATAAGGATAAATTAAAGGACAGTACCAGGTGAAAGGAATGTAGATGGAATTTCCTTACATAGATTTGTAGCTTGTAAGGAAAGTAAGCAAAGTGGTAAGAGAATTGAGTGTACACACTGTTTTCTAGGATTTAAGTGAATATAGGAAAGAAAAATATTTTGAGGTTTAAACTGGAAATGGGGCAAGAATATTTTTTTCTGATGATTTTTCCTTTTCTAAATTACTCTGGCCTACATCCTATTTTGAATTACAATTCCTACTACTGAAGTAACCTCCGAGCAACAAACACCTTAAGGAGGGTATTTTGAGACCTCATCTGAGACTTGTGTTTTTGATGGCATAAAATGACATTTAAAAGTGGAAAGCACACCTGAGGAGAAATATGTCAAAGAAATGAAAGAAAGAAAGAAAACTGGCATATGAAGAATAATCTTACAAAGATATGAGAATTGGAAGGCAAATTATTAGGAGCATCATTACCAAGAGGACCTGAGCCATTAACAAAATAACTGCTGCTTTTCAGTAATTACAGTTCTGACTGTACCATTGACCCCAGCCTGACTATAGGATACTAGGAGACTTCAGAGTCTGGATCACATATATTCCTGCTGTTCCCGATGTGGTTTAATTTCAGCTATCTGTTCACCTGCTACAAAGGGGCTAACTGTGATAAGGCGTTGTGACTTACTCCTATTGCTGCAAAACCTTGTCAGGCAGATTAGCAGAGCTTTTTATTTAAATGGACAAAAAGGATACAAAGATCAAGAGCTCTCAGGGTATCACAACAAAGAAAAGAACCAATTCAGCTGAACAGCAGACAAAAATAAGTCTTTACACTCAGGCATACAAATGGGCCATAACAAAATTGCACCCGCTTATATCATCTCTTCATTTGCCATCTGACTTAGCTCAGTCATTGTGAACTGTGTAACCATGTCAAAATCAGGTTAAGTGGCTCATTTGGTGCACCTTTTCTTCACTATTACAGTGGTAAGGTCCTCCCTGCATCCCCACCCCCCAAAGGAGTTGGAACATAATTGAAGCAATTTTAACTTGGCTTTTACGTACAAGAGGTCACTACAATACTTACTGCCAGTAAGTGGTTTTAAGCATTGTGCTGGTGTTTCATTCTCCGCAAGTCCATTCAGCTCGTCTGCTGCTTCTCTTACACTTGGGTTCGCATGTTGAAACTGTTCTTCATTTCCCTTCACGTACTTGAGGTTCAGGTCTTCAGTAGCTTGTCCTTCACCTCTCCAGCCCTCCCTGGATGTAGCACATTGGTCAGCACTTTCTTCACTTGGTGCTGGAGTATTACATCCATTAATGCCATCTAGTTTTCCACTATCCAGTGAAGCGTGATCCTCAGGGTAATTTGAAACATTTTTATTATCTCTTGATTGCACGGAGTTGTTACTGGCGGGTGTCAGGGAGGCGTTGACAAGACAGTTCTTTTGGGAATGGTACTGAGGTATAATTCCAACAAATTTCAAGCCTTGACTTGCAGCATCTTGAATCTACAAGTTGAAGAAGATTAGATTTTTAACTGTCAAACTGTCTTAGCTAAACAGAAATGCAGAAAATAACACCCTTCAAGGCAGCTAGCATGTAATTTTGCTACTTTTGTCCACTACCACAAGAAACTGTCATGTTACATTTACATAAAAAGTTACATTCTAGAGAAGCAGGATGGAAAGTTCCCTAAATTGTCTAAAATAATGTGAAAGGGCAGAAAAAAAGAGGGGAAAAAAAGAGAGAAAATGCTTACATATTTCTTCACAAGGGATAAAGTATCTGTTTGAAAAGTTTATTTATGATAAATTACCAGAAGTGGTATTACTCACAAAAACTTTTACTATCAGCCTTCTGAATCCAGGGACTTAGTATTGCATCTTTTGCTGTATTACATGTGTGATTGTGACACTTATGCAAGAAAAAGGTTATTCATTCTCTGTTATATGCACCATTATAACAACAGTTGTTGTTTGTCCTGTTTTGGATTGAGACACAAATGGCAAACTTTCACATAATAAGCATATACAAGCAAAGCTATTTTAATACATCACTTTTGGGAAGGTACAGAACACAGAATAGAAAAAGGCATTGTGAGATGAGCTAAGAAGAAGAGGAAAAATAGAAACTAAGGGGCACTATTATTAATCCTTTACACTTTAGGTAAAGGAGGAAAATGAAGGAATCAAATCACAAAAGATCATAAGAAAAAAGCATTGGGCTAGTATTAATGACAATTAGATAAAGCCAGAATTAACTAAGGAAGGTTTGAGACGAATCATAAAGAGAAATCTCTTTTAGGCAGACTCAGCACTATGAATGCACCATCCATTCAAGTCACCAGCCTCACACTCCTCAAACCCAGGAGAAGCTGCAGTGAGAGCCAGGCTTCTATGAAAACATACTAGTGTCTGCCAATTCATTTATCAAAATCACCCACTGAAAAGGAAGGGTTTCCATGGAATGTATACTCTTCATATAATATAAACTCTAAATACACATAAATATTTCAAAAAGAAATTCCTTGAGAATGGAGAAATAATTTCACTTTCTCTGCATACCATGTAATTCCAGAGAGTTAAAGTGTCTTAATAATTCTCCAAGGCTCAATTTAGTATGAACTTACACAAAACCGTTCAGGTTCGTTGTTTTTTTTTTTAATTTAAGAGGAAGCTCACTTCTGCATCTTTCCTACCCAGAATTTATTTTACTTTAAATGAATCATCTACTTCCTGGTAACGTGTTACTGTTCTGAACACACAAACCTACAGATGATACCTGATCAACAACAAGAACTTCCTCTGTCAAACCACTATTATATTTTCCATGTCAAATTAAGTCTTGATTTTGTGATCACAGGAACTTAAACAGAGGTCTCCAGGAAACAAAGCAATGGTCTTCACAGGTGTTTAGCCTGGCAAACATGGGATACTGACTAGTTTTAACTAAAGATCACTGCTAGAGGACATCCACCTCCAAATAAAAATACTACTAGCAGTACTCTGATCAAATGAGTATCTGACTACAAAGCAAGTTAGCATGTAACTAGCATGCTCAGAAAGGTTTAAGTGAATATCAATGACAGATGCATTCATAATATGCTTAATGGTTCTGACCTTTTGTTTTAACTTTACAAATATTTTTTTATACAGTCAACAACAGAGTTACAAATTCAGTTCATCTCTTATCGCTAATCTAGAGAAACACCACTATATTTGTTAGTAGGTTGCAGGGCAGCTAATTATAGAAATTTAACTAGTGTGCAACTCTTAAAAAGTTTGAGGATAGTACATATGTGGTCCTAGTCAATAAAGACTGCTTGTCAATCTATACCAGACTCTCCCACACTGTGATTTGGATGAGAACAGCTTTCACAGCTATTGTAGCTATGTTTTACAGACTTGGCTCACTCACGAAAAAATGTGTTTTTCCTAAGGAATACCTGATCCTGAGGTTTTTGTTCTGAGGCTCTTGTTCTCAGAATGGAAAGAGGAGGAACTAAGAACTGAATGACAGTCTAAGCCATGTTAGCCTAATAGTTTAGCAGAAAGACTGGAAAAAGAGACTGTATCTTCAAGGCCCTTTCCCAGCAACTTAATTGGCAGTATACAGCATTAAAAAATCTTATTTAAACCTGTATTTCAAATTTTACCAATTACATAAAGGAGAAACAAGCACCTCATTATTTTCAATAAAGCCAATTTAGCAGGAAGTGTTACATCAACAGTGCAATATAAGCTGCAGAACGGCAAAGTGATGTATCAGCAGATGCAAACATGTCCTTCCTTCCAACTTTTCACAAAACCATGAAGAGGCTAGCTCTCATCATAAATAAAGTATAAAGCCTAAACGCCTTCAAACTACAAAACAAAGGCAATTTGATTTTTCAAGATCCTGTTGAGAGCTTAAATAGCAGAAAATTTAGTTGCCTTCACATCCAGAATGAATTATGCCATCCAATATGCATTCACATTTCCTGTTTGCTGTATATGAAATACTGAATATTTGAATCATAAAAAGAAAAAACCCGATTTAAACAAGCCCAAACCTTGGTACCTGGAAAGGCTGTGCCCAGGAGCTACACAGGACACAAGGGCTGTCTCTGCCAGCCACCTGTGGTTTTTGGATCCTTTGAGGCATCCTGCACAGACAGATGTGTCTGTTCCAGCCTTTTGGGAAAATATCTTAGCAGATGCAGTATTGGGAATCAGTAAGAGAGCAATGCATGGGAGAAAGCAGGGGTAAAGCTGAACTGAATAAGAAGAACATGATGCTACTCTGACAGGGTCACCCAGAACATCTTCCAGGTCAGATAAATACTACAATTACTTGTCTTTATGTGCCAGTTTAGAGTCCTAACAAAGACAACTAACAAAGGTCCTTGTCATACTACATTGTATGACTAAATGAGAGGAAAAAGCATAAAAAGCAGAACAACTGTCTCTCCATCACTTACCACATCAGAAAAAAAGCTAGATTAAAAATGCCCTTACATTAGGTGATCCATAATAATTTCAGTTGTTTTACTGACCTTTTTTGTATTTTAAATATGCTGCATACTTCCTCTTTACATCTTAGGAAATTTTTAAAAGGGAAATTCCAACAAAATTAAAAACAAAAACAAACAAAAAAAGCCAACTAACTTTGGTTCTTTTCCCAGATAGGAACAGAAACATTTTTATTGCCTTATAAAGTGCTGCTTGGATGATATTAACCACAGATACAAGAGCAGGTCTCCATCACAGAAGCTGTTATTGTTCAACAACAGAAGCAGAACTTCACTCATTTCTTTCAATCTGGATAACCCCCCAAGTGGGTACATCCAAATGCATTTATAACGGGCTTGCAACAAATTGAATTTATGCCAGTTTAAAAATAGAACCTGCTTAAAGAAGGGGTGAAATTCCATGTGTACAGAGGGCCAAGGCAGTTAAAAAATTTAATGTCATTCCTATAATTTGCCTGATTAGAAACCTGGCATTTTCCCTGAGGAGAAAAAATGACAGATTTAGCCTTTGCTATCTGTGAAATAAATATCAAGTCTCCCATTAACTCTAGCAGAAATAGGAACAAGCACCATGTCCAGCCCCAATGTCACTACCTTAACTGAATTTTAGCTGGGGCACTTGTGTTGATATTCTTACCATTTGTGAAGTGTTATTGTTTATTTCAGAACTGACCAACTGCTATTTTTATACTGCATTTGGAAAAAAGGAACCATCAGCAGCACAAAGCAGTGTCACTAAACATTATGTTGATGTAGCAAATTTATGTCCAATCTTTTTAAATACTTCTGGTTCTCTTGAAGGCTCCCTACCTAATTAGGAAATGGGTAACAGTCTAATTTAAAGATCTGTAAAACCACACCTGGCAACAATATGGCTGAACGATGAAATCCTATTTTCTGGAAACTACTTGTTTTTAAACTGTAGGCCCCACAGCCATGAAAGAAGTGCAGAGATTCCAGCTGAAAGCTTGTTTTGAACAGCCACATACAGGTTTTCTTTTCAAATCTATTTAGAATAAAGACACTTGGCAAGTTCATTGTACAGTCCACATATTGTTTGTGATTCTGCACTTCTTGTTGCATTATCAGCTCCGCAATAATCTCCTATTCATAGCGAGCATGATGGTACTACTTATAAATACAGAAGCTCAGGGATACAGATCCCATGCTGAACAGAACCATATACTTTCGTCAGCTTCTGTAATTGCTTACAGGGGGATTCTGTACATTTCTCCCATGGGATGGCACACAGCAAATCAAACACTTACCACAAGCTCAGGATAGTACTCCACCCACATCAATAAACGTGGGAAATAATGCACAGCAATTTAATGAAGAGGATCCGTCTCTTGGATAAGGATTTTCAAACAAAAGATTTAATATGACAAGTGTTAGTAATTTCTCTTAACGCTTATAAACCAGGAGCTGGACATTTTTGGGGTGCATCCAGAGGAAAAACAGTTTTACTCATGTCATCAGGGCACTCCAGTTTATACAAGTCCTAAATGGTCTCAAGGCTTACACTTCCTGATGATGTAGAAAAAAACACCTTCAAAACCTAGGCATTAGAACTGAATATTTCATTAATAGGTTTGCTATATGGTTCATGATATAACAAGGTGCTGAAAGAATGTCATAGAACCTAGTAAAGGGGACTGCTGCTAATATAAAAACAGACAACTGAAACAATTTACAAAGAGCACACATAGCAAAAATGTGCTTGGAGAAAGGACAACATTCTCTAGGAGCAATTAATTGATTTTCCGATAGTCAGAATCATTTAGTTAGCTCTGTAGTGAACTAAGGGAAAGAGTGCTACTAAATCCTACTGATGGCCAAACATATGGCCCTTGAAACAATAGCTGGTTAATTTTGCTCAGAGCTATCTATTTAAACCAAGCATAAACTGTCTTAGCCAATAAAAGAAATGCTTGTCTGTCTGTCTATTTGGTTGTTGTTTTTAAAAAAACAATGTTAGAGGCATTACATCTCATAATGTGCACCAGAAACAAGATCACTGTTTTTCTACCTTCTTTTTAGGATTCAGGCAAATCTCCTTTGACAAAAGACAGAGCACCAGGGATCTTCATGCAAAGAACATGACCTTCTGGTTTGAGGAGAATGCTATGTACTACATTACATGCCAGGAGTTGGAACTGGAAAAGGATATTCAAGACTACATTCTTCCAACTATGCCCTCCATCATTAATATTTAGTAGTATATGTTTCATCACAAATAGTGCACATTCCCCTTCTAATTTGTTCATTTCTGAAAACAGATGTTTAAAATTAAGAGAGGCTTTTAATTTGCCTCTGATATTTTCTGTAGGTCTCACATGCTCCTTCCTGAGAAGACAGCAACAGTCATCCAGAGTTTACTGCTTATTTTAAAACCAACTAAGCTTAGCTAATGTTCTGAAGGAGGGGTTTAGTTCTTTGTAAGCAACTCAAAACTTTTGTGACTGGCATTTTTGCATCTCTAATACTACATTACAGAAAAAGATAATTCTACTAATCAAACAGCAAAGCAGCAACTGCTAATCATTTCTCTGTCCTGCTACTCTGAAACTGTTTCATTACTTGCAGATTTCCAAACCATGCAACCTGACTAGGATGCTCTGTCAATTAAGCTCGTGCTTCCCATGCATTTTTAACCTTTTCCAGTCTACACTCACCAATTCTGAATCTGAGATAGATAGTTCATGTTCATATATATATAAGTAAATATAAACATAGCTTTTAGAAAGCCAAATCCCAGTCTGCATTCAGGCTTTCAAATTACCAAGTATTTTCACTGTCAGTTACCTCAAAATAGGTCATCAGGGATAAAACACTGGAGGGATGCCTTGAAAAATGTTACCATAATCCCGAACCAAAGAGTCATCCTTTAAGCAGTGTTGCTGACAGTGTTTATATCGATACTTCCCATGAAAATGTTGACTGGAATTTTACCATTTGGGAACTTCGGATAAGGCTATTAGAATGAAGTTGACAGATCCAAGAGAAGATAATAAAGTCCAAAAACAAACCCCAAAACTAAAACCTAACCAGTTTCTTGAAGAAACAAGATGTATGCTGCCTTTCCATCTTTGCAGTACACAGCTGATTCAACAGAACCATTGACTTGACACTTTAAGCTCTTGTTACATTTGTGGTAGAGCATAACATGGTACTGCACAGGGAAAAGAAAGCAAGCTTTGCAGTTTTACAACATGTTTGATCATTGGTAGTAGCCTCTGCAAAAGGGAACCGAAAGCTACACACAACAGGGAGAAATGTAGTGAAGCAAGTAGCTACTGCAACTTATCTGCTATGCTGAATAAAACAGAAGATAGGCTCTTAAGACACGCTGCCAAGACATACTAAGTCACAGCAAGCTGTATGTCTCCTGCTACTGGAGCCAAGGCAGGGATGAGAGTAACAACTTGAAATTCCTCTTGAGCTTGTGTTAGCTGTACATTCATTCATACCTGAGAACAATATAACCATACTAAACACTTGCTCCTTTCGGCATATCTCACTAGAGGATGGCTCTTGAAACAACACTTTCTCATCCTCTGTGGTCTTGAGTGCTATGATTCTGCTCAAATTATTATTTTAGCATCTATTCCTTCACAGAGCTGGTAAAGAGTGAACATTGCTGGACACAGGCCATGCAGGTTCAGTGACTGTGGTAACTGCTCAAAAGCTGTGTAACATAACTGCATCCTCCCATCCTTGTCCTAAACTCTGAAAAGAAATCCTGAATTTAGCCACATCATTTTATTCTCTAAAAATTGTTTTACACCTCGGATAAACCGCTGTGGAGCAGCCAGTTATGCTCACTCAACCCAAATATTTGATATACACTGTCAAAAAAAGTCTATAGAAACTCCATCCCAAATGCTTGCTCTAGAGAACAGGCATTTTCAAAATGCAGACCATGTCTTGTGCATGAAGCTTTTGAAACTCCTACACTAATGGGTGAACATAAGCAAGGGGAAAATAAAGATTTATAGAGATGGATGGTTGAGTGTTGTATCTAACAACCATTTTAGCTGGATGAACACAATTCCGCGTTCTTCGCAGAACATGAGAACACAGTCACTTTTTTGTGATCAACTAGCACTAATGTGATTCAAAACTGGGAGACTGGATTAGTCCATCTCTGTCCTAAGCAATGAAAACAAAAACCCCAAAGGTTCAGGACATCAGGAATATTTTAAAAATTAAGAATTCAAACTCACAGACCTTACATTTAATTTGCAGGGAATACTTTCTTTTATCTTTATATAAACCAAAGAGTGTTTCTTTAAAATCACATTGTTTCATCAAGCCATCTGTTACTTGTAGCCAAAATTACAATTTGAACAATTTGCCCATATTTTATTTTAGCACAGTATGAAAAATTATCATATTTACTGTTATTAAAAAAAAGTTATTTTTCCCACCAGACAGAAGTGGGATCATTAAAAACATCAACTACATACTTTATAACATCTATTTTTATCTTGGTCAAGAGGATGACTCTGAAAGCTGCTGGGGGCAAAGGATTATAAAAGCACAACCAGGCTCCTAGGAGAGTCCTGAAAATAGTTTTGCAATGTTCATGGAAGATATATATCAACACCACTCTTACAGGGCTTAGTCAAAAGAATACAAGTTGAAAGAAGCTTAACCAGGAACAGATGTTTCCCTTCACACCAGGCTGTTTAAAACACAGTATATGCTCTTTTTTTACCATCTCTTGTTATATATACACTTACAAAATGTTAACAAAATGCACTTTAATAAATATTATCACAGCAGATCACAAACAGCTGAACCATTGATGTTCAGTTTCAACTTCTGCTTCACGACCATATCTACTTCTAAGATCCAAATACTTAAAACAGGGGCTCTGTTTGCACTGAAAACATGCAGAAAACAAAGCAGTCAGCTAAGTGCTCAGCAACGGTTTCATTACAATGTGCTAGAGAAAAAATGTTGTATTGTTCTTTTGCAAATACCCTGGAGAGTGAAGGTTTTGGGGTGGGATTTTTTGGGTTTGTTTTAAGGATGGAAACAGTTTTAGAAGAGGTTGAGATCACATCTACATAAGTAATCCTAGGTAATAAACAGTACTCTAGAGGGGTAATTTTCTAGCCACAGAAGTAAATTTGAACTGCTTATTCATATGAAGAACGATTCTCTGAGCAACATTAGACTCAGTTTTTCCCCTCTTCTATCCTTTACTGCCACCTGCTCTGACTGTATACCCTGCAGGAAATTTCTGAGCAGGCCATCTAAAATATATCTAAAGTAAAGAATAATGCTTAGGATAACAATAACCATCTAAGGAACCCTGGCACCAGCAGAGCAATCAAGAGACTTCACAGAAGAGATCCTTGTAAGACTCCAGCAACAGAGTCAAGAAATCCACTGTAGGCATGCAGCAGTTCCTTACACAACTACTCAGTCAGTCTCCTGCCTGCCGCTCCCTCCAAAGGAGCAAGGGCAGATAACAGGCAGGAGGACTGAACACCTCTAAGACATGTCTCACCTTTCAGGAATACACTGAGTAAGTTCAACTACAGTTTAACGTAGTTGGTAGTAATGTGTATTACTTTTCAGTGCCTAAACACTTGAAACATACTAATTCCTCACGCCAGTTCTATTCCTGGTAACATTTTCTTTTTTAAAAGACATTTAGAAAAATTCCAGTAAATACCAGTTAACACCATATATTCCATAAAACTGGCAAAAGGGCTCAAATATGGTAGGTCCTTTCAGCAATGTAGGACGTGAGTTCTTCATGCAAGCGTTAGTATTGTATGCCCTTTCTTTCAAAATAGTCCAATTCCCTACACAACTTGATTTTGTACCAGTGAGAACTGGTGGTCACTGTTTCAGATGCCAACTCTAGAACAAGTACGTGGCTGGCAGTGTCCTTGTGTTGTATTCTGTTGGCATATTGCTCCCTGAGGTCCTGCTCACTTAAGTCTGAGAGGTACCATCGTTTCCTTGGCCCAGCAATACTATTACTAGAAAATAAATGTCAGCAAACTTACAGGCAAAGTCACTACATCTGCAGGAGTCATGATTATTTCTAGGGTACTCTGGACTACCGAAGCTGTTCAGAGGACCACTTAAGGGAGTGACATGTTACTGGCAGCTTTTGAGCTAGTGCTGGCAATGGCATTTGTATGCTTGCTGAACTTCACCAAGACTATGAACAGAGGGAATGAGCAAACTTGACAAACATTGCCTCATACATCAGATTTCATTGCAAGATAAGCATTACATAGATGTTTCAAGATGGCAGTTGTGTTCCAAACTGAACTGGTCCACTTCTGAAAATGCAAACCCAATTATTCATCTGTATGGCCTTAAGTATGTTGGAAGAAATTAGACTAATTCTGAGTCAAGTAAGGACAGACCAGCAGGGAGGGGTCCTTGTCTAGTCAAAAACACAAAAGGAAGAGGCCTGCATTTGGATTCCAGTTAAGCCGCAGCATTTTTAAACCACACTTTTCCATGCTTATTATGATTCCCCAGGGAAGGATAATCAGCCCACAGGGACAAGAAATATGAAACTTGCAATGGGGTCAAACTGAAAAAAACTTAGCATACAAGAATTTCCTTCTGACAGGGCATTATTAAGCAGGCAACCAACAATACGAAGATGTGCTTCCTAAATTTTAAAAAGTCAGAACTGGGAAGAAGTGGTACAGAAACTATCCTCATTTCCTGACCTTTCACCAGCACTGCAAAGATGTGAGGAGTTAAACTTCTGCCTGTTACAGTTCTAGAGCATGTAACTCTGATGTGGAAAACAAAGGTCATGAGAAACATATTTGGCATTCATATATGACTGTGTATCCAAAATAACTCTTTTCTTGGGATGTCAGCCTAGCTTCTTCTTCCCTCACTTGTCTCAGCAGATTCAGGAGAACACTCTCAGATGAAAAAAAGGTAACAAGATACACAGAAATAACGAGCAACTAAGGAAGTAATTAAAGGCTACCCTATTTTACATGAGACACAAGTCAAAGTGTTACAAAACACAGTTCTTAGAAGTAACATCTCTTGATTTGCAACAACTTCAGAATGATCTGAGCGACAGTGATCAGAAGTTCAGAAGTTAGCTTTGCTCATTAAAAAGCAAGTGAGCAAATCTTTAATCTCTGCTTTGCCTGAGAGCTAAAGACAGGAGTACTAATACCAATACAGCAGTAAAGGACATAGACAACAGTTAAGTCACTTCTCTCATTGCCCAGGAATTACATGACAAAGCATCATGGGACTGTTTGAGCTCTTTAGGACAGGTTGAGCACACTAGATCCACACTGATATGAAAGAACAAACAGAACACGGTGATTTTTAAGGTATGGGAAGAGTGTATCCTATGCAACATTATGTCCCCAATACTTAAGTGTCTCCTGTCTTCCATGGCTCTTACTGTGGTCAGAAACCACAGTAGTGGCAAAAAAACGTTCAGAACAGAGTAGAGAATTGGAACAGAGTCCTGAAGTTCAGAAGGATCTCAGCAACAGAACACAGGTTTGACCAGAGAGTCGTCTTTGGCATTTCTTAAATGTTTTAAAGTCAACATTGTACTGAGGCAGTTTGTTTCAGTGAGCAAGAAGCATTCTCCAGGTGAAATAACATCCTTGTTTCTAATTCATTACTCTTAAACATTTATATGGAGTTACAGAAGAAGAAAAAAGATATTATCTATGCTGTATGCCATTGCAAAATTGTTTTCTGTTTGCCAGGAGCAAGCAGTTAATATTCAATATGACATACATTTTCAATGCAACAAAAAGTCAATTGAGAAAGAAGTTACTAAAATTGCATCCTTATTCAAACTCCATATAAACGATACTTGTTCAGCAGTGCATAATAAAATTAATAAAATTAATTTTCTTAGGGTAGAGGAATTTTTTCTAGTAAATTCACAGTTGGATAAAATTTTGACTTGTTATTGTTATGAATGTATGTCTACTCTATTTGGTATCTTTTTTTTTAAATATAGTAATTTGCAATGCAGTAAGATGGTAAACCTGTGCTACAAGCCTCTTATGAAAAACTCTGTGATCAAGGATTTTCCTGTTCAATTACAACACACTATTAACATCAATTGTATTCCACAGTTTGAGAAGAACTATAGGGTTGGGGTTTTTTTGCAAGTAAGCAATTGCCATCTGTAACACTTTTTTGTTACTACTTACTTTGAAGAACATCCTTTATTTTTCATTATTTTGTCTGTAAACATCTGTTTTATATGCCCTTAAAAGCAATGGACATTTTTGTTGCTAAGACAAATTAGTTAATATGACTATTAATTCCTACTCCCAAACAAGTCTTGTTTCCTGAGCTAGATTTACATAAAAGTGTTGAGACTTTCACGATGTGTTTAATCAGATATAGACAGTGACACAGCACACATTTGACAGCAACAGCTTCAAAGAACTTCAGACTCCTCTACATCAAATAATGTCTGAGGATGAGCGACATACTCAGCCTACAGAGAAAGAGTAAATATACATTTTAGCTATTAAAATTTAAATTATTATCTTTCAAAAGGCATCTTCATAACCCCATAATCAAATGGCTTCTACCAACAGAAGCAGTTCCATGTCTAGAAAAGCATTCTAAAGAGTCTCAGAATTGGATATTTATGGAAATAAGATGACTCCTGGATTGTCATTTTGTTTTCATTTTAGCCATACTCTTTCTGAAGTTACAAACACAAAGATATTTTCTGTTGCAATGATGTAAGATTTTGCTACCAGTTGTGACAGATAAGCCTGTATTTCTACTCTGACTCAAAGAGCTGAAGAACAAAATCAAACATGTTGAAACTGATACACAGTAACTACACCAGTTTTCCCTAAGTGTGAATATACTGAAATGATCCAAGATAGCATCAGAATAGTAGTGCAATAGCACAATAAAACCTAAAGAAAAATTTGGCCTCAAACTTTTGAATATTATTAAGTGTTCAGAAGACTTCAGTTTGTTCTGCTATCAAAATCTATGTATCTCTGAATACAATGACAATGATCACATAGTCATAGCTGCATTATTTTTAATCCAGTTTTTACAATTCATAGCAAAAAGGAGACTGAATAAAAGTGTAGTCTGTCAAGCTGAGTCCTGATCAAACTCATACAGCCTGTGCTGAAATTTATTGTGCAAAATATTCTTAACTATTACCACTGCAATATGGATTAAAGCTAGGGGAGTATGCCTACTCTAACTATTCTTACACCATGTGTCTAAGTAAATATAGTATTTAATGCTAGTTTTTATAACATGCAATAGGACACAACAGATGCTGCAAAATGTGAAATATGTACAATGAATCTGTCTTCACTAAAATGGACATAACCTTGTAATTTCCAGTCTGGCAGAATATTATAGCATCAAAATAGTTTAAAAAGAAGTCAACAAATAAAGAATTGCAGGGGTCTCTTCAAATTCCCCAGTACATACAAACGTTTACTGTAAGCAACACTATTTTGGATAACAAAGGGATTTAGGTTACCAGTACCTTCTCTAGCTGCTAACATCATGTGACACTGAAACAAAACTTAAATAATCTGAGGGATTCCAGCCTTTTAGCTACAGTACTATCCAACAGGGTATTTTGACACTAAAAAGGAAATTACATGCATTGTTTCAACTTAAAATGTTTACACCATTATATGCCTGTCTTCTACAGCGGTAACTTGGTTGATATCATCTGTGAGAGGGCACTCTCCTGTGGTACTACAAAACGTTTTTTCATAATAATATGACAAAACTTGTTTCTCTCATTAAGTATAATTGCCCTTCAGATACTTAATTAAAATTACAAAACACCAAATTCTAGTGCAGGGTTTCAACAGCACAAAACGTACACATATTCCTATTGTCAGAATGACAGAACTAGAAGCAGTAATTATAGTGCAAATAAAAGCATATTGTGTTTTGGTTATTTGCCTTTTTTTTTTTTACTCACTTTCTTAATAAAATCAGGTATCTCCTTTTTGTCTGAAAGTTGTTTTAAAGAGGAGCAGCACTCCACCTCCAAAACATATCCTTCATTGTGGACATCACCTTTTGGAGACCTAAAGAGGCAGACAGAAAAAAAAGAATCAGTTTCTGTTGTTAACACTGGATATCTAGACATCCTCTTTATGAATATTTCTCATGCAGAGCTAACCTTCAGACAAAACTTCAGTTCCAATACACTCACACCATTGAGCTCGACACAGTTCTGACAAGCAGCAGCTACAGCATCTCACCTAGTTGCTAGAGAAGGAAATCACACCAGTGATTGAGGATGGTGGAATGCCTCAGGGACTTCCAAATTTCTTTATCTGTCCAAGAAACACTTTGTCAGCCTGGCATCTATGGTCAACGCCAAGGAGATGCATGGGTGATATAACTCAGAACACACAGAAAGCAGGTTCCAGTGCAATGGGCTGACAAATGCTCTGGGCCCCACAGAGCAGATTGATGTAGGGTGTGTTTCATGGACAGTAGTTAAAGAAATCCCTTCTCTTACTTACCACCATTCTAAGTCAACATTTAAAAATCAGGGGCTAATCAAAGTAGTCTATCCTTCAGTCTTACCTTACGCATTGCTGTTGAGAAACGTAAAGCTATGTGTAAAATCCCTGCTCTTTCAGAAGACACTAACTTCTAAAATAATTCAAAGTGTATGGCATCTGCCATATGCATTACCAAATAAATTAGTGCTTTGGAAACATGATATTGGTCAAAACATGCCAAGGGAAAGTTTGGAAGTTATCCTGAATTATCTTGAGAAAGAGCCTGTAGGTGTGCAGTGCAAAGCAGTGCTACTGAAGGCAGTTTTCATCTTCTCCGGACTCCCATGAAAGGGAACTGATATGCCTGATCAATAGAGGGAATCTAGAGAATCATTTGTTTTATCTGTTCTTTAGGAAAACACATGGAGGAACATACAAAAATAAAAGCTAGCCTATAATTCTTGGGATAGTAACAAAGCAGTTATCTTAACAACCCACAAGGTGAATCAAAATATCTAGTTTGAAGTAAAGAACTAACCCTGGCCAGCAGTCACTTGACCTACAGGACAGGAAGAAAGGAGCAGAAGTTTGAACCAAGAGTGCTGAGGAAGCAGCAAAACAACAAAACAAGGGCTTTGCAGGAGCCTATGCTTGCCAAAGCAAGTCTGTGTAAAAGTCCTGTTCCGAGGACTGAGATTGTGTGACACGTAAAACACACTTCAGCTACAGATGGTCCTAGGGGCTTTCCCGAGATGCTAACTGTTACTTGGAGCCCTGAGATGCGTAGGCTGCTGACTGCAAACTGGCAGTGTGTTTCCTAGGCAATTCTGCGGAGATTTTCTGAAGTATCACATGACATAATATTTTGTATTTGATCCCCCCACTTTCATACAGGCTATACTTTCATTTTATTTCTCTTATCTCACTTATACGTGGCACAGGCAGTACCAGACTGTGAATTGTTTGGGAACACTGAAGTCTGTTCCCTTTTTGCTTTTCTCCTCCTTTCTAGGTTCTTCTCCTAACTTGTGGTCCCATTCTGTTCTGATTCTGGACAAAAATTTTAACATGGGTGTTCATGGAAACTCTCCAAACATCTTTAAAGGATTTACAGAAATCATTATTGGGGAACTAAAAATGTTCCACCACTACACCTCTGTAACAGGCGTTACATGTACCTGCATTTTGGGGGGACAACACTAATCCTCAACAAATGTGAGGAGCAAACGTCTCCACCAGTTCCCTCACCAGGACAAACCACTGCCCTCATCACAGCCCTCTTCCAGCCTGGCTGAGGAAGCCATACTCCCAGTCCACAGATTTTGAAATAATACAGCTCAAATTCAAAGTCAAGATATCAAATCCCAGAAATGAAGTATGTGCCAAGCTATTTCTGTGCCCAGTCTTTCACCAAGGTGTGTTCCTTACAGTGACCAGATCCCCATGCAAACAGCAGTGCTGCTGTAAATACTTGCTGTGACAAACATAAAAACTTGCTATTCTAATTGCTCTGAAAGAACGAGAAAGACTGTATTTTCATGTTTAAAGCCACTGGCTACCCATAAAACCAAATTCTTTTCAACCTATATTGGTTTGCCCTTGAATCAATCACTCTCTCCTAATCCCTCTCCTCACTCTCAACAGCTCCCTGGACTCTGATTTTGTGCAGTTTTTGGAGGACCTACTTCCAACTTCTCTGAAAGGAGTACAAGTTATCTGAGATACAGATTATATCCATGAAAATATAGTTATCCTTACTACAACTGCTTATAATGATCCATTTATTTTTCCTCCTTTAACAAGCACACACTTTGAAATACACTTGCTGCTTGTAAATATTTAAGCAAACAGGAGACAGTGAATTCTTGCTCTAAAAGTCTGGGGGCTACCTCTGCACTAGGGCTCATGAAAGAAATTGCATCAAATACCATTGCACACTGTTAGGAACATTATTTTACAGAACACGTGTAACAGATCCTGCTGAAGGCCATAAAACCTTTAGTTAAAATCTTCTAACAGAAGTACTCTGTATTACCAAAAAGTATTTTCCCATGCCTTCAAGTAAAATATGTCCATATATGTTACAGGCAAGTCTTTGTCGTTTTCACCTTTTTAGGAAACATTTAAGAGCCTATTATTCTGTCAAAAACAAACAAACAAAACAAAAGCCGTAGCTTTTCACATGAAAATAATAAACAGCTGTGGATTTCACAGACCACAAAAATAATTTTCTGAGCAAATCCAGGTGTAAAAGAAATTATTTCCAGCCTCTATACAATAAATAATGCATTTCATACATGAATCACAAAGTATTTCATAAATATCATGAAAGTCTCTCATTAAACTCTCTGAATATTATTAGTATAGCAAAGTTGCTAAACCTAGGTACAGGTAAACTCTATACTGAACAGAAATTACTACATTTTTTCTTTTATTCATTTAATGGGACTACTTTTAAAACCACTTTCATTAGAGACTATGAATTAGGACCCCCAAAATACATCCATCTATCAAGATCACAGAAGTCAGAGCAAAAGTTAAAAGCAGAGCTCAGGTCTCCTAACTTCAGCCTTGTCCCTGCACTTGCACCCCCCTGTTCTCCTCTGTAGAAGGACTGATATCAATCATTTGAGAAATGTAACCATTACTCAACATGTAACCAGTAACCATTACTCTGGAGTCTCTTACCAGTTTTATAGCAAAGGAAGTTACTGGGAATTCATTCACAAAATATTTCTCAACACAAAGCAAAAGAGAAAATAGAAATACTTATATCAGTTTAGTAAAAAAAAAAAAAAATGTGTAAGCCCCAACAGTTTGAAAGATCTTCCTTTTCTTCTGGATGTACAGTCAGCAATTTCTTCCTCTTCCTCCTCCTAGGCTGGAAAACTGAATCTTCTTCCCTTCATTGTCTTCCAACATTGGAGGGGTTTTTATTACCTTTGTTCCTTTAATAAAAAATCCCTGGGTTAATTAAAAATGGCCCAGCCCTGAAAGAAGCACACCTGGATACAGTAAAGCTGCACCCTTCTCGGAGATGAACCAGAGAAGTTGGTACACTCCAACTCCTGACAACACCCTGTACTCACTATAACACATTTTTTGACACCTGAGAGGGAGCAGAAGGCACAGTGCGAACAACACCATCGCTCCACCTGCAGTGGGGGAAGGGCAGTCTCCTGCCCAGCACCCAGGAGAGGGTAACCACTGATTAATCATGGAGACTGACAGAAAATTTCACTGTATTTTATACACCCTGGGCTTTCATTTGTTTTCCTGCCTTTGCTACATATCTCATTGTTTGTTTATCTTTACCGATTTTCCTGAAGGATTCTTCTGTCACTGTAGGTACCCTCAGTGACCACCACTGACAACCTTAACCAGGAGGTGGCAAAGAGCTGAAAGGGATTTTCACTCTACCTGGTGCTATGCAGAGAGAAGGCATTTGCAGGCACGTCGGGGCTGGGAGTAGAGGGTACCCTCAAGTGTTACTGATATGGAAAAGGCTGAGGACCACAGCCTTAAAAGAATGGTGTCTTAAATCCTAAATAGGGCCTCTAGTGCCACTAAAGAAAAAGAAAATATATAGAATAAATAAGATTTTCACTTATAATTGGAAGTTCACTGGCCAAAAATATTTTATGATGGTTGTTTCAGTAGGTTGTCATTTCCTGTACAGCTGTTTGCAGTTAAGCGCCATTTCATGGTAGATAAACCATTACCAGCTGTAGAGTACCACTAACTTACACAGTAACTATTAAAGCTGACAACTCAGTGTCTGTTACAAACTGAATTTCCAATCCTTTTCAGATACAAAAAGGAAATGAGGGAGCCAACATTTGGTCCTAATCTTCTTGAAGTTCTCCATGCTCATGAATTCAGAAAGCTGAAAGCATACTTGTAAGCTGTGCAGACACTCTAAAAATGACTATTTGATTAAGATGATACTAGGAATATAAGTGCAGTTTTGAGATTTTCCAGTACATTGAAATAGCTCTACAGTTCAAAATATAACTGTACATCTATAACAAATTGATCTACATTACAAAAAAATAATACCACATCAAGGTGATTAACATGAGGAGTTGGTATCTGTATAACTCCAGGTTAAAAATCTTAGCAAAACTAGAGTATCTGAAAACCAAGAACTCACCAATTAAAAACCCATAAGTTTTATGATGCCCACCCAACAAACACACCACTTTTAATATAAATAAGAGCAGGTATATTATATCATAACAACTTCAACTGTAACCCACATGACACTGTTTTAACTTTATTACCTAAACATCATCTTTACTAGGAATTTTCTTATATAGGAAACCTTATCACTGGAATATATATTACTTGTTAGTAAAATTTATACACTTATTTTAATGACAGTATATAGAGTTTCTCAAGAAAAGTTCAGGCATGTATGCATACACAGGCATCTTTAACACGGAGTGTTTATAATTTTGAGAACACAGATGAAAGAAGGTTTATTTTGGGTCAATGTTAAAAGTTGTTGTGAGGAAATATGTATTTCTTTGAACTTGAAACAAATAACAAGCTTTAAAAACTCAAGCCATTGTCCCTTGAGCTAAAGGAAGATATCTGTGTACTCTTGGGTGTGGAATAAATACTATTTTTTCAGCCAGGTGAAATCAGGCTGCAGAGAGCAACAACACGCACTGCATATGCACACAAAACGTGTTTGATCCTAATGCTCATGAAGACAAAGTCAGACATTTGCCATCTTTGAGTCTAAAACCTACATGAAAACCAAATAGATACACATACACACATGCACACATTTACATTTAAATTAAAAATATATTGTACCAATGCAAAATTATCTACTTCCACCAACTCAAGCAAGCACAGAAGCACTAGAGGAGATCACTGATACTTTTTGTCAGACTATCATTGTGAAACACCTTCAACTGGAGTTCCTGTATTTCTGCAGAGATTGTTTGTAGCACATTTCAGAGCCCATGAAGGAGAAGAGGCTTGGGAATAGTCACTGTGGATGTAGCAAGGGTAAATCATAGTTGACCAACCTGACTGCCTCTGATGTTAAAATGAGTGGATTTGTGGATAAGCGGAAGGAGGGCAGTGGCTATCATTGATGGCAATTTTAGCAAGAGGTTTGTCACCGACTCCCACACTATTCTTGCATGCAAGTTAGGGTACTACAGTCTGTAAGAGTCAGTCCGAAGAACAGTATTGTCTCAACATTGTCATCAGGGACTTGGACTATACCTCAAAACTTAGACTTGGACTAGCATCTTGTCAGAAGGCTGCAGCGGCCTGCCTGAGAAAAGATGTGGAATGCTAATACTTTGAAAAAAAGTGGGTACTGCATGGTATGGACAGTTCTGTACCACTCTCTGTTAGTAACAGTAGTACAAATGGTCCTGTACCACTCCCCGTTAATCTTACTGAAACTATGAAGACTGCATAGCTGCCATCAAAAAAGATTGATCTCAGTTGTTGTTTCCAACTTTGATGAAGAAATCTTGAACTTTAAGTGAACTTTGTTCATTGTCATATCATTATAATATGAAAACACACCTCCTGGTCAAAAGCTACCCTCCTCCAAGTCAGACCACGCCTCAGACACTCATCCCTGGTGTGAAGCCCTCACTCGAGTTGGCAGAGGGCCATGGGACAGAGGAGGGGCAAGGTGGACCAGAGGAGGGGCAAGATGTGTTGCCTGACATAAAAGATGTCTTCTTAGCAAATGAACTTTGGAAGCTTTCCCCACCAAGAATCACGACGATCAGAAGGACCAATGGGACGCTGCCTGGACCTGAGACCAGAGGGACACCTTTGGACCTGCGGTGGTAGCTATAATCCTCTTTGCTCACTTTACCTCTTTTCTCTCTTTTCCTATCATTTTCTTCTTATCGCATGCCACTTTATGGGCAAAACAATAAAGTTTGACTGCTTGATTGAAGCATAACCCCTGTGGCATGTCCGACTTTGATTTTTTGCACTTCGAGATGACAGCAAATGAACCTTTCCATCAAGCGTCCATTGAGTGGACCGTGACACAATCTAGAAAACTAGATGAGTAAAAACCAGTTCCATGGTTAACAGTGACGCCCTGTCTGGAGGCCAGTGCCTAGTTGAGTCCCCACCTAGCGGTCTGCAACCTGGCATCTGTCATATTTAACATCTTCATCGATGACATGGAGGAGGGGACAAGGTGTGGTATTGTCAAGTTTGCAAATGACATCGGAGCAGGGGATGCAGCTGATGTAGCAGAGTGCATGCTCCATGAAAGCTCCAGACCACTATGCGTGTTTTATACAGTGATATGCCACTGAAGGTCAAATATGGCATGAAAAATTTTCACATGGAAAATGAAGAAACATCCACAGAGACTCAAAGACAGGCTTTCCAGTCAGAGGCACTAGTCATGGCTCAAGGCTCTATCCACTGAATTCTACACAAAGTCAGAAAAAGAATTCCCTGTTTCACATGCCTATCAAAAAAGCTTGATAAGAAGAAAAGCTTTTTAGGGATAGAAGGCGTCTCGAACAGCTAAGAATCAGAAATTTGATTAACTGTCTGGATGTTTTTAGAAACATCTTCCTTTGCCTTCGGAAGGCAAAGGTGCAAATCTGAATGCCAGAGGACCAAACGAAGACTTCACAAAGCACAACACTTCCAGGAGGATCCCACACCAGAGCTGTTGGATGCCCCCCTCAAGATGGTTGTGAATCCATGGGAAAGCCCACGCTGGAGCAGTCTGTGCCTGAAGGACTGCAGCCCGTGAGAAGGACTCATGCCAGAGAAGTTCATGAAGAACTGTCTCCCATGGGAGGGACCCCACGCTGGAGCAGGGAAAGAGTGTGATGAGTCCTGCCCCTGAGGAGGAAGGAGCAGCAGAGACAAGGTGTGCAGGTGGGCATCTGCTCCCCTCCATGGGCTGAGGGGGGACAGCCTGCAGTCTCCCCACAGACTGCAGGGGCATCCCCTCCTCCAGCACATCTCCTCCCTCTCCTTCCTCACTGACCTCGGGATCTGCAGAAGGGCTCCTCTCACATCCCACTCCCCTCTCTGCTGCAGGTTTCCCTTCTTAAATCTATTCTCCCAGAGGCACTACCACCATTGCTGATGGGCTCAGCCTTGGCCAGAGGCGGGTCTGATTTGGAGCCGGGGAAACTTCTAGCAGCTTCTCAGGGGAGACACCCCTGCAGCCTCTCCCACCACCCCCCCTCCCCAAACCCAATACAAAATGACACAGAGTGCACAAAAATTTAGCTTTATCTTAGAATATGCCATTAACTGAAATCACTTGGAATTAACATTGCATACCAACAAAATAAAAGAAACTGTAAAAATCCTGGTTTGCTATTAAACTTTTGAACTCAGTCTGTCAAATTCCTTTGCAAATAAATAGACTTATTTTTGGCCAAGTGATGAAAGTTTGCATTTCATCAGGATTAATGGATATAGGGAAATTATAGAAATAGAATCAAAATTCTCTCATCAAGTGAATCACTGGAACACCTGACACCTCATTATTTTACAGAAAGGGAAAACAGCTGCAAAATTGAGGTAAACATACAAGTCTAGTCTAAAAAAAATTATCTTAAATTATACTTAGTCTACTTCTGCACAGCAATGTTTCCCTGCTGATTGCTTTATTGACTGGAGGCAAAACCTGTAGAAGGGCATGTCCTAAGACACAGATAGAACAATGGAGAGAAAGACCTCTCTGGAATTCAATTTACATCCCCTGCTTCACTGTGCTGTGGTGAAACGGAGCATCTGCAAACACGTTAAAACTATTGTAAGCAGACAGTTTATGAGCCCAGACCATGTATCTTTCCTAGTGGAAGAGAATGGAGCTTGATTTCTCACGCACAGTATATAGAAAGGGAAATTAAAACATTTTAATTGATACTGAATTTTGAAACTTTAAGATACAAGAGAGGGTATCATACTACAGGGAGCTTGGAATAAATTAAAGCATCTTTGGGCTATGTTTTTGTTACAATTTTGTTCAGGGTCTGACTGTGATTTCTGTGCAGGGGATAGGCTATCTGCAACAGCCACAAGCTGTCCAAAATCGTAACATGCACAAAACACCTAAACAGAGATTGTTATATTAAAAACTTGCGAGTATGGAAATACATAGGCGAAGAGAGAAAGGTTAGTACACACAAAAGTAACTAACAATCTCTGTTCCTTGAGGGAATGTAAGCAACATAAGTGCTACTCTCCTTATCTCAGTCAGACAGAACCCCACAAATGCATGGACCTTCCCCTGTACTTTCCACCAGGAGAGACATGCTGTTACATGTTCGCACTTTCCAGGGTACCACCATATATCCCTTTTCCTGAGATTCTTGTCTTCAAGTGTAAATCAGTGTGAATCAACTTTTCTCAAGCGTGAATCAATGTGAACCAGCAGGCCAGGGGCTATACTTCACACCTGGAGCCTTCCCTACATTCAGAAAAAAAACCTGTAAAAACCTGGGCTTGAACATTTTTCTTTGCTTATTTTTTTTACGAGATGCCTTCTCTGAGAAACCCAAATATCTCAGAACTCAGCACAGACAGTAAAACAGTCAGTTGCTTTTTCATTAAGAAGTCCATTGAAATTTAGAGAGAATGAGAGAGAAAGTATTCACAGGAGCATGGAAATTACTATTCCTTAGCCAACTCTATTCTATTCAACTTCCGAACTACTTCCAATCAACTTGTTAGAGTGCACAATGCAATTAGGTGCCACAGAAATATTTAAATTTATTATATTAAGTTTAATGAGGGCAATGGCAGAGTCCTTCACCTACCTGGAAGACTACCTTCATGCCCAGTGCCTCTAAAGAATTAAACACTCCTATATTTACTTCATTTACTTTAACTGCACATGACATTTTTTGCAGTGCAAACAATTGTATTGTTGATTTAAAAAAAAATAAATCTGTCCTTTACTTTCATGTTCTCCCTAACATTTCCAAGGGACAAGCCTGGCTTTTCAACATTTACAGCTTCCATACATGTTAGGAATGCGCTTCCTCAAATGTCCTGGAGCAGCAATGACTCCTGCTTCCTTATTTACCAGAAATGATTAGATATCTAAGATAAAGACACGGAGATACCAGTACAGATTAAACACAAGACTATTGCAGTGACTTTAAAAGTCACCCTAAATGTACAATGACATTGCAAATTCACACTGAGTATTTTAAAACTCCAGGACAATGGCAAAATAGGAGGAATAACACTAATAGGTACTTCTTCCGTGAGTTTTAATGCATATCATGTCTAAGCACTACCTTTTCCATTTTATTCTTGAACAAACTAAGGCACTGCAAATCTCAGTGATAGCAGCAGCATGTAGTTTTTGACATACATCATCTGCTGCAGCTAGTAGAACCTCCTCCTACCTTTGGACTGGCAGTGCTACAAAACTAAGCCCTCAAAATGTGAGTCAACAGTATTCATTTTAAAACATAAAACTGAAATATAAAAGTGCAACACTGGTTAAAGACTAATTCAGCTGTTCAGTTCTGTCTCTGTATACATAGAACTGACATTACTGTGCCAACACGACACTAACACAACAATTTCATTTCTGTTCCATTCAGGCAACGAAAATAGCAAGGTGAAAAAACGCACCTGGTATCTGCCAGACAAATGACAGATGAAGCATCTAGCATTGAAAACATCTGTAGTGGAACACCTGCTGGAAGAAAGAAGCTACAGCCTCAGGTGTTCTGCAGAAAGTGCCCAGAAAGCCCAAGGGTGGGCCCCACACCAAGGTACAGAGCTTTTTATGACTCCTTGGCTCCCCGTGAAAGCCTGGCACCACCATTGCAGAAAACAGCAGGGGACCACTTTGTACTTAGAGCATAAATGATGTTACTAGTGATCCTACAACTGTAGCTGGACTACTTATACTCCTAAAATCTTATGACAGAAATAAATGCTCATCTGATCAACAAATATCCTAAGCAGATCTTAACTTCTACCCAAGAGTTCAACTGCTTTATACAGAGACAGCCTACAGATGCCAGACACCTGACAATCCTCAGTGAAAAAAAGTATCATTTGTTCTTTATCAGCAGCATAATGAGAAAAGTTAATTAAAAAAAATGAACAGTATGTCCTTTTTTTCCCTACCATCATGTATTTTTTTCTCCCCAGCTGTTGGTGGAATGGGATAAACTCATGGTTCAAATACAGCTGGCCTCTATGCAGGCCATAATCATCTGAAATCTGTGCAACACCCATCTTTCTTCATTGCACTCGGCAACGTAAACATTCGTTGCACGCACACACCATGGAAGCAGCTTCTCCCATACTCTCAGACAAACTCGGGAACATTTAAACTACATGAAACACAAAACTGATGTAATTTCCCTTTCTGGTACTTGCCTGTTTTTTCCCACTGCACCAAGTCTCTTCCGCTTCCCTAGGCAGTCAGAAATGACAGATAAGGGAATGCAAAGAAATGGAGTGTGAACGTAAGAGGAAATATAATTGGTTCAAGGCTCTCTACTGTCTTCAATTCTGTACAGTCATTTACAGCTGTCTAAAGCGTGTGAAACACCGGCACCCAAGTGAGTGAGTAGGCAATTAAGATTTTGTCCTCTTTCACAATCATTCTGCACAGATGTAAACTACTGGATACATTACAAGACAGCAGCGACACATAAGAGTGCTCTGGCTCGAAGACCATATTGCTTTGCTGAGAACGATGCTGTTTTTCCATGACATGTCTTCAGAGCTCAGTCCTGGAAGATGCTGAACCCTTGGACCCCAATCCCATAGAAGTGCTTAAGCGCTTACTTAACATTGCAAACTCATGCCTGTAAATACTTTCATTATTTGCAGCAGGTTATTTTGTAGGCAGGGAAAGCAAGGCCCCAAAACCAGGCAAGCTCAGCCCAGTATTACTCAAAAAGTCCACTGTTCAGCCAAACATTTTATGTTTTCACCATAAAACCAGAAACTCTTTAAACAATAGTATCAGGCAAGCTAGCATGAAGTTCTGTATTAATAAAACTAAAATCAAGTCAAGATAAATTGAGAGTTATTTTAGAAGCTAAAACTTCTGACACCTAATGCCTACATATATCTGCTACTGAAATGCAAAACTTTTTCCTTAGGTCACAGACTGAAGTTCAACCCTGTCTGTAATTGCTACCAATTGATTACCAGGCTGTAGCAAACTGAATGGTGGTTTTACATTAGTTTTAAAGAGGGGTCTAAACCAGTCACCTCCTTTCCTTCAAGCATCAGCACAAAGAGAAGGACTAGGATTGACAAATGGACGTTTAATTATTCGCCAGCCTTCAATATAGGTCACTATAAGAACGGGTGGACTGGGGAATGCAACTAACGTAGGAAAACTGTATGGAATGGCTGCAACAAACACAGGTAGCTGCAGAGTTGTGGGTCGTCAGATAACCTTAAATTATGTTTTAAATCATTACCTAAAAATCATAAATATATGTTTATTCATATTTTAATTTTCTTCTGGGGTATTTAGCAGCACATCCTATTGATTTTTTTAAATCAGATTAAAACATAAAAGAACAATATTCCTGTTTGTTTATTCATCTTCAGACTTTGATTATTTAAAATATTCTTAATACCTTTTAAGAGACTGAACAAAGCAGGAGAGTCATCTTTTTATTTAAGAAGTTTGCACAGACTGAAAAATTAAAAGAACTTATATTGTTCAGAGGAAAGAAGGGCCTAAAGTCTAGACATAAATTTAAGTAGTATGCATTAGTACTGCAGTACTCAAATTAATTTCATTAACTGTAACAGTCTAAACACAAAGTATGCCTTTTCTAAGTAAACATTTCCTCTGTCTTAATTTAATCTAATAAATTCTTAAAGGGTACTAACAGGACCATCCTCACAAATTGTCAGGCATAGGGCTTGTTTGTTTGCCTCTCATGACAACACATCCCAAAATACAGAGCATATTTCAACTTGTTATTCTCCGAGTCGTCTGCCAAACTGCAGATGAATTGTAAACATGAAGAACATGTTAAGCCTATTCAAGCCCACCAGAAAATAAAATAAAATAAAACAAAAAAAAATCAAGTCTTGCACAGTAAACTCTGCTATAATTTCCTGATGTAGGTCAAAACTCAGCAGGAAATCACATTGTCTATTTTTATCCCAGTTCACTAGAAGTGCTTTACCTTTCTGTTTTCTTGATAAGCACAGCCCTGAAGATTTGTTCCTGGGGAGTTTTCTCTTTTTCATCAGTTGGTTGCACGAAAGGGTGGACAGCAGCCAAGACGAAGCCCTGCTGGTACAATTCTTGCAGCTGAGCTGGAAGATCACGCAAGGAGGAGAGCTTGATTGCAGATGATCCTGGCAGCTCAGCTGGAAACAAAAAGAAATTGGTCAATAATCCTACACCAGACTATCATGTTTTTTTTAAATCCAGTCTTTTCAGAGTGAAGCAAGCTTCACACTGATCTACAATATTAACACAAGAAGTGACCTTTCCTGAAGCCCATGTTGTATTTCAGCTTTTAAGCAGACTGTCTAGGCGAAGGACTTGTATCACATAAGAGACTGGTGCAATTAAACAAGAAGTCAGACACATTAAAATGCCAAATTCACTACATAGTCTGGCATAGATGAAGCAGAGGATTTAATAAAAACAAAGCAGCTGGTCAAAAGATACTCTAAGTTTTAGTAGTCATCACAGTAATGCAAGTTGAGGAGAGAGAAAGATGAGTCAAAAATATAAAACGAGAAAGGGGATAGTCAATGAAGGCATAACATGTCAAATTCAAAAGCAATAAACAGAAGCATCCATCTACACAAAAGCTCTATTATCAGACTAAGAGATCACTGATGTGAAATGCTGTTGAGACAAAGCATCTACCAATATGTCTAAAGAGTACTTTGTAGATAGATTGATAACAACACTAAGAGCAATGCATACCTGTAGTGATGAGAAACCTTTTAGAATAGATATTAAACCTTATATCTCATGGTTTAAGCAAACCTATACATATTAGAGATGACGAAGAGACCTAGTGCATAAAAATAATCCTTCCCCAATCCACTTACTGTGGGGTTTTATGCCTTCCTGTGAAGCATTTGATGCTGATTCCTGTCAGACACTCAACATACACACAGATACTGCAGTCAGTACAGCAATTGCCCTTATTTCCTTGGAGCCTTGTGGGCTTCAAAAGAAAATCCCATAAATCACCTAAACCAACATTCCATTCTCTATGTCAGTCATTTTTCATATGCTTTTCATATCTTATGTGAAAAGACATCTTTCTTTCCTGACCTTTGCCTCTTCATTTCCATCTCTCCTGGGGGATATTTATTATTTCATCCCTAACCATGCCAGAGTGTATAGGGTGGTGAGGTGCTGGGGGTGAGGTGCTGAAACCAATAGGGATAGGGTGTTGCAAGAAACATGGTGGAGGTTCACAGCACCTTGCAGGCCTCCTTTAGAAAAAAGCGCTGGCGAACAGTTTGTATGAAAGATGCCAGCTATGCAAAATAAGATTTCATTGCACTGCTTTTTTCATCAAACTGTGCGGCTACCCTTTATGAATAATGAAAGAGGTTATCAAAAAACTAATAAATATTCAAAACCAATAATACAGAGGAATAATTTAAATAATAATAATAGAATAGCTGTGCTTGGCATGCCTTTTCTTCATATAAGGCCATGTTCCAGAAGAGGATAATGGAACTTTTTGACCAAGAACTGTAAGATGCAGAATTTTTATTATTTTTGCAAATAAAATGAGAAACCCAAGGAACATGTACATTGACAGACAATAAGGCTCTACCTTCTACAACAGCATACAAATCACTTCAGAGTCATAAAAAGAGATGGCACAATGAATAATGCATAATAAATAATAAAACCGACTGTTACTTACTGGACCCTATTGGGGATCAAAATGGGGAAACCCAGATTTTAGAACTACTTTTCCCTCTTGCGGCTCAGAGACTCAAAAAATTTTAGACTATGCTGCAAATAATTTAGTTAATTAAAAGAATATGAAAACTGAAATACCCTTCTAAATGAAGGTTTTACTTGAATACAATGGAATGACTAAACACTATTCAGTAATGTTAATTCTGGCAACAGTGCTCCAGTTTTTAACAAGCATCTATGAAAACTGATGCTTGCCTTGCATATGTACCTAGTATCTGGATTCTTCCAAGGATGTCTTTGTAAAACTAGTAGAAAGTCTAGTCATTAACATGGGAGAGTGATTTCTTCCTCCTAAAAGCTAAACATGAGGGGAAAGTGTGGAAACACATGTAATTGGCGCTTTGGGATATACACTTGATGGATAAAAAAGAAAGGTAACAGAAACCAGAGCTGGGAGGGATCATCCAGCTAGTCCACCCTATTACCTAGGGGCAGGATCAGTTCTAGTTTAGCTATTTCTCACAGTATTTCCCATCTATTTTTAAAAACCTTTACTACCGGAGATTACGCAAGCCCCCTAAGTCATGTATCAGTAATTCTCTATTCTTACCTTTCAAAACCTTTTCCTAGCAGCTGGTCTAAATTTCTCTCTCTGAAATTGAAGATTGCTACTTCCTCACTAGAATATTTCTTTCCTGCATCAGCATTTTACAGTTCCTAATACCTGTCATGCCTTTATTTTACCTTCTTTAGACTGTATAAACTTAGTTCTTTCAGTGTTTCCTGTTCCCTTGTGTTTCATAGATTTCTAAATAATTTTTGATGGCTCTCTCCTGATTATCTTCAATTGCTCCACATTTTTCTTCAAGTGTAGTACCTAAGCCTTACCACAGTGATCCAGTGCAAGCCTCATCACTGCTTTGTAGAATGGAAAAGCTCTTTCATGCTTATAATACATCCCATGTCAGCATCCTGGTTTCAGCTGGGATAGAGTTAATTTTCTTTGTAGTAGCTGGTACTGTGCTATGTTTTTGAGTTCAGTAAGAGAAGAATGTTGATAACACTCTGATGTTTTCAGTTGTTGCTAAGTAGTGTTTAGTCTAAAGTCAAGGATTTTTCAG
>JANZLQ010000078.1:6133391-6151015 GCA_026212715.1 Elanus axillaris | reverse complement strand
AATTGCTGCTGGGGGACTAACTGGGCATCGGTCAGCAGGTGGTGAGCAATTGCATTGTGCATCACTTGTATATTCCAATAATTTTATTTTTATTATTGTCATTTTATTATCATTATTAGTTTGTTCTTTTCTGTTCTATTGAACTGTTCTTATCTCAACCCACGAGTTTTACTTTTTTTTTTGTCCGATTCTCTCCCCCCCATCCCACTGGGGGCGGGGGGGGGAGTGAATGAGCAGTTGCGTGGTGCTTAGTTGCTGGCTGAGGTTAAACCACAACAGTCACTTTAGATCATTTGGGGAACAAAAAAGGAAATTCTTTTCCCCGCAATTAACAGTGGCCAAATGTCCCTGCCCTAGTGAATTCTAGGATGTTTTTCTTTAAGTTTTCAAGAGCTATTCTGGATTCTGACCTCCATAGTGTAAACAGCACTTCTCAGATCTGCAAACCTGAACAAACATACTCAGCAGTCTATTGCTGGAATAGTTAATGAAGATGGTGAATTTTAACAGACTCTGGTCAGAAGCATTTTAAGCCTTACAGTTAATACAACTTTTCAGTCCGATGATGAACTACTGCTAATTTCTCCTTGGACTAGAGATCATTCAAAAAGAAAAAACAGTTCCTGTTACACAGCTGATGCCCACAAGGTCTCCACAAGTCTCCTGGGTCTACAGTCCTGTGCTGTGCATTCTTATTACCTTCCCACAGACAGACTGCTTCATGTGATGCAGATTCCTCCCCAGAAATCCCTGCTACTCATCATCCTCTGGATATTTTGTGAGTTATTTGTTCCAGTATCTTTCTGGGCATTAAGTTAGGCTAACAATCATACAGTGCACTTTAAAAGTAGGTTGAAAAAGGACATCACATTTTCCTGGAGTTACATGCATCCTTCAACAGTCTTCAGACTTAAATAAGATTTCAATTATTTCTTCAGCTAATTCCTCTAAGGTGCATACCTGTAGGTTCGACCTACTTGAAAACGCCTAATTTATGAAACCAGCTGTTGATCTAGTCTTTCCTTACTTTACCTTAGAAAAATGATAACCTTTTCAGAAAACCTTACAGAATAAAATCGATTACAACTTTTTGGTTTAGTTACTGAAGAGAATTCTAATCATGCCACTTTCAAAAGAAAAAGGAAAACCTAAATTGTGTACAACAGGGACTTGTCTAAGGTAAAAGAGCAAATGAAAAAAAACAAATAAAATCTTGTGTAATTCCAGTGCTTGTTATAAGCCTCTATTTTGCCAAAAGGTAAAGCTGAATTCTTTTAGCAGCCTCCATGTTGCTCTTGAAATGCAGTTAGCTCTAAGTTTTATATTCTACTCCATGTTTCCTTATTTATTGTTGCACTTCACAACCTGACCCCAAAAGATTCCTTTGTTTATTCTGTCTACATCTAGACCAGTGTGTATGAAACTTGTAAATGACAGATGCTGTGTTTTTCAATTTTGCTAAGGCTGAAAGTGGAAATAGAAGTGCTGGCTGCTTTTGGAACTGATTACCAGGCAAATTAGTTTGTTGCTTGACTGATAATTGAAGCTGAAAACACTTCCAGTAATGCTAAGATACATACAGAAAACTACAGCTTAGAGATCCTTCAAAAAGAAAAGAAAGTTTGTGTTACACAACTGATACCCATAAGGTGAATTTCCTGGGTCTAGGGCCTTGTGTATTCTTTGCTGCCAATGGAAAAACCTGACCAAACACTCACACTGTCCCCATCTTGCCACAGAAAAATCAATAAAAATCTACAGGTTGAGTCATGTATATTTGAAAGGAGTCACCTCTGCAGCTCCAAAAAAAAAGTTATGGGAAACAGTTGAAGGTGGTGCAGTCTGCCTCAGGCATCCTGAAGAATGAGAGCAGGCTGAGAAATATGGTTGGGGACACAGGTATTGAGGAGAACTGGTTCCTCCTTCTGTGTTAAGGAGCTCCTCTCTCCCACCTGATGGATCATCCAGGGCTGCTACCACAGAGATCAAGCAGCCACTGATTAGCTTCAAACTAAAGCATCTCATATGACCTCTGACAATTGTGCTATTGTCCATGCTAAAGAGGTAGGTATATCCTGATCAAATAGTAAGAGAAAAGATAGTTACAGCAACTGTCTACAAGGGGGCTAATTTTCCTATATTAAAACAATAGATTTGAGTACCTTTGAGATGCTATAATCCACCACTTTCAAATAAGAAAGGTATATTATGCTTTATAAAACAAAGAATGGATTCACCTATTAGCCCATGCTTAATAACAACAATCATCAACTACACTACATCTTTATGTAATATATATACTCAACAGAATCAGATGCTTTTAACTCTATTCTATTTGATAAGCAGCACTTTTTACTTCCTGCTAGTTATGTTTATGACAAAGCTAAAACAAACTTTATTGGGTTTTAATTTCTTTCTACTTGAATGACAGCTATGCTCCACGAAAAATTAAATGCCAAAATGGCATTTATTTAATTTCTCTTTACTGAAATGGTTAAATACAGGGTCTAATTTAGGTCTTAGTTTCTCAGTGCTTATCCTTAATACTTTATTTAAAAGGACAAGCAAGTCCTACTCTAAATTTCTATTATCCTGTGTTAGGTGTTTGCTTACTCCAACAAAACAAACTAAATGTTGGTATTTTTTGGTCTTCCTTTTAACATGTTTTCCTGATTAAGCTTTTATGCTCTTATTCCAGTCACAAGTGTTAAAGACTGATGGAGGCCTTAATGACAGTTCACATTACACATGAAAATGTTCCACAAAAATATTGGACTCCTTTTAACTAGTTTCTGTTTCCTTTTAGAGTTTTCACATTCACCTGCATTTTCAAAGTAATATTCAAAGCCTTTTGCATTAAACCGATCAAAGATCAAATTGGTATGTACATAGAGAGTATGCACTCTCTGTCTATACTGGGTACAGAAGAAAGCACTTTGCACCAATATATGCCTAAAATGTGATATATAATGGGGTCTGAAACAAAAAAAAGGAAGACTGGCAAACCAACAGACCCACACTATTAAGTAATGCTGCAGCTCAGTTCCCTGGTAGCTGCAAAACCAATACTATTTCATAGAATAGTTTGGGTTGGAAGCGACCTTTAAAGCTCATCTAGTCCAGCCCCCCTGCAGTGAGCAGGGACATCTCCAACTAGATCAGGTTGCTCAGAGCCAGAGCCCGTCCAACCTGGCCTTGAATGTTTCCAGAGATGGGGGATCTACTACCTCTCTGGGCAACCTGTTCAAGTGCCTCACCATCCCCATTGTAAAAGATTTCTTCCTTACATCTAGTCTAAATCTGCCCTCTATTTTAAAACCATTAGCCTTTGTTCTACTGCTACGGGTCCTGCTAAAAAGTTTGTCTCCATCTTTCTTACAAGCCCTCTTTAAGTGGTGAAAGGCCGCAGTAAGGTCTCCCTGGAGCCTTTTCTTCTCCAGGCTGAACAACCCCGACTCTCTCAGCCTGCCCTCATAGAAGAGGTGTTCCATCCTTCTCATCATTTTTGCGGCCCTCCTCTGGACCTGCTCCAACAGGTCCATGTCTTCCCTGTGCTGAGGGCTGCAGAGCTGGAGGCAGTCCTGCAGGTGGGGTCTCACCAGAACGGAGCAGAGGGGCAGGACCACCTCCCTCGACCTGCTGGCCACGCTGCTTTTGATGCAGCCCAGGATATGGTTGGCCTCCTGGGCTCTGAATGCTCATTGCCAGCTCATGTCCAGCTTTTCATCCACCAGTACCCCCAAGTCCTTCTCAGTAGGGCTGCTCTTAGCCCCTTCGTACCCCAGCCTGTATTGATACTGGGGGTTGCCCTGACACACATGCAGGACCTTGCACTTGGCCTTGTTGAACCTCATGAGGTTCATGTGGGCCCACTTCTCCATCTTGTCCAGGTCCCTCTGGATGGCATCCCATCCCTCAGGCATGTCAACTGCACCACTCAGCTTGGTGTTGTCTGCAAACTTGCTGAGGGTGCACTCAATCCCACTGTCATTTGATCACGCTTAACACACATCAGCAGGCTCAGACCATTCAAGGAATACAACTGTAACTGTTTTCTTTTTCAAAGTGCAGAATGAGGCCACTCCCCAGACCATGGTTGTTCCTGCAAGCCATTCCCATTTGAGGCACCCAGAGCCAGTGAGCTACGGAATCACTCATGCTCCTCCTTGTGCCTCATCCTTCCAGCACCACAAACCTTGCAGGCCCTTCTGCAAAGCTAGAGCTGCTCCAGGTGACCCATGGAAAGGATGATGTCCTCGCATCTGCTCCTCAGGGGAGCTCAGGGCTTATGGAGCTCTCCTCAGAAGAGGGAGTTGACTGACAGAAGGGCCGTAAGGGCAACCGCAGCACAGCTCTCCCTCTCCCCACTGCTGGCTCAAAGGCAGGCAGTCACCCCTGTGCAGGGTTGGGCCTGTGAGCTAGAAAGGAGCAAACATACATTCAGGCACGCTACACATTTTGTCACTCCTACTTGCTACTTCCACACAGCTCCCTACCCAGCATTGAATTTATGGCTGCTGTCCTTCTAAAGCACCCAGATCTCCCTCCTGCACTCTGCAGAGCATGTGGAAGACCACCTGAAGGAATCTGAATAGTGGCCAGGCATTAGCGTCTACAGTTCTTAACAGATCTAGCAACGAGCATGTAGGATGAAAACAAGGTACAAGCAAAATTATGGTCATATGGTAATACAGTCATTACCCCAACACCATCCACTAACATCCTGCAGGGCTTTATAATGGAGCTGACTATTTACCTCCTGCCTTTAGTGAACACCACCTCATGGAAAATGGCATTAGCTTGCTCTGTTGTGCCTCACACATCCCACCAAGGTGGTTGTAATTGCCTGTCTGCTGGCAGGAAACTAAATAGCAACAATAAATGGAGACAATAATGCAGGAAGAAAGTATATCACCAAGCACGTGTGTGAACAAACGCATAAATCTGGCCCAAGTCCACAAAATTTCCCACCCTTTCACACAGGGCACTTCCCGAGCATGTTTATGATCATTTGTAACAGTCCTGATCATTTTGTAGAATACCAAAGTAAGCACACTTCCTGTATTTAATATGAGGATTGCTGTTTCTTAATTTAATATTAATTCCTTTCCAGCAACTCTAATTTGAAGAAATCAAATCTACAGCAGACTAAGTTCTAGTAGAGCAAAACATTGCCTTTGCATAAGGGCCAGTCAAAAAATTTAACTAGAAAGTTTACCATCAGAAGATGCAGTTTCACCTACATTAAAATATTTCGTAGGAACACATCGAACGTGACAAAGTTTTTCATTTGGATAACGTTCAGAAGTTTAAATAAAAGTAATGCATTAATGTTTTACGTGATTAAAGTGGTTAAACAAGCAGCATTTTTTCAGTGGTTCTGTGAATTTCCACTCCTGTTGAAACTTTTTAATTACCTGTATTACTGGAATTGTGATTTCTTGTTGGAAGGCGTAACTGCAGTGACAGAAGGCACGCACTCACAAAAGTTAGGATGCGCAAACAAACCAGTGCTGCTCCAAGCAGCTAGTTTCCGCAAGCTGAATGCTCACTGCTAAATGAAGAACCATCCTGCCAGGTCTCTTTCTGATTTGCCGAAGTCCTCTAGTCTACCTGTGCAGGCCCCTTTAAAAAGTTCCAAATTATGCAAATGTATTAATTTTATGGTATACTTTGCTAGATGAGAAAAATCTCCTCTGAAATGGAATTTGCAGCATTTCTAAGCTTTCCAAATCACTATATCTTATTGTCAATAAAAAGCTGCATGTGCTGACTCTTTAAGGAATTAAAAAGCAGAAACAGCAAACTACATATTTCCATCCAAACCAGCTGAGAACAACTTTGAGACTACTGTTTTTATTCTTAATCAAGAACAGATGAACAAAGTAAGCTGCATGCATTATATTAGGAATTTTTTTCCATATTCACAAGATAGCTAATAAGTATAAATCTGATTGAAGCCTAGTTTCCAAACCGAAAAACGTCAAGAGGATTTCAAAACTTTTAAGGAAAAGGGGTGAGAAAGAAGTCAACAGTAGTAACTGTGGCTGAATACATGCACCATGATCTCATGTACGTTTTTCACGATACACTGAAAACTGTGATTAAAATCAAAGACTCAGACAAAGAAGAGGATAAAACTGCCATTGAAGTATTACAATAAAGGTGGTTTTTTTCCCCAATTCACAAGATAATTGCTGTAACTACCTATCAAAAGTGCGTAACACAACAGGAGAAATAACTGGAAATTAGAGAGAACATTTAAAAGTTTGCATTTTATAAATTCAGCCTTCAACACAAAGATATACATTCACTGACATATCCAATAGCCTCAGGAAGAAAGGTTTGGATTTATCAAGATGGCTCTTACTCCCCAAGCCAACCTGTGCAACAGAGAACTGATAGTCTCCAGGGAAACCAAAATCCTCTTGGCAGGTCATGCCTGTATATATTTTATACATAACACTTTGTATTATATATACAGGAAAGGACAGATAGCTTTATAAATGCTTGAAGGCTGTACTCAAATGTTACCTGCTGGTTTCTGTTTCTTTTCACTTTATATCTCCAGTGTTTCATATGCATTTTCCCCTCCTGTTGTAATACGTGTTTTCAGTGTTTCTTGTAAAATCTTATTTAGGTTGATACTGTGTGCCAAGTTTGTTTGATTTTTTTTTAAAGCTAGAAAAGGAATTTTTTCCAATCCTGTCACTAAATTCCATATATTACCTTATTTCAGATGTTCTCATTTCTTGACTGCATCAACAAGTAACATTCCTTTTCTTCAAGAGGCAGTGGTTCATACTAAACGCTTAATATTTTAAATTAGAATAAGTATCATAGTGACTTTCATCTTTTTATCTTTTTCCAGGCTTGCAATATTTTATTTTTTAGATAAAGAGAAGACATTTTCAAATTATGCGTGTTTTTCATTTGGAAGATAAAGTGTAACTTTTCAGTGTTCTTTTGGTGCCCCTTTAAATCAAATTCCCCTATTTGGGAAACCCTGTTATTTTTCATAAATGTTCATAAATTGTTTTCAGCTTTACTGGCAAAACTAAATAAATATTGAAGCAGCCAAAAATATAACATGCATTGTATAACTAAGCAAGCAGTGTTAAAAGGTATATTCTCAATTAGATTTTGGCCCCAGGTTTGGTTACATTTGGAAAAAGTTGGGTAAGAGAATGCTACATGATGAGATTCAATACAAAGAGGAGATATTCAGGGGCAGGGAAATTAAATTCAAAGGAAAGGGAGATATAATGCATTTGCATTTTTTTTTAAACACATTACCCTGTAGTGATCCTAAGACAAACACTTCCATGGGCACCTATACAAGACCCAGAACATATAACAGCTGTTAGATTATAAATGGAAACAAAACTGATCCACCTAACTCCACTGAACTTTCCAGGAAAACTCCAAATTTTAAAAAGGAACAAAAAGTAAACTAGGTCTGTCTTCATTTCCAATCCTTAGGCCTCCTTGGAGAACTACAATGAAAAACCAAATGCAGAACATTCTCCAGAAAGTATTTACCATTCCTCTCAGCCCTCCTCCCCCACACTTCTACTTTTTGTTCAACTGTGCTGATAATGGGAACATATTCCCATCACTGAAAATTGTAAGAATACCTCTGTAGGGTATATGAATTTCGTGTGAAGAGTCTGTGTCTGGACACAAGCAGGATTTAAATTTTACTGTCACAGCAGACCTTGTACCACCCTCCCACATTTTGCTCTCAGTGCCACCATTGAGCTGCATTTGGAGATCTCAGCTACCCCATAGCATCGAAGGGAACAACCCAGTTGTAACTAAAGCTTTTCTGGTATTAGGAGCAAAACAGGCCTGAAGAGGAAGATCTTGTGATCCAAATCCTCACTGTTTAAAATTATCACAGGAAACCCTCTCTCCGATGACATACTTAATGCGCAAAGATTTATGTGGGAATGTATGAAAATACAGGGTGGCAGTAATCCCTATAAAGCAATTTCCCCAACGGTTTGTGATTAATTTGGCATGTGGAAGAGCCATGTATTACCCCACCTATGATTTTTAGAATGACCACATAAACTAATTCTGGAAGATATAAAGCTAGAACCACCAAATGCACGTTACTTTGCAACGAATTAGGTAATTGCATCCTTTAGAAATGAGGTAACAGAGAGTTACAGCTATACCAAAGACGACCTACTTTGCAGTCAATACATTACTGGATTAGCCAACTCTATTGGTACACAAAGGCGGTTAAGATCTGATTAAACTCAGTACTAGATAAAACACTTTTGGCTGACTTTTTGCTACCTGTATTGCTACTATAGTGCTATTATACAAATTCCTACTCAAGTCTTTTTTTTCCCATTAGCATTGCTAATGAAGAATAATTCCCATTGATGAGGATTTTGTACTCCAGTCTCATTGCTCCATAGCCTCAAATTTCCCTTCTCTTTTCTTCCCACCCCTTGGATTCCTCAAATTGATGAGAAACAGCAGTTCTTTGGCTATGCTGGAGCAATGCACTGGTTCGCTGGCCAGCGAGCTGTCACCAAGAGTGTGCATGGCTTGGTTCTCCTCACCTTTCCCTGGTCAATACAGGCCTCTGTCCTCTACCCAACTGCCAGCTTCCACAAAATTAGGCGCAGCCCAACTGTCTTTAAAATTTTCTAGAAAATTGGTTTGAAATTGTGCAATTATAATTACTTGGAGGAATGAGACAGGAAGACTGTGAGCCTTTTTTAACTCTCGTTTCCCTAGGAAACCAGTTCAGAAACAAAACAGAAAAACCCAGCACACTACCACCTCCAAACCCTCTGAAAAAAAAAAAAATCCTTCAAAAATAAGGACCTAAAAAAATCCTGCAAAAGGTATTATGGGACATTGCCTTCTGTAACACCTCTAATGGTGTATTTAACAGCGATAAGGCTTTCACAGAATATTGAAAACTACTAGCAAGCAATAGTTCACCACTGGCACCTAAAAGAAGTATGCCACTGCCAAATACACCACATCACTTCAACTTGGCAAGAATGCTTGATAGAAAGCCAAAAGTAGTGGAAAAGGCTGTTAAAAGTTAACAAAGCACTTCCCAAAAGTACTGTTTTGGTTTTTTTAAGCAAGTCTGCTAGCACATGGGTGATGGATTTACTAAAGAAAAGTTTTTCTTGGCAAAAAAACCCTGCTTTTTTTGCTTAGAGCAAATTTTCCTGTCACTCTCCAGAATTTGAACTCCTACTCCCTCGTTTCAGAAAAACATGGCCAGTTTCTGTTTTCAAGTGAAGAATTCCCACACAGTAATACTGATAGCATGCAAATCTATTGTTTAATATGGGTCATGGGAAAATGGCCACAAATTCAAGCATTGTTAGAATGGAACGACCGAAGTTAAATTATAATTTTTTTTATTATTTTGCAGTAAAATGGGTTGTTGTTGCTATTTTGTTTGCAAAGAGTAGCAGAGCATTTCTCCAAATGTTTATGACAAGGCATCATTTTACCTTTATTTCTCAGTGTAGCTCTGTCAGGGAAGGTGCTGCATCTAAAACATTTATTGGAAATGAAAAGGCAGAAGAAGCAGACACACCTTACCTTCAAAGCTGCCAAAGAATGAGTTAATGAAGTTAATATAATCTAATCCCAAAGTAGTAAATATATACAATAAGGATATAACAGATGTCCTGTCCAACAGGGACAGAATTCTTTCATGGTATGAAGACGGTAATTAAAAAGCATTATGCAGACAATCTTAAGATCTAAGACTTTCCTTATCCCCTGGACAGGATCCCTTTCGGGTTAGTGACATCAAAAAATTAGTTTCATAAATGCAAATTCCTACTGATTAAATAATAAAATACAGAAGCAAATAAGGAGGTCAATTTCTCAGTTCCCTTTAGAAAGAATAGAAAATAAACGTTATAGGTGGCACACTGGTCTATGACGATGCATGTTCACAGCCAATGTACAACAACAGAGCTGTTCACTATTACTCCTGTCAGCCATTGCTAGCACAGGCAATACCTCAGGAGCAAGCATGTGAAAGTGTGCAAAGAACTGTGCCTCTATGCCTTGGCTAATACTGTTTTCTCACTGTTCCTAATAATGCAACACAAAGAGAGGTCACAAGCAGCCTCACGTGGCTCTAACTTCTAATCATAT
Organism: Elanus axillaris; assembly: GCA_026212715.1. NCBI lineage: Eukaryota > Metazoa > Chordata > Aves > Accipitriformes > Accipitridae > Elanus > Elanus axillaris. Next base: position 6,140,860 of record JANZLQ010000078.1, on the reverse strand, counting down.
GACAGCCCATGTTCAAGACACTTTCACTTCCCTCCATTCCTAAGTGTATTCTGCAAAACAGAGAGTCATTTCTAAGTCCTTTTAGGTCAAGAAGGGTCAGATCTACTGCTGGCTAATAATGAAATATCACTGATAAAATAGTCTTGAGTTTTCACCAATGTTTCTTCAAGAGTTCACTGGAAGTATCTGTTGATGAGCAGAACAATTTTTTCCCCCAAATATACAATAATAAAAAAAACTAAACAAACAACAAAGCTGACAAGTAGTGCAAGAGTGCAGCCTGAAAACAAAAAAACATGTTCATATATTCAGTGAACATGTGGTGAAGAACAATAAAAATAATCCCATAGAATATGTACAATTTTATCTATTTGATCATTTGAAAGGCTTCATCAAGGCATTCAACCCAGCTGGAAAAATCGGGTAGAAGAAGGACTGCAGAGAAAGACAGATGCTGCATCTGAGCTGAGCATTCCTAAGTAAATAAACAACAAAACCAAAACAAAACAAAAAAGCAATTCTGACACAGTTCCAAACTTTACAAGACAATAACGTAACAAAAGACCAAACAAAAGACCATTTATTCTGTCACTCTCTTTTTGTTCTTTTGTTTTGTGATTTGAGATAAAAGTAGATGCTAATTTTTTTTGCTTACTAATAATCTGTACAATAATTGCTAGTGAATTAACCCATGCAATTTGGCACTATTTGTCAATTCCTATATCACTTGTTATTAAGAAATTCAGGAAACAATTGTTCAAATAAAAGAACACCAATAGAGGGCTTAGCAACCGAGGAACTACACTAGTGGACTGCTATTTATATGTATTTCACCAGTAACCATGTCTGGGCTTATCTCTAACTTTCTCAAAATTCCATCTATTTATTTGTAAACCTCATACTTCATTCTCTTTCAGATTTAAGGCCTTTTATCAATTCATTTGGAAATGCATGGCATCTTTAGGACTTCTCTCATCCTTGGTGTCTTTTTTATGTGTCACATAGTACGCAAAAGCCTCTGTATTCTCAGACCGAGATGAACTCTTTCAACTGATGACTGTTAAACAGAGACAGGCAATATTTTTGTAGTTCTTAACTCACCTGATGACTGTCAAGCTTGTCTTTCGTGTGTTGATCAAGAGCTGCAGCTCACAGCAAAGGCTTAATGAGTTTCTCTTTCCCTTGAAAGGACTATTTCTTTCAAGAAGAATCTGTAGCTTATCACTGCAAGTCTCCAATTGAGAGGATGATTATTTGGAGGGAGAAGGAAAGGAAGGAAGCTGAGAGTTCTTTATGATTTCAGGTTCATTTATATGAAATAAGTAGGTTTTGCAAAAACCAATTGGCTGGAAAGCCTTAAACTTGCCATTCCTGTACAAGACTATCACAATGCATGGGTTACTATTTACCAGTAAGAGCCATACCACTTAGCTACAGCAGCTGAGTAAGCATTGGACTCCGCTGAAATTTCTCACATGCCACCTCATATCTGGGAAACCCCCTGACACTGCTGCTGATCCTAAGTTTATCACATAGCACAGTGTGTCAAAAGTAACAAATCATTTGCAAAAGCATGACTGCACACAAACCAAGAGTTTGCTGGGTGTGCAAGTTATATCACAGAAAGCAAGTTGCAATTTCATGCAGTAATTATGTCACCTGGACTCCTCATAAGTCCAGGATATCACATATTTGCGTGACTGCAATAAGATGAAACCGAGTCACCGAAACTTGTGTTTACTGTTTAAGATATAGGGCAAAAATATACAACACATGCCAGGGTTTTTCCAGGATACCTGAACAAGTGCCAAAGGAGCTAGCTTGGGAACTGGAAGCAAGACTAGCAATGCAGCACTAAATTGAGGCCTAACGCAAAAACATGCATTATGCCAGGTGCAATTGCAGATGTTTGCTTGGCAGTACATTTACATGTTGTACAGACAGAACACTTATTAGGCTACCTATCACCTGTGCACATACACACAGGCACTGAAAAACAAAACAGAAACAAAGGTCTCATGTAGATGATGCACTATCACTGACGTAGGATCAATGCCTCTATATGAAGTAAAGGTAAAGAAAATGCAAGTCCGACATTCGTACACAAAACCCATGCAAATGCCACAGGATGACTAACCTGAAGAACAGTTAACACTTGAGACACAATCATGAAGGTCTGCACACTACATTATTTTGTTGAGTACAATGTTCATAACCTAAATTTAAATTGCAGTCACAATTATGCTTGTTGCTGAAGAGACAATTCTACCTATTTACTTAACTGGGCAAAGAAATCCTAGAGTTTCCATGCACACTAGACATCATAGATTTAAACTACCTAAATGTTCTCAGGTTATTCTTCAGACAAAATTTAAATTGAAGGCTGATCTCTCCTAGAAATTATAGCATTTTAAGGTTTAAAGTAACCTTTCCCTGTTCAGTAATGAAATAAGTCTAACACACTCAGGGGAAGTTTTTCATGTCACTTTCAGAGTGAAAAAACAAAACAAGTTGTCATGAAAGACCCAAAAAGGGATGGATCTGAATCCAGAAATGTAAGTTGTCTTCTTCAGTACAAGACCATGTGCCTGCCTGTGCACAATACCATGAGTTTTATTCAGGCAGCACTCAACAGCAAATCTTGTCAGAATGACAGCCACAGTCCCTGCCGGGCTTCATCGATATCAACACAACAAAAAGGCATCCCTCTGGCAATGGAAAGCTCCCAAAAAACTGAAAACTCATGCAATGCTTCGCCTTCTCTTCCTGCTTAACAAGTCAAATGATATCTGTCCCTCTGTTTTTACTATCACCCATCACCCTCAAGGTTTTTCAGTTTGTGTGTTCAGCTCCTCCTTTCCCTATTTTATCTGTTCTACTTTCTCTTGATGCCTCTTCCTTTCTGAAGACCTTGTCTCCTCTTCCCATCATGCATGAGTGCTCACATCTATCCTGGCAAGAAAGTGAGCAGAGCATATGAAGTGTCATACTAACACAGCCCTCTTAAGGCTTCCAGACACAGAGAGATGCTGCTGTGAAGCCCTTTCCCTGTCCAAACACGGGGGATGACAGCAGCTGACATCACAACAATGGCACTATGCACAATGTTTGAGGTCTCCATGCCTATGACCTACAACAGCACAGATCCAGGCCAGGGTGGTTCTACCTCTCTGGAAGACATAGCAATAAGTAGCAGAGACTGTCAGGGCAATCGCCTTCCCTTCCCTTCTGCACTCATGAAAAGTCACCTGGTCACACACTCCCTTAGGGGAATGGCAGGAGCAACATGGTCCTGCTCCTGGAGCTCCTCTCAGCGGTACGTGTGATCCTCTGCAGAGCCCCCACAGCACAGATGAGTCACTTTGTATTGGGGGGGCGGTGTGCATGCACGTGCATGCATGTGTTAGTTATTCAATGGAAGGACGTTGGGTACAGACTTGCTTTTATTCTCCATTTTAGCATGCAGCCTGCAGACAAGGTGCATACCTCTCATGCTCTCCCCATGACTGTAGGTGCAGTGCCAGATGCCCAAGCTGAGTTCTGCTGTTTAGTTTTTCCTCCAGTTAATCCTGTGGACATGTTGGTCCACTGCTGAATGTTTCTGGTGTAGGCCATATCAGCACCGCATCATCCTTTTTACCTGTCTTTGTCCCTGCTCCAGAAGTTCCAGATCCCACTTTCCCTCCTTTGCTTTTCACTTCCTTATAACTTTGGGGGCATGTTGGTCTTCTGTGAGAATAAAGCTGGCAAAGGTGCTGCTTGAACTCATTTTCTGATCCACTGCTCTTTAGCTGCAGCTGTGCTTCCACTCCACTTTTTCAGTGGAGAAGCCTAAAGCACCCACATTTTCTGGGGTGCAGCAGCAGGAAAGCCATGGCAGGGAGCCTGGGCTAGGGATGTTATAGCTCATCACAAGGCTGACAGACATCTTGATTGCTGCATTTTTTGTGGGAAAGAACGTGGAGGCAGTTTCTAGGATTGAAGGATTCTGGCTATGAAGACCCTTTGGAGCTTCATATGAGCTGACTTGTCAGCTGAGTGCTGACAGCCTATCAAGCAGCTGACAGGGCACGGTCCTGCTCTAAACAGGGCGCTTCAGCCAAAAGCCTAGGAACAGGACTGGCAGGCCATTTCCTCTGCAAGCTGAAAGGAAAGCAGGGAAGGAACAGATGCTTTCCAGGGAGAGATGTATGTTTCAGTGTTGAGAATAGGGGAGAGCTGATTTCCATACTGCAGGACTTAATCAGCCTGTACTACCCCCCTTCCTTGTCCTTAACAGTCTCTCCTCGCCAAGCCAGTGGAGCAGAAGGATAGACTTTATCATTCTACCCTTTGTCAGTTCTCCCTCCTTTGTCACATCTCAGAAGAGCAGGACACAAGATTCACCCTCATCTCTCCCTTTTCCTGCATGGTGTGCTGCTGCTACTTTTCAGCTCTGCTTTTCCTTAGCAAACAACTCAGTCCTAAATCTGTTAGGTTTCCTGAGGGTCGTTGAGCCAGCAGCCAAAGGCATCTGCCAAGTGGAAGATAAAGTCAAAACGGGCATCAAGAGACAGGGAAGAGACAAAGTAACTATGCCCACCTAAAGGGATAAATGGTCAAATGCCACCAGGAAAATAGTGAATCTCCTCACTTCTAGACACTCAGCTTTGCTGTGCCTCTCTGCAAGGGCAGTGTTTGGAACAGTGTTTAGAGGGTGGCATTGCAGACCTAGATCATGAGTTTACCCACTGCAAATTTGCCCTCCCTCCCCAAACCAGTTAGCCACTGACCAATAGGTACTACAATCATGGGACTCCATAGGGCAACAGCTACACCTGTGAGAACAGGTTTGGACTCCCAAAATTTCATCCAGTGATGGCAAAGTCATGGCAGTAGCTTGTAACAGCAGCAAGTTCTAATCCACCACACCATCCTCAGTGCAGAGGCAACCACCAGTCCTATCAGTCCAGCCTTGTGTCCCACATCCACAGTAGCCTCCTGTGGATGTTAGGGCACTGCACACAGAAGAGTGAAAACTCAAGAAAGTAAAGCACAGTCCACACCTTCCTCCTCAGACAAAAGTAGGGAGGGAACAGGAGGGAGTCAGCTCATCTGGAATGTGCTCACACAGTAGCTGCCACAGACCGCTGCAGGACGCTCATGGTTTTTGCCAGTGGCAAAAAAGTCAGAAGGTACAAGGCAGGAGGTGCAATGGTAGCATGTATGAAAAAGCAGGAACAGAAAACAAATCCGGAACAGAAGTAGAACAGAAATTAGACTTGTTTCTGCATGTGAAATCTCTTTACAAGTGTCACTAGCAGAGGCAATAACAAGCTACAGTCATCTGCATGAGACAGACAATGGGACAAAATGGCACCTCCTAGGGTGGCCCCCAGAAGGGCTTGCAAGCCAAAAAGCAAACACTTTTCAGATACCTTTCCTTCAGGCTCCTTTGAAACACATGCAGTGGGACATTCAGTACGCAGGAGGACACGAACTTTGCGTCTAAAGTAAAACCCTCAAAATGCATTTAATGCAGTGCAAACTCACCAGAATCAACTGCTCCAACCTGGCTGTCTGCTCCTCATGCACCACACTACTGGCTCAAGATACACACAGCCTGATACCAGCCAGTGCTGAGCTACACAGACCCCTGGGTCTGACCCACCAAGACACTGTTATAGGTTATGTGAAACAGCTAAATGTCCATGCTGTTTCCATCACAATAGAGACTCTTTATTCTTCATGTAAGAAGATTAGAAAAATAAATGCAAACAGAAAAAATCCCACACAATCAAGGCACATCTACTCAGTGTTTTCTTTACAGTATGATTAAGAAAAGTGACTTCTCACAGTCAAGAGCAGCTCACACCAACAATTCCTGTTGTCTCTCAAAGGGGCTATCCTCCACTCAGGATTAACCAATTCTAGACCTTTCATTTGCATGAGATTTTAGCCAAACACCACCACTTACTTATAAATTATTAAGAACTCCATTAAAAGATTCCATAGACTTTGTATATCATCTTTTATCTGGCTGATGTTAAGGAATTTGTAGTAACAAGTCACAAAAAGACTAAGCACATTACTATAAAGATAACTCCCATAATAAAACCATGAGGCATTTATTATTTAAAGTAACAAGCCACTGTGTGATCTCTGGTTCCAGTTAAGCAGGAAGTTTTGTTTCTGAGAAAACAGGATTGGGCCCCTGTGGCGCAAAGAATTTCACCATTCCATCAGAAATGCCTGTCTACCAGCCTTGCAGACTGCCAAGTGCAGCTCCTTGGCTCTTGAACAGCGTCAGGAGGATGAAAACCACATAAAGACTGGAAAAATGTGCAAAGCCAGAGGCAAAGGGAAAGACAGGGCCACTCAGAAAGATCATGTGCAATTCCTGAGTTGCTGATAGAAATAAAAGGTTTCTTGGAAGTTCAGAGCTGTTTTTAGAAAGATCTGTAACTATTTTTCCATGATGCAAGTAAATTACAACATTCATGTATGCGTGATGTATGGTATGCATCTCTTGCAAGAATTCAACAACTACATTAATAAGAATCTTCAGGTAACACAGTAGATATAATCAATGACTGCATGGTAAGAGTGGAGTATTATAGCTACCCATTCTTCAGACTAAGAATGGGTAAGACTAGGAAAGTTAGCACAAACATGACTATTGCAGCACCTGTATTTTTTCACTATGTGGAACATGCATAAATAGAAAACATACTGCAGATGTTCCTTCCCTCCCTAGTCCATTTTTCATTGGCACGCACCCATTGGCCAACTACATAAGCAAAATCCATGTAGAAAAACTGGTTATTACATTGCTAGATGTATTTGGGGTGAGATTCCATAAAAGCATCTAAAAGAAAACAATGTTTTCAACCACAGGTTCAAAATACAGTTCCAAAACACATAAGACATGTGCTTTTTAACATATTTGAGACTTCTAATACATATACTGTATTGTATCTAAGCTTTCACCTAGACTATAATGTATTATACTAACACAACATACCAGTGCCACAGTTCAGTTGGATCTTGAGGAGACAGGCAATACCAGCATTTACATTTATTTTCCGTCTGGAAGTATGTGAAAGGTACAGATTTTTTGTAGGCATGTAACTGTTAAGGTATGGGCTAGGAAACTTAATTCATAATATTGACCAACTTCTTGCTTTAGATTCAGTGAGAAGGGTGCTTTGAAGGCCATGAGTGCTGCCAGAGCACTGGACTGCCCAGGTCTTATTGCCATATATTGGGTTTCTGTGGCAAGGTTTTTAGTAGCAGGGGGCAGGGGCTACAAGGGCGGCTTCTGTCAGAAGCTGCTGGAAGCTTCCCCCATGTCTGACAGAGCCAATACCAGCCGGCTCCAAGTCAGACCCGCTGCCAGCCAAGGCTGAGCCAATCAGTGATACTGATAACACCTCTGTGATAACATTTTTAAGAAGGAAAAAAAGTTGTGGGACAGAGAGAAACGGCAG
>JANZLQ010000078.1:6115706-6133291 GCA_026212715.1 Elanus axillaris | reverse complement strand
GGGGTAGGTGAAGAAGCCGGGAGTGAAGTTGTGCCCAGGAAGAAGGGAGGGGTGGAGGGAAGGTGTTGTGAGATCTGATTTTATTTCTCATTACCCTACTCCGTTCTGATTTGTAATAAATTGAGTTAATTTTCCCCAAGCTGAGTCTGTTTCGCCCGTGACAGTCATTAGTGAATGATCTCTGCTGTCCTTATCTTGATCCACAAGCCCTTTGTTATACTTTTTTTTTTCTCTCCCCTGTCCAGCGAACGAGTGGGGGGAGTGATAGAACGGCACCTGGCATCCAGCCAGGGTCAACCCATCACATCCCATTTCTGTCACAGTCATCACAGGACTTTAGATAAAACTCTTTGTACTTTCTGTTGTAGTAAAATTAAGTGTAGCCATAAAGCAAAATGTAAAAGACTGAATGTTCATATCCTCATGAGTTACTCCTCTCAATAATAGAAACGCATATACAATACATACATGTATGTATTACACACATTATTGATGTACAGATACAGATATGCTTAAACATATAGAAGAAAGAATGTGTGCATACAGGCTACCATAACAAGGAACTAGATGCAATAATTATGGAAGGCAAAGCTTATATTTAGAAACTAGAATATGTCTAACAGATTTTGGAGTTATGCATCCTTTTTAATAAGGCAACCATGGTAAAGAAGTTCAAATTATTCCTAACAATTCCTTAACGCAATTACATTTATGATGTAATTTATTACACTTATTAAACTACTAACATATGGAATGCTTCTATGTCAAATTGCAAGTTTGCTAGGACACACAAGAAAGTTTTATAAACCACTACCCCATGAATGTGTCATTTTGCTGTGACTTACAGTGGCAAGTCCTGAAGTGTTACATATTACTACAGACTGTAATTCACTAGAAAGAGAATACCAAGAGAAGCCAAAAAATTTCATTTCTTCATGTTTGCATTAATGGAGAGGACTGAAGCCCAGATCCAGCAAACCACTTATGCCGATTCTTTTTATCACGTGCATATAATCAAACTAAATTGAATTGGATATGCACGTGGACAAAGCTTAAACGAAGGGGAAGCATTAGCAGAATCTGGGCTACACAGAAGTAATCCATTGGCCTCTTCTGCTCAACATCTTAGTGCTCTGAACCTGTTACATATTAATCTCCCCTGAAGAAATGAAGTCCATTGTATACCATCTATACAACAGTCTGGTTCAAGCTATCACATCACATTAATAACCTAACAATATTTTGCCGTGCTAATTTTATTTCATCACTCCTGAGGACAAAATGGAAGTAATAGATCTGGTCAACTTCAAGTACAAAATTTGAATGCTAATTTCATTTGTGTTCTATTGCTTGCAGAAATGAAAACTGGAAATGAAATAACTTCACCAATGGGGAAACAATTGCTTTTACTAGTTTTAAATCAAATAATAACACCTGCAAATGCAGGGTTGCAGGGTTTGTTCTTTTTCAGATGTACAGCCACTTGCTCAGAGAAGGGGGGGGGCGTTTTTGATGTTTGGGGTTTTTTTCTTTTAGCAAATGGTGAAGAGAAACAGAAAGCAGAAGCAGGCACAAATAAATACTTAATGTAAGATAAAAATTACCAAAAATTAAAAATAAAAGATAAAAATAGGAAGAGACAGTAAGCACTGAAGTCAACAAGAAGTATTACATTCTGTAGCAAACAGAACTTCCTGGTAAAAATGCATACATATTCTATAGGAAAAATGCCCTCTCTACCCTAAAGTTGCACACTTTCCAGTGCATGACACTCCCAAGTTCCAATTAGACTTCTTCTTTCCCCCTCTCTGAGGGGAAAACTGAGGGGAGGTTATTAATTTAAGCCTATACACAATGGAAATTTAATCCCAAATTATGTCCATATTGAAATGCTTCTTTAACTATTGATTGTAATATAATAACTGTCTTTTATAAAAGTTCATTAACACATTATTCATGTCTTGTATTAGAAAAAAAGCAATAAAAAGTAATCAAAAGCCCAGCCATAGCAGTCTTAATAAGACTGTAATAAATGTTTTTTGAGCAGCATAACTGGTTCCAAAATATTATTGTATAGTATCCAGAAGCTTGTCAGAAATTGAAAGATAGATACTTTCAAATTTTATATATATAATGCATACATATAAATATATATACACATACATATAAAAAATGCCTCAAATCAGAAGGTTTTATGTGTGTAGTAAATTTGTTATACTAGGAGTATTGTCCTGGTAAAATACATTGTCCTTAAACAACAACATGTACAATACTCAAGAAAAAAACAGGGTGGAAATGCTGGAATGTAACTAATAACTTTAAATTTTAAATAATTTTCTTCATTTTGAATTTTTTTACTAAAGAGACAATTTCTTGACCACAAGGATAAAAACCATATGCCCCTGTATTCACTTTGTAACTTACGAATTCTTTGGGACCTGTGAAGTATTGCTATTTTTCATTCCGTCAGTCAAAACATCTGGATTTTAGTGGTTTTATAGCACAAATGGCTTGTTCAGAGTATAGCCTTTCCCCATTTAAAAAAATTTATACCCCCATTTCATTCTCATCACATGGCTAGCATATGTTTCATGCCAACTTTATTCAAGGCCAAAACCTGTCGTAACTCATCAGGCCAATGAATTACTATAGGAATGTAAAGCAAGCAAAAAAAGACCCAATCAAGTCAGTAAAAAAAAAATAAAAAAAAAATCCCCTAAATACCAAAAACCTCTACACTATTCTGAGGAGAAGGGAAGAGGTAAATAACTGATGAGAATCTGATGATTCTCATTTTCTCTCAGAAGGTCATCATAAGGGAAGAGGTAAATATCTATCAGATTCTCATTTTCTCTCAGAAGGTCATCATAACTGAAGAAGTAGAAAGAAGATGAAGAGGGAGAGCTCAGTTTCTGTAAAGCCTGTCATTGCAAGTGAAGTTTTCCAAAATAAGTAGATCAGATAAGAGCAGGGAAGGAATGCAGTTTATTGAAATATTTCTCTTTCAAACAAAACAAAACAAAATAAACCAGCTTGCCCTGTGGAGTCACTGCTGAAAACATAGTTCCTTTAAATTAAGGCTATTCCATTTGTCAGCACATGTCCTCCTTGGGTTCACTCACCATTTACCTCTTATTTCCAATAAAACTTGGAGATAAGAGAGGTACAATATAATTGTTATTCACCTCCTTTTATTTATATGGAGAAGGATGCAAAATAAGTAACAATTTTTTACTTTGGGGCAGGTGATATAATCTTTTCAGGTTTTTTTCCAGTAAAGGCCTAAAATACATACACATAGACCCTAATTTGTCTCTTCCAGCTTTGTAGCAAAAGGCTTGCTGCAACATTAATCTAATGCTACTGCCTTTTACTTTCCTCAATTTTTTTATTGTTATAAAATTCAATCATTGCCTCAGCATTAGTATTGTCTCTAAGTCAGTGAGAAGGCAACCAACTGAGCAACTCTGAAGTGAGGATTAGCCAGCAGAGGGCTAGAAGAACACTCCAACTGCAGATAAAGCTATTGAGAGTAAGTTCTTAAAGTGTACACCCTCTCCAAGGCATTACCTGCACCCATTGCATGCCACCATGGGGAGCTGCAGGTCTCTGAGACAGAATCACTTGGGGGAACAGCAGAAGAAATGACCAGGGTTAAAAACTTGTCAGAAGAAACCAGATGAAGATGGAGATGACACAGGACTGGACTGTACAGTGACAGATGAGCCTGACTCAGTGAAGGAATGAGCCTTACAAGATGACAGTGAGGAGGGTAGAGTTCAGGAGCTGGATGAGCGCACCAGGAATGAAGCTACAAGTTATAGCTGGGGCAACCTAGTAGCTCACTGCTGCCAACGGGGAAGAACCTGCTCTTCCTCTGCACCTTGTAACCTTAATTCTGTCTTTTGCATCTATGCATTATTTATACAGTACTTAAATAAGTGATCAAACACTATTTTCCATTGGACATCTGCATCAGTGCATAGCAAGGCTCAAGTTCAGAAATGAATAAAAATGTATAATAAAGGAGCGTATTTCCTTACATTCCTTCAGCTATGTCAGAAGGTAAACACTAACCAAAGACGGCAATCAAGCAAAGGTAAGTTTCTGGCTAATATAGCAGAGAAATGACCAGCAGGACACTATTTTATCCCTGTTTTCAACAGAGTGATGCTAAGGGAATGAGTTCATAACAGTGTGAGCTGATTTAAAGAAGGTCCTGTTTCTTTTCCTGACTATATACTCCCACCACATCTACAAGCTCCAGCATCTTCAGGCTCTTCCACAAGACACTGATCTGGCAGAGGATAACCAAACAAAAAGACTGCATAGCCTTCTGCCAGATCCAAGAGTTAAATCAATTCACAAGCTGACAGAAGGTGAGAGAGGGGAGCAATATCTCCCCACATATACTTCCAGAAAACTTTGGCCCACCTAGCTGCCTATGAAACTGCAGTTAAAACATAGACCACATTCCGGAAGTGATCTCTGATTATCTGGATACCAGATTTGAGACTACATGTCAAACTGCAAATATGACCAGCATCCACCTTTATGTCTAAAGTCAACGACAGCTGCTTTTGGAACACATGAAGAAATGCTAAGGACTTAGAAAACTTCTGGCAGTAATCTGTGTATTAGCTCCCACTTGCAACATGGAGATAATCACATCCTTCTTACCATTAAGATTAAATGCTCGTGAGAGATACAGTTACCAGAGCAGTAAATGTTATAGAAAAGCCCCAGAGAAAAATGAGTACCTGTGTCCAGAGAAAGGCTAGCTAATATTGTAAATAAGGCCTAGAATAAGGATGCAATAAAGTACTCTTCAACCACTCATAATTTAGCATGGTATATTCTAAAAACCTAATGAAGCAGAAAACCTGTGGAAAAAATGTCAGGATATATACACACTGAAAGGGCTTAAGTAGATTCACAGAAGACAGAGTTCACAATCCAAATGTTCTTTTTACACAGCTCTGAGCATTTAATTTTTAGAAGCCTATGAATCCACACAGACATAGGTGAAACACTCATCATTAACTCTGGTTTCTGCAGAGGTTATTTCTGATCAAAAATATGAATGAACCAGTGATGCTGTCACCATTGAGAAAAACCTGGAATGTTGTAACACTAGGTAATGTGACATGAGCCTTCATACAGCCAATTACATGAATAGGGAGGGAACTGCATAACCACAAGCTGTTGCCCTACCAATCCTGAGAGTACGTATTTGTGAGTGATACTAAGGAAAAAGAGCAGGAAGAACAGCTCCATCCCCTCCTCATCTGCCTATCCACTGGCATCTTCAGAGACTGGAGTGATCGGGATACAACATGCCAAAGCAGAACTCCATGGGAGCTGGATAGCTTACACTCTTTGGTGAGCCAAAGAATTTGACAAAAGTACTTCAATTACAGTCTCTTTAAAACCATGCCTCCTAAAATCATAATAAAGCAATCTATGATGAGTAAGAAAAACGTACAAGTATGCTTTACAACAAACCCATCCATTTAATCAGACTTGGAAAGTCTGAGTTTAATTTTTTTCTCTCTGCCAGACATCCTATGTGCCTGAGGCAAGTCACATTGCTATCGCATGTACTGATTCTTCTTCCATATAGTGACAAAGATGAGACTCATGAGGTATCAGGAGAACGCACATGCTAAAGCTTGTGAGGCAGTCAGACAAAACAGTGATGAGCATCCCAGAAAAGCCCATAGAAGTGCGTCCTCAATATTAATTCATTTTCACTAATGATACAAGGTACAGCACATCTCAGTAAAAGCTGTCAAACTATCAAAGGACATAAACAGTTCACTTCAAAATTAAAAAATACATAAACATAGAAACAACTGCAATACATAAACATGAAAAAAATTCCTCTGCCATTTGTTTGGTGCTCTCAATAACTGCAGTGCATCCCAGTTAGTGTAACAAAAACCACAAGAATCCATGAGCACAGGAGATAGGCACTAAGAAAAGTCTGTGAAGACAAAACTTCTTAGCTCCCACATTGCCTACGAAACCACACTCCTGTCCAACCACCTATTCCAATCCACCACCTTTTTCCAAATTCAAGTTCACTTGCAGCAAATTTTAAAAACCAACAAATTCATATTACTCTGGGATGAACATATTGAACTGCACTGGAGGTGTCACATCAAGCGACGTACCAGCAGCTCTTTGTCTCACACAGTGAGAGACATACCGCTTTTGCTTTTCCTTTGACCTGACTTGCAAAACAAGAGAAGCAGCCACACACCGCAGGGCAAATGCATAGAGGCTCTAGCTGGCATCCTGCCAACTAGCTATAACAGATTTTGGTACTGTGTTGTTTTATATATAGCAAGAAGCAGGTCCCAGCCTTCTGCTCAAGCTTCAGATTTCCAAATGGTGTGAGGAGTAATTGCTTGTAGAACAGGCTAATTTTGAAGTGAAAGAGGGCACAGGCGATGGTGTGAGCAATACTGGCAGAGATGCTTGATGTCAATCAGGAAGGAAAGAAATATAGTATCTGTGGATTGTCACGTGAATTAAAAGCAAGACTATTTCAAACAGCAAAAAACAACAAAGGTAAAAATTGCATGAAGCTAGACCTTCACTCCTTTGATGTATTAGGTCTTCATTGTCTTCCACTACCCTGTTTCCACTACATGGGTGCACCTGTAAGTATTTGTAACCGTGTAGAAGTTATGTAAGGTATGTTAGCAAAACTGAAAACACTAACTTCAACCTCTCAAAATACTCCTGAGGGAGCAGAAGGGGAGGAAGGAAAAAGAGCAGTGAAGTATATAACCTGGCAGACCTGAATTGCTTTACCATATGAATCTTGGATAAAATGCAAATTAAGGAAACAATCATCCATATTAAAGTAACACCAAAAAAAAAAAAGTAGAGGGTAAAGGAACCTAAAATCTGGTAGCCTACCACTAGCTCTAAGGTTAAAAATTTACAGTAAATTCTCAGTAAGATCTCTGCACATAAGCACTATGACTGAAGGCATTTACTTAAAGAAACCAAAGACATTTTAAAAACTAAGCTCCTACTCAAAAAACATTATGGACAATTAACATGTTAATTTGAATTTTAAAAAAATCTAAAGAAAAATACTGTGTACTTACTATCATTTAGTGTCGTGAAGTCCAGGAACTGATATTCATAGCAAACATCTATCTTGGTTTCTACCTGTGGCCTCTTCAAAGTTGAATAGATATTACCAGGTCGTTTTTCATCATGCTTCTCTAGTTTGTTCAATCCACAACCCATTTCAGCAGCTCCTGATACAAAGAGGCAGGGAAAGGGAAAAGGGAAAATGTATCAACACTTCTCCTTATGTTTTTTCCTTTCTGGTTTCATGCACCATGCTAGTGCATTACGGTGATTTTTAGTTTTTTAATACAAGCTACCTACAAATTATATGAAATAGTATAATTAAATAAATGCTCATATAGTAACTGAAGTATATACTACTCATACCAACCCTCAGGCATGCTATTACTTTATTGGAAAATTGACGGTTTAACGCATGTATTTTGTGTCTTTCAAACGTATTCAATAGTATACTCTGGAAGACACATTTTTCATTACAAAAAGGGGCTGAAAATGCAAAATAACTTGCTTCTATAAGGGTTGACAACTTAATAACAATTTCTATACATGCAGTTACTATGAGAGCAGATAGCATTACCTTTTACACAGATCTCTGTAACACTCAAATTAATTTCTAGACTTGTAATTCAATGGAAAAAAAGCAGGTTTGCAGAGAACTACCAGCATTTAGAAAACTACCTCACTTCCTTCCACCTCATTTTTTCAGGTAAACCACAGGAAATGATGGCACTTTATGGAAGCCATCTTCAAACCAGAAGAGGCACATGGCCACAGAACTGGAATAGATAAATCTAGTTCTCTTTAATAAGCTGCCAGCCCACAACATTTTAGAGGATTACTCCTTACAGCCATTTCTGCTACACAGTAAATGTTTCTCAATCCTGCACATTATGGCTCATCTGAGTATGAAAGGATGGAAGAATTGCTTCGTGAAAATACTCAGATGATCCAAATCCTCTCATTCCTCTTCAACAGCGCTGGTCAGACTGAGGCAAAATATTTCAACCAGCAACAAGTATGACAAGATAAAGCCACACCAGCTAGGCACCTGAGTTTTTTTCATTACAGGCCACCCAATATTCTGCTTCCGCAGAGAAATTCATGCTTTGGGGATGGGGAGGGAAATGCAGAATAAAGACTCAGTGACAAAGAGGGGCTCCCACAGGCCACCCCAGACACTTTGAGACATGGGATCCATTCAGTGTAAATGTGCGGCATGAAGCATCACAAAGATCAGTGTTTCAGCCTCCCTGCAACCTCTGTCAGATAGCAACAAGCACCTGAAAAACTTCAGTCACAGACTAGGGCTGCCTTTACCTTGACAGTTAATAAATATAAAGTGGAGAATGAAAAACCAGTTCAGGTTCCCTATCTTCAAAGAGATGCTTGTAAGCTTACACCACAGCTCCATGCCCCATGTGGCCAGAAAGTTAGTCAAATTTCCAGCCTCAGTGTATTTGGAATCTACTTGTAGCAATTTATTTATACTTACACTGTGTTTTAACTTCTATTTTTGTCCCTCCCTCCCTCATATTTCCTTGTGAAATCATTTTTATGATTAGTTACCAAATCCCTTACCATATTTCCTAGGATAAATGTGCTCAAGTCCTTTCCTGCCACTTACAAGGCAGGATCTCTGATCCCTTCATCACCGCACTCACTCTCATATGCGTCACTCCTGTTTTCATTTTTCTACGTGAACACAGGTGACCATATGCTCAAAATGAGCTATCAACAAGGTCTACTGAAATAACATTGATGCTTCCCTGCGTCTACCACAAATAACATGCTTACTGCACCCAAATCATCGACAGATGAATCACATTGACAGTTTACCACCAGCTTCCCAGTAGACAAAGAACCCATTTCTCTTTATTTTTTATCCAACACAGCTAACTGAGGAGTTTCCAACTCATCCCCCATAACTTTGCTCTATTCCTTTGCATTGCTACTACTCAGTAATAGAATCATCCCCTTCTCCTGCACCCCTGAAGAGCTGGAAGTCTTTCCATGCTCAGCAAATGAAGCCCACCTTCACCACCATCTGCAGACTCCATAAGTGCACACCTACATCTTACTGCAAAGTCACTAATAACTACATCAAAATAGGACTGACCAACATACCAAACCTTAAAAAAATACCACAGTAAATATTTGATCACACAGAAACCGGAAGCAGAAAAAACACTTGCTAGAAAGACCTGCAGCATCAAGAAAAATGGATGAGGTGTCATACGTATTCCTGAACTTTAAATATTTGGTGGATTCATCCAACAGAAAACAATCTTCCCTGCTTATTTTGAAAGAAAAGTAAAATCTATTTTAACAATTTCTATAAATGAAAGCTAGGTTTGGGAATTTTTTTTTCTTTTGGCATTTAAGGTTAAAAATCCTCAGGACCTTTTTCTCTTCCCAAAGTGATACCTTCTTTTTTTTTTTTTTTGTAATGACAACTAACATTAAGGAAAGGATTATCCTTTCATATATACAGCTGCTTCTGTCTTTTGCCTGTGCAATATGATTAGCTTAAGTCTAGAATGTTATTTATTTTAACATATAAATGTAAATTGTATATTAATGTGCCTAACAAGATAGTATATGTATTTCCGTGGACTGTAATTAAACACATCTAGCAGCATACATGTGCTTTAATATATTGTAGAGTGAGAGTGAGGAATTAAGATAGCAATAAGTGTTACCAAGTGTATCAAATTTCCTGTTTCAGCAATGGCCCAGTAGTTCTTACACATCGTAAGTATACAGTACAGCATTTTGCAAGGAAAAAATTCCATTTCAGAGGTCATTAAGCCGCAGTGCCTGCAACCCTTAGTTATAAAAAGAGTCTGAAATCCTCAGGACTCTTCAGACAGTGATGGCTGCAGAAGGAGGCCTTGGGGACTCAGTATTTCACATCACAGAGAGTTTTGCATTCTTTCCCAAATTGGGGTGAAAATGCTAGAAAATACAAGTCTGCTCCTCCAGCAGCAGCCACAGACACTCTCTGGTACTTCTCTAGCAAACATTTCCTCAGCTCTTTTGAGAAAACCAGTTCATCCTCATTGCCCATGCAAGTAGTGATCTCTGCAAACTGCCAACTCGCAAGTCATTCAGCATGGAGATACCTGCCCACTTGGGACTCGACTGAAAACATACATTTTTTGTATTAATTCACTGAGTGACTGCTTACCAGAAGACTGATTTTCACCTTCCTGCTGCCTGGCTAAAACTTCAGTTAGTATCCTTGAGGAAAAATACTTCCTCATATTCTGTTAAGTATAGACAATTATATTTATGTTACTAAAACACACATACAGAAAAGGATGTTTTCACTTAAATAAAAATAAGATATCGGTAGAAAAAATGAGTTTCACAACATTTCAATCTTTTCCTCAGTAATTAGGATGCAAGTGCTGCAGCAGTAGAAAATAAATCTTAAGAAATAAAGTTTCTACTTTAATACAGGAGTCTAAGTATTAAAAAAATCCCAGAGTTGTATTAATACTTAAAAGTTTTCTCAAAGATACTGATGATGTGTGCATGAAAAGTAATCACTGAATCACCAAATTCTGCTCAATGTTATCCCACAAACTTCCTATTGGGACAGCTTGCTTTATAACCTTCCAAAGACTTTTAACATTAGTTATTACCCTCTTCTTTCCTTTGCAGCAAAGCTAGTGCTATTCAGAGTCTTTCTACCCTTGTCTGAAAACATCTCCTTGCTTTTCAGTTACAAATCTAGTTGTCAACAGGACATTATTCACCTTCTTAATTTTCTACATTGAAGTTCTCAGACAGTGCTGTAAGAAATGTTTGTCATTGATGCATTTAAAGTAATCAAACCCACTTCAATGCCCTTTTTCAGCAGGTATATTGTTTTGCTATAAGGGATGCTTAAGGTGACTGTACTACATACATTTATCCTGGATTTCTATACCCACATGTGAATTCCACTTTTTTTTAATTCAGTATTAAACCAAAGTATTATCATTAATATTCACTTTTTAGCAAATTTAAAACAATTCTTTAAAAACACTGCCAAATTTTCAAATATTTTTTGCTTTGCAGTAGGTTCCAAGACAAACTTTTTCATTAATGTAAAAATTATCAACTCACTAGTTCCATACTTATAAGAAATTCATTGAGTGAGAGAAAAAGTAACATCTAATGAAGAATATTAACTACTAAAATTAAGATTTACCTATGGGCTCTTACAGCTACACATGCTGGAAAAACTAATTTTGTCCACAAACTCACTTAGATTGAGAATTAATCTCACACATGCCCTATGATCTTGATAATCTCTAAAATTGTTCTTGTGTTCAGCCACGTGATGGTAAAACTAGAACTGAAACCCAGCTCTAACTACAGATTGGGGTTTTTTTAGCCTGTATCTCATTTTAATTTTGCGAAACATCAAAAATGGAAGCTCTGATGAGTTGCAGAACAACAGCAAAGCCTACAGTCAATTAATTCCTAAATTCGTCTTGTGAATGACAGCAAAGGCCCCCATTGGTTAAGAAACAAGCAGCTTGCTTCTGCAAACTGAGTTCAAAAATTTAATCCAGGATTTGTACATCCCAAGCAAATGCCCAACTTGCAAGCCACAGAGTAAGCTTCTTGCTGCCACTTCCTCCTCCCCATTACTGTCCTTCATCATGTATTTTAGGAGTGGAGAGGCTCTGGAGGGAGCCTGGAGGAACAGGACAGAAACCTACGCCAGCATGGCAAATAACCTGCCCCTGAACACTCCTTCCCAATGCAAGTTTTATTGAAACTGGTACCATTCTTTGCCATGAAAAAAACCCAACAAACCTACAATGAATTGTTCTCCGCAAGATGAAAAAAAAACCATTATTTCCATTTTTAAGCACCTCTGTGATCCATGAAAACAACTGTATCTTGGATAAAACATAGTAATTTTTATAGCTGTCTTAGAGATCTGCTGAGTTTTCAACTCATCATCTCTGAACCTAAGCTTTGTTAAAAAACCCTCTGCAGCTTGGGTTTGCTTTCTCATTTTACCAGCTTGTTATCAAAATAGGTGAAATACAAGAAGTTCAGAATTAGCAAAGAAGAACAACAAGCATAAAATAATATCACGAAGCTAACAACTTTTGTCAATAGTGGTTGAGGCCCCAGGATTCCTTTTCAGCAGGAAAAGAGCACAAAGATGAGAAGAAAAAAACCCTTGCCTTCTATCTGATTTTCTGTTTGGGGTTTTGGGGGGAAGAAATGGAGGTAATTTTCTGATGTATCGCCCCCTCCTTTCATAGAACTCCGAACAATTTATCTCCAAGGAATAATAATGAAAATTACACTGAAACATAGCAGAACCACATGGCTACTAGAAGCTTGAACAGATTACCAGACTAAGCAATTTAAAAGGGATGTTTATCAACTAAGTATACATTGGCTAAACAGTTTACTTCAACTATATCAATATTACAGAAAGCATTATATCAAT
This sequence comes from Elanus axillaris, assembly GCA_026212715.1. NCBI lineage: Eukaryota > Metazoa > Chordata > Aves > Accipitriformes > Accipitridae > Elanus > Elanus axillaris. The sequence continues at coordinate 6,120,714 of JANZLQ010000078.1, read as the reverse complement.
GACTACTTACAAGGATGATTTGAAAAGAATCGCTAAACAATTCTTTTAAATACTTATAATATCAGAGTCAACTGCTAAGTATATAGCATTAGATGGAACATTCTAATACACATGTTAAGTGCAATACGCTACCACCTGAATTAGAAACAAGGTAATTTTAGTATTTACAATGGCATCCAAAGAAAACATACAGGCAAATTATGCTACTGCCCTTGTTTTTAAGTGCAATTAGTGACAACATGCTTGCTTGCATTATCACATTTAAAATATTTATTGTCCAGAACTAGTGACCTCATTTTGTAAGCTTTATCATGAATTAATTTATTTTTTAAAATACTTATGTAAGTTACTGCTAAAGTTCCTTTCACAGTATTATGGAATACAGTGTTCTTACTGATGAGCGCAGCAGCTGGGAAACAAGATAACTGCAATTTATTAATAAGTTTTCTCTCTTGATTTTGGTTAAATCCTTTCATCCTGGTTCTTCCTTCCATGGGTAATACTTAGCTACCTCACAGGGATGCTAGAAGGCTTTTACAAATAATTACAGGACACAAATTCACATTTGTTGTGCAGTAATGAGACACGCTTGTTTTCTTAAATGCTCACTCCTGCAATCCCAACCTTTCCATTTTCAAAATAATAAGCACTCATGCTCAGCTCAGTTCACTTGCTGGCATGTGGTCACTTAATTCTTGCATCCTTCCCAGTCTACAAAACATCGGAGTGTTTAGTCCCCCATTCAGCTCCAAACAAACCCTGAGAGAGTATGCAAATTACGTTTGAGTCCCTTTCCTAGCACAGTTAAAGTGATGAAGCAGAAGACGAGTAACAAGGCAAAAAACATCAGGCAGGAAAGCGTAACTGGAGCAGAGGATTAATAACACCAGACCTGACAAACTGGGTATACAGGTAAACAAAGAAAGGAGACCAGTATGCTAGGATGACCCTTTACAGGTTCCCAGAACAGAGCCATACTCCTGACATATCCCCATTTTTCCCTCTCTGGCTTACCATTGTTTAGTTTTTTTGTGAGATTACACTCATTAAGAGGAAAATTCTGTACCAAGAGATACCTACTTGGTCCTTTTTGAAGAGTATTACCATACAGGTAACTAACTATGTAAGCATATATTCAATAAACACTGCAAAAAATTTTATTTGGGGGAAGATCAGTTGTTTAAGTAACTAACGTTTACCAAGTAATTTAAAAGATTCTCAAAGACTTATTTTGCAAATACAAAGAACAATTACCATAAATCAGTCCTATGTATTGCTGGATGTCACAACTGACCAATTTTTTCACCGTATACTTACCAATTTGACTAGCACTATCAGGATTTTAGACTAGCAGCTGATAACTAAATCTCTGCTTATAGAAAGGTTGGTGAAAGAATAATCCCAGATTTATTCTTGATGATTGATTTTATTTCAATTAAACGGTAAAACCACCAAAGTAAATCTGCAGTTAAAGGTTTTCACTTTCAAGAGGCAAATCTCAAAAAACTAAGGGAACTCATTAGTGAGATGAACAGGAATGAAAAGTTGGAGGACCTGAGCATAGGGGAGGTCTGGAACATGTTTAAACTACAATATGAATATCTGCAGAATTTGTAACCCAAGGAAGTGACAAGAGAATTCATAAGAAGGTTTCCAGACCCAGTGAGATGAATTACCTAATAAAGAAGGAAAGGTAGAATAAGCAGAGCCCTTTCAAAGGATAGGGGAAAACGCTCAGCAGAGGAAACTACAGTCTTGGATCAAGAAACACTAGCATGAAGTGAAATGTGCCAGAAGTCAAGCCCAGCTAGAGGCCAAAAATACTACAACTAAACGGAAGCAGAGTGCAAACCAGGAGGACTAATGTGGACTCATACCAAGAACTCTGCAAGACCTGTCATGATGAACTGCAGATCCAATTGCTGGAATTAAAAACCAAAGTACTGTACCAGGTTTGGTACCATCTCCCTGGGAGACAAGAAATTGTACTGCCTACATGAAAAAAAGGAGGAAAATATAATTCGGCCAATTAAGACAATTGCTAGTCTAGCCTGAAGAGTTTGCTAAGCTTTAGGAAGCTTTAAGAAGAAAACAAAATAATACACAGATAAATACGATACGGATTTAGCAAAGTCAGAACAGACTGATAGGTCTTAATCAGAAGTCACGGAGGAAGCACAGCCCTACTATGCAGCACATCAAATAACACACCACCATGATAATGTGATTTCAGCAAAGTATTATTAGATGCTGTTATTTTTATTACAGTGCACACAACACTAATCTCTGGCTCAACTCTGCTGCCCTGCATAACACACACATACTTTCCTCTGCACTGTCCTTGGGTCTGCAGGTCAGCGGGCTACCTCTGCAGGCTCCCTGCCCATAACCAGGGGCTGCCACCAGCTGCGCTTAACCCTCTCTAGGGACACAAGCTGGTTTGCATGTGTGTGCATGTGTACAGGAGGATGGGAGGACGAAAACCAAACAAGATCAGAGAGAACTAGTGGAGGAGTAAGGCAAGTGTTGTGCTGGTGTTGGGGAGCAATCCAAAGAACAGGCTGGTGGGAGACCTTTGCTTCTTAGCGCACCCACATCCCCCTATAATACTCATACAAAAGATTTAATGCTTAGTGATACCACTATGATGTCTTTCAGTACATCAAAAGATTCAGGTGGTACCATGTATTTCTACAAAATAGAAGGCAGGGTATTTCTGGTGGAGGTAACAAAGTGTTAGTATCACTGGATAAAGCACAGGTAAAATTTCTTCTGAAATTCTGTGGCTGCAAATGTTCAAGCAAGATGCCTCCACGTGAAGACAGGAGACTACTGAGGTGCTAAGGACTAGAGAACTACTCTCAAGAACTTAAGGGGAAATTGTAGCAGTTAACATTTATTGTCTAGCAAATTAAAGACTGAATGGACCTGACAAAAGCATGCAGAGGAATGTTAGATATGGTATTTATGAATCCAACTTTCCTTTAAAGTTGATCCCACACCACTCTGAACCCAAAGAAAACAGGTGTGAAAAACAGACGTATATTGCAATGTATGCACAGTAGCTGCAAGGACAGCAAGTAAAACCATGGTAAAAGACAAAAGCTAGACAGAGTTGTCAGTCCTATGCTTACTGTCTTTTGCTACTTTGCCATGGAGTTAAGCCCTGGCCAACCTATTTGGGGTAAAAGTAAAGTGGAGCACAGGAGCCAGGTGTGAAGCTGTGGGATCTCACATGAAGTTGGGGGATGGAATAATAAAGTGACTTTTATTTATTTATTTATTTAAAATACAGACTTCATTGATTTTGATTTTCATTCTTCAAAAGGCTGTGGCTCCAGCTTTTCAGCTTTTTCACCACAGACTCTGAGGCCACTTCATTATACCCAATATGGTATCTGCATTTCCCAATACCACAGCTCAGAACTCCCCTAGGTATTTAATCACAGCTGTATATACTCATTTTGTGCTACATTCTTGCTCTCAGACCAGGGGAATGCCAGCATTCAAGCTGCGGAAAGCCCCTTGCCTAATGTAACTAACTTGAGGTTAAGTTAGATTCCTAAAATAACCCTTCATTCTGAGACTTTTTTTTTCTTAGAAAAAACAGAAATTAAATACACAAATGTGACCACTCGTATTGTGAAAATGAGGGTTATTGCCAGTAACTCGTTATTCAACACCAGAGGCTGAAATGGATTGGATTCATTGAAAATAAAACATAAAAGCAGATGTACAAAAAGATTTCCCCTTCTAAACTAGAGGTCAGCTACCACTCGACAATGTTAGTTATTCTCCTACTAAAACCCAAAAAAACCCTCAAACCATAACCTGTTTTTTACAGGAATAAAACCAGAAGTGGTACACAATCGCACCATAGCTTCCAAACTTGGTCTGAAAAGTTTAAAGAACGTTTGGTCAGGTGTAGTTAAATTGTTATTGCTTTACACCCAGCGATCGCCTCAGCACAACCGCCAGCCCTACCAGGACCCCGAGACGCCTCCAGCGCGGCTCCCGCCCTGCCAGGCGGGCGGCAGCCCCAGCTCCGCCTGCTGCCCCGGCGCCCAGCCCGCAGCGCTGCGCTGCCAGGCGCGCTCACTCCTAAGGGGGAACAACTGTCTCCCATTAATTATCTGACCGAGGTGGAAGTATCACGGAAGAGCTGTAGAAAAGTCCACCCAGCTGAACTCCCCTTTTCCAGAAATACACAGGCGGCGAGAAGCAGCTGCTCTGACAAGAATTTAGACAAACCAGCGAGGAGAGGGACGTATTTCACCCGCAGGCACACAACCGCTGGCCCATCGTCACGCTACCTCTCCTTACACTGTAGTAAAAACGTGCTGAAACACTATCGCGGACTTAAAAAGTCAAGATCCAGCCCAGCCTTGGAAAATAACGCCTGTAAAGTCACAGACCCCAGCCAGCCACGCGATGGCCCGTCGCGGTACCGCCGCCTCCAGGTGCCCGCCGTGTGACAAGCGGCGCCGGGCCGGCCGGCCGGGCACCCGCCCCGGCTCCCCTCAGAGCTCTCCCCGCCTTTCCCGGCTCCGCCGCACCGCGGCGTCGGCTGGTCGCGAAGAACTGCGCTGGCTGGAAGGGATTTCCAGCGATGCCGCCCCCGGTCCCCACAAGCGCCCCGGCCGCAGAGAGCCCCGGCGGAGCCCGGGGGGTCCCCTCACCGCCTGACAGGAAGGGGCCGCCCGCCGGTCCCGCCGCCTTCCCGGGCCTAACGGCCGGCGCGGGCGAGCTCCGCACCGGCCCCTCGGCAAACGGCAGGACCGAAGCGGGCGGCACCCTTCGGAGCAGCGGTTTAGCAGCGCTGCACAACCCGAAATCCGCTCGGGGAGAGGGCGGGAGGGAGTGCCCAACCCGGCGCCAGCCTCGAGCAGCCCCTCCGAAGCCGGGCACGCCGGCCAGCCCGGGCCCCGCTCCGAACTTCAGGGGCCAGAGGATGAAGACGAGTCAGAGCCTCGGAGCCGCTCTCCCCGCTCTGCCGCGCCGACCCTGC
>JANZLQ010000078.1:6063598-6112729 GCA_026212715.1 Elanus axillaris | reverse complement strand
CTGTCTAGCGAAGAGGGGGGGGAGTGATAGAACGACTTGGTGGGCACCTGGCGTCCAGCCATGGTCAACCCGTCACAGCAACCCTCCATCCTTGTCTTCCTTCTCTCTCCAGAATAATGTGTATCCATCCCAAATGTCACACCTGTGGACCAAGTCTGGAACTTTGCTCGCTACCTTCATTGCATATCCCCTTATTAGGCCAGAAACCTGTCCAGCAACTCCTAAAACACCTTGATAAATACCCAAACTGCTTGAAGCCCATGCGCCCAGCAGACACAATAACATTTGCTACACTTTGTCCACTTAAGAGTCTCTCTCCCTACTGTGTAGATGCATAAGCCAAATTAAATTATGCAAAAATATATAAGCAAACACTACATTAGCACCTCAATTCCTTCCTAGCTGCAGAATATTTCTGTATTTAAGGCTGGTATTGTGATGGATGAAATCTATTTGAAAGTACTCCCTCCACTTTTCCTTCAAGTGCCATCATGAAACAAGAAAATTTCCCCAAAGTGGCCTCTGTCCACAGTCAAGTCCTCTTAAAGTGCAACTATCAGCATTAACTAGTGGTCAGTAGCCAAAAGCATAACATCAAAACACTGGTAGTGGAGAAATGAAGTTACTTCTTTAGCATTGCTGAACTATGAAGCAAACACTAGCAAAGAACTTTGTGTGGGAACTTTACTCATCTCTTTCTATTTTCTTCTGTGTGTTTTGTTTTTTTCTTTTAATTATTTACAGTCTTTCCTCTTTCCTTGTCCTTCATCATTTTTCCTCCACTCATTAGTTTCTCTGGCTTTCTGACTGTGTGAGAAAGCAGCAAGCAGTCACATCAGGGTGCCATGTAATTGAACTGTTTTTCTGATACTACTGTTAAAGCATATGGGAAAGGATTGCCAAGTGTGTAGGAAGAAGTGGAAGTGCAGCTTTCCCTGTATTATAAACACATCAGGTCATAGATGGCTCCAGAAGGAGCATCCTGGGCACCAGACCTTGTCGGCACCATAAGATTTGCAGATCTACACCTCAGGGGTTGAATTGAAAGGATGTCTGACAACATTAAAGACTTTTGCTGGTGTGAAGTCTTCTCAGATACAGAAAGGGACATCAACACTAAGGAAACAGCATTCCTGGATGACCATAGATTGCTATGAAGTAACAGTCCTGTACAGATGGAAAGTGTTTCAAGTTAAGGTTTACAGCGGGTCACGTAGCACAGACCCAGGCACTAAAAGCCATCTTTCCACTACCCGCTTCACAGTCAGTAACTACCAGACATGTCTGCAAACTTAAGAGCTCTCAGATATGAGGTGTTTTGATGCACCAATTTCAACCTGTAATTCCTCTACTGCAGTGTTAAATATACAACCCATTAAGACATTTCTTCACTTTTTGATAGAAATTTGAACTAAATTTTTGTCTGTAGTATTTTTAACATGAAGGTGTTTTTCTCTGACTACAAAAGTATATTACAGAAGCAGAAGATTAATTATCAGGATAGGATACTTCTACTATCACCTATTTAGGTGTGTCTACATTGAAATTCAATAAAACAAAGATGGTGCAAGTGCCTGGTATTAAGGCATCTAAGTTGAAGCATAGCATACAATCTAAATTGATGCTGTATGTCTAAACTATTGTTTCTAGACTACCACTGTAAGAATTTCAGAATTCCACTCTGGCTCACTAATCTTCATATATTCTTAAAAAAAAATTATGCACTGTTCCCATATTTTGAGATTATTTGCCTCTTTCAGAACCATTTTGGTACAAATTTGATTGATAAGATAGGATCTAGAACTTCTGACTGCAACAATTATTTCATGTGGTACTCTAAGAAGAGGCAACATTCTTCCTATGACAAATCTGATGAACTTGAAAAAAACTAAATGCACATCCTAGACATTTCAGAGTTGTTTATATATATATATATATATATAAATGCAAGTGTATACACACACACACACCCCTCAGAGCAATAAACTACTGCAAAACACAAGGAACTTGGTAATTAAATAGTAAAATACTACTCTAAAACCCACTTAACTATAAAGAACTGAAGGACCTTACTCATTTAATCAACAGTAAGATGTTGCCCCTAGACAGTCCATTAGGGAATACTAGTTTACCTCAGGAGTTAAAAAGTGCTTTGATACATTTTATTTCTGTTTCTAGCCAGGGTAATCTCTCTTGTAAATCCACATATTTAGCAGGGCGCACCTCTACAACCTCTTGTTATCACAAGCAGGAGTGATCACATTTTCCATTTGTACTTTGTAGTGCTGGGTGCAGCTGGGGAGGGAAGTTCAATGCAGGTGTAAATTGCTACTGGTAGGGCACTGAAGAATTCTGCTTTGCCAAATACCTGTACTTATTTTGGCACAGGCAGAGAAGATTATACATTGTGAAAATCAGCGAGGAATCACATGCACAGCATTTCTCTCATGCAAGGTGTTTCTAGTTATGCCACTAGATAACCCCCTGCTTGGTTATTCCAAGCATTATTTGAACAGCTAATTGGAAAGATCCACGTAAGTGTAAATCACTTTTTTTTTTTTGCATGAAACTCAGTGTAATGCCAATTACTGTTATTTTCACTACAGAGTTAGACTCCAGCATTCAAGTTAACAACATCCCATTTTTCTGGTTTTCACAGTAGTATGAAAAATATCTAAAGCTAATTTTGAACAAAATTTGTTTCCTGTCAAAAAGCAAGACCCCTGCAACATCACATTGAACAGAATTCAGCAAAACTTAAGTTACTTCTGATTAACTTAAGTTAATCAGAAACAGATACAAAAATATCAGTAAAGAAAATTTGTTTTGTTTTCTTATTTACCTACCACTGTGCAAAAGCACGTTTAGTATCTACCGTGATTTCTATTAACAAGACAAATATTAAAGAAAAGCCAAAATGAGAAAAACTACACTCCATTTGAGGTAGACAAGTCACTTAGCACAGTTTCCTCATTTATTGTTACCTTTAGTTTCAGATCACCAGTGCAAACTGCTATGAAACATCATAATTATTCTTCAAGGATCAGACTTTTCTTATTTGTTGATAAACCACCTTTTTGACTCCTAGTTTGTATTTTGCGCACTGTAGTAAGCACCTCTGTCTTACTAATGCCAAATATATCATTCCCCATGTACTCCCTTCTGTTTCCATTTCAATTGGTATGAATTGGTATGATTGCTAGGGAAAACCATTCCTTTAGTTTTGCACAATTCCTTAGTTCCAAGCAATCTGCCACCACGGTAGCTCCAAGAAAGGATCTGTAGATGTCTGACCAGTTTCTGGTTCTGGTTTGTTTCTTCAAGGCTCTTGCACTCTCAAGATCTTGAATGTCTTGTAGTTTTCAACAGGTTTGAGTCATCAACAGGCTGAAGGACTCAAGACACAAAGGTGAGATAAGATCGAGTAGCAATTAAAAGTTTTAATTTTTTTTTATGAACTGTTTTCTTATTGCAAATAAATTATTTCATCAGGTGTTATTCAGAACTAAGCTATAGGTTCTCAGAAATACTAGGAAAACTACCTCCAAATCACAGAAGGAACCAAGATAGAACAGAAAGCTATGGAGAGGTCAGGTCTATACTGCTGCTGAAGAGAGAATCAGACCAGTCCCCTACTGCTGGTGGTGGCATCACCCTTTCTGCCGCAGCAGCAGCACAGAGTCTGACCTTTGCTCAGAAGCAGCAGCTACTTTTGCCTTTGCAGGGTTCCAGATTAGGGAAGCAGCCTATGCACACTTACGTACTCAGACTAGGTCACAATTTTAGCCCAACTGGTTATTAAAAATAGCTTGTATCTTATTTCCAAAGAGTAACTTAAACACGAATCCTACCACTACAGCATTTTAATGGCATGGGACAATTTTTTTTAAATTTTTTTTTTATTATTTAAGTGCTTCTATTGCTCATCTGTAGGCAACTACTAGGGAGGTGCAGAGGCTAGGTATAATTAAGGATCAATTTTCTGTCCTGGAAGCTCTTTCTGAAAGCTAGTTTCTATAGTCTTGAAACTTAAAATACACTTTCGGCCACAGATTTCTGAAGACTACACATATTATATAGTACTATGTGCATGTAATTTTGACTTGATCAGTATTTGATAGGATATGCCTCTCCAGGAGTAAGAGGAAAGCTGTGGCTACATTTGAGAATTACTGACAATTTATTTAATTCATCCGTATTTATTTTACCTTTCTTGAATGTTTCAGTACACATCTGACAAATACAGATTTCACATTCTCAATTCATTAATAGTTTTGTTTAAATCCAAGCTGTAGAAGAACCTTCAGAAACAGGTGAGATATGCCCCCAAATGGCTGCATATAGAAGACTGTTGGCCAGAGAGTGAGATTTATTGCTGTATCAAGTTGGCACTAAAGCAGGTCTTGCTCTAGGTAATCAAAACAGTGGCCAAGTTTTCCCTGTCAGAAAGGCAAATCTAACCAAGCATTAGAGAAGCTATGACCTGTTTCAGATTACATTACACAAGTTGTTTCTCTTGCATCTCTGTTCTCACAAGTAAAAAATGGAGAGTTACATTAATTTCTGTAAGGTGCTTCAAAAACCTGCAAGTGAAAGCTCGCTATAAAAGGTCAGATAGTAATAAGCCAGTGCAGAGAGCTGAATAACACTTAATGTTAACAGGAAACACTAAATTACTGAAAGAGCTGGAATATCTGCTTTTTCCTTTCTTTGGACATCCAGACTAAACACTACTCAGTACCATCAGGAAGGAGTTAGATATGTACTTATACATAGTTCTGTTTCTTGAACATTCCAGTAGTTGAATACAGCACTATAACCAATCAATGCATTTTTCAATTTCTCCATTGCATTAAGCCAATTCATGCATAAGGGTAAGTAGTTCTCAGAACTTTTGATGTTTTAGATTTCCACCTACCAGATACGTGGTTCCCAACTGTACTAATACGGTCAACTGAGATTATTATTGCAATAAATTTCACTAATATGAAAAAGGACTAGACAACTAGGCACTTTAAATAATGCAAAAAGATTAATGAAACTTCTAGTAAGGTTAAACAAGGCACAAACACTGACTAGACCAGGCTAAAGACTAGAATGGGTCACTATCTTAAGGCATCTTAACGTCACTATCCTGAGCACTTGATTCTAGCCCTATTGGTAAATAACTTGTGGAAATAGTTTGCTTCATTTCCATCTGAGTAAAAACTACATAGATACAGTCCCAGGAAATTCAGTAGTTAATGCAATGATCTGCAAATTGTTACATTTAGTAAGTAGTTTCTCAACCCACAGCAGAAAAATATTTCTGGGTAGTGGAAGGAGACGAGCAATGGCAGCTTGGTACAGGAACTTACAATAGCATCCATATCATCCAAGTAGATCCAGTTCATTTGTTAAAAGCAGTATTACAGTCTAAGAATTTCTAGTCAAGAAACACTTCTAATTCAAAAGTCACTTTACTAGTTTAACAGGAAAAAGTGTTAAGACCCTTGAAAAAAATAGATCCCATGGGAGCTGTGATCCTTTACATGGCCCTCAAGCCTCAGTCTGAGCTCTGGTAAAGGAGGATGACATAAAACTCTAAGCAATTTCACATTTGTTTGGTATCAGGGACTTTTCTGCAAGTTAACTGAAGACACTTCAGGCTTCTTACAAATAGATCAGATCTGCAGCAGTTTCAATGGATGCAGAGAACCAAGATCCAGCTCTAGTTCCCAGGGAACAGTATTACACAAAAATTAAAACCACCACACAACAAGACACCATAGTGTGTAGAGTACGGTTTACACTAGAATTAGTATCTCAGAAATGCAGTATTGCTTTAATGAAGTCCCAAGTTAGGAAAGAGGTTGTACAGCTGCACAGACAGGCAATGCATTCAGTACAAGGTACATAATGTCACATCAAGTGACGACAGCTAGGGCAAAGTGCCTTGAGACTAGGTGGTCTGTGAACACACCCTTAATACTCAGCACCCTTGGAAGTATCTGCACAGGTAATGCAATCAGGATGAATGGCTGAAGAGTCTCAAGCAGCTATTAATCAATTTGTGGCAAAAGAGAATCTAAAGATAAATACAGAAAGTTTGGAAATCCTCCTTTAAAGGTCTTTATCAGCAAGTATGAAGAAAAATTTTATACATGCTGCAATATTAAAAATGTACAACCAGTCCTCCAAAACTTAGAAATTCACCTGCTCAGCAGAAATAATATGTTCAGACTCTTGATAAGCAGGTGAAAACTAACTTACCTCTACCACACCTAAGGAAATCATTGCTGAATATGGCAAACTAAACTTGTACATACAGAGTGTACGCATCTCCAAGCTAGTTTGAAAACAAACAAACAAAAAATCACCAAAGTGGCACAACGCTTACCAAATGAGAAAGTTGTAATGAATTAATTCTTTTCCCAAACTTAGAATCTCACACAAGTTGTACATGAACCGTGTATTCTGAGTGCATTAATAGGTTTTATACACCATAAGTACCACCTTGGCCTGAACTACCCTACCTCTAAGTTTTCTTTAAACTACTCAGACCTAAAAGTCATCAAACAGTGCTTTACCTTTCACAATATAACATGCAAGGCTTTTCTCAGGTATCTTCACTGTGTAACTTGATCAGGTATAGCTAATAAGGTAAAGCTTGGCAAGAGAGAACATGAACAAGGACAATGATCTAACCCAGGCTCCTAAGAAGCAGTATAAAGAATGAGTATCAAAAAGCACTTTCTGTACTAGACCTAACCAGAAGTAACAGTTCAGGACAGGACTAGCCTTCTCCAGGGAGAGTCAGTTATCAAGAGAAAAGCATGAATGGAGGAACTGTGCATTAGTTTCAGGTTTTGAAAACTATAAAACTATACTGATCTAGGCAGTTCCATTATTAAAGTGATGTCAGCATGCGGAACTTTGTAATCTAAGACACCAGAGACAGAAAACCAATGGTGTTGAAAAGAAGCTGCTTGAACACACGACAAATTAACAAAGTGACTAGCATTAAAACAAGGTAAACGTGGACTCTATACTCATTAGCATTTCCAGATACAATAAAACCTAAGCTTGTCTGATGTTATCTGTACACTTACACTAATAAACAAAGATTTTAGCTGATTAACTTACTGTAACAGCAAAAGCTGGTATTTTCTGCACTGTTTTAGTTTTCTAGGGTGGCAAGATACAAAACCTGCTCCAAGTCTTTAGTCTTTAGTCTTATTCTGCTATGCAATGCACTTGGAGAACAGTATTTGAAAAATAAAACCATCAAGTTTCATCCTTGACCTTACAGTTAAGTATGTAAATTTAAGGTATAATTTTATTGCCATAGGTAACAAATATCGTAAGAAAACACTAGTGGCATTTGTGACTAGTCACAGCAACTCCATTTTCTCCACTAGCTCTACCTTCTCTATGACTAGGCATGAAGTGCAGCATGCTGGATGAAAGAGCAGGTACTAAGACTCTTAAAATTTAATATCACAGAAATCAAGTTTTCAAACTTAAGTTTCCTAACAGGTCAAAGAGACTGAAGTTTAGCTCTCCATGTTATTTAATTCAGAACAAAGTAAAATGAACTTTGCTCTTGAACAAGGCAAGACAAAGATTACGTCTGTTTCCCTCAGCACCTTGCAAGGAGCAGTTAACAGACATTTCAGCCTATCCTCTTAACTGCTCCTATGCTTAAATGAAGACAGAATTCTGTTTCCAATTAGGTTTGAGATTTCTGCTTTCCAAGTTGAAAAGCATTCTTTCCAAAATAATTAACAGTACTATAATACAATTATGTTTCACCCTTAGCTTGTACGTATGTGAGGGAACAAACACAGAAACGTGAATTTTATAGTTTCTGAAACTGCATGTTACAAGCCAAGCAGGCTGGTTTGAGATAATATATCATCTGTTGCCAAAACACAGACCCCTGCCACTTGGATTGAGAGACCACTCTAGTAGCTGTAACAGGATCTGTCGCCAAGAACTCAAAGCTTCAGGACGCAGTCAGAGTCATTGTTAGCTACATATGTCCCCTATATTTGTTACAAGAATCTTATTCAGACAATACTTTATCATATATGCTAGAACTTCCCTGATTTAGCTTGTTAAAGGAGCTGCTTCTGTTTTTGCATACAGGATATTTTTGGCTGGTTAGGAAGCATGTATACAACACTTGAAAACTACCATATTCACAACAAATACCGAGTACTTCCAGAAAGCTCTAGGTGATAATACATAGTATTATCTACTACTGCCTTTTTTTAGGCAGTTCCATCACAGGGTTGGGTCTTTTTTTTATACAGAAATTATTTTCAGAACACTGAGTATGGCAGAAAACCTGTTAAAGAATCTTAATGGTCTATGAAGGAAGTTCGCTTCACAGTTTGATTTTATTTAAGTAACAGCTTTGTTGCAAGTTAATGGATGGTTATTTAGGTTAAATCATTACTAAGTCCTTAAAGGCAAGGATGAAGACATACTGGGCTCATATTGCAAATATAATTTTTTTATTTATAACTGTATTCTATGACATTGTGGTAAAATACTCTAGCACAGCCTGCCTTGCTACTCCATTCAATATATATCAAAAGGAAGGATCAAAGACAAGCTCAGAAATCTTAAGGCACAAGCTGCTAGAAGCTGAACATGTTCTTGAGGATGTATTTTCTTGCATTTTTACTTTTCCATTTACAGACAGGTTTCCAATAATTACCTAAAATACTGAACTAGACAAACCTTGATATGGACAAGTATAGTAGTTCTTAACTAAGGGTCACCACCAAATGTAGGAACTCAGCAAAATAACACTACTATTTTTTGCTCCTTCAGTGGTGCTTCTATAATAACAAGATAAGAAAATATGTAAATGAACCCTAAGTCTTTTTTTTTTGTCTGTTCACTGTTGGCTTCATAATACCCTATCATAAAGTGTCATTTATATTGGAAAATATCACCCAAGAAAGCAAACATTTCAGAGAGCTCGTAATTCCCTAGGGGAAGCAGATACAGCAACCAAAAATTAAGTCACCCACAATTTCTGCTAGATAACCTCCTCCCCTCCTCTGACCAACCTAGAGGGATGTAGTCCTAGGAACCATTGAAAACAGCAGGTAACACTAATCATTGGTAGCAAAGGTACACCACATAGCTGAGTTGCCATGCACTGCCAATTACCATGTTCCATTTACAAGAATGGAGAGATCCAGAATGAGTATCCAGTGTAAAGAAGTTATCTATGTTCTTACTCACTTCAACCCTACCTCTGTAAAAAAGGGAACAGAGACGAAGGCTAAATGAGTACATTCAGAATATACTGAGATTTAAGAATCACTACAGGTTTTTCTTTTTGCTGTTTTGTATTTCTCAAATTCCTGGGGTTGTAGAAGAAACTAGACATACCTGAAAGCAGAACGGAGGACCAAAGCCTTTTCTGACTTACACCCCTTTGAAGTACTGTGAAGTTCATTTAAGGATTTGATTTGTAAGCACTGTACAAATGAAGAGAGGAACTGAAAAGAGTTATGAATAAGCTGACAGGAATTTTTCAGCTACGGAATATATCAGTGGTTTAAACTTCCCTGTCCTGCTTCCCTATGGAGTGCCCAGCTCTGTCCTGACAATATACTCGGAACCAGTGTCAAACCTGCTAACAAACCCTGCCTTTCTGCCAAAGCTGTCTCACATCATAACACAACTTTCGGTATTCTACAAAGCGTTTTCATTGCATTTCTTACAGCTGTATTTTTTAACGCAGAAATTAATTAGCCCACAGTAAAAACTGCTACATCCTGCAATGGAAAGCTTTTATTGTTAAAAAAAAAAAAAAAAAAAAGACTGTAGCGTTCCACAAGAGAAACGTTTTTTAAATTACAGTTTTTGGTAGGTTTTTGTTAGCTTAACGCCCCACCTGCTGGCTGATGACTAAATTACATTGTGACAGTTATCAAAGAAGTCACATGCCTATTATTCTGTCACCAGTAGGTAGCTGTAAGTTGTCATGGCAACTAGTACAATTCTATGCAGAACATGGACTGCACAGCTGGGTCCACCACAGTGTGAAGATTAACATACAGAAATAGAACCTAGATGGTTATAAACCAGACATTAGTCTAAGATTTTTAATATCCATCCAGATGAATCACACTCAAGTATTATGAAGCACAATGTGGGTAAGAAATACTACAAAAACAGTCAATTCCTCATGTATCTTTGGTCTGTATGAATTGCTAAACCTTCAGCTGTGCCCAGCTCAGTCACCATACTGGGCTATGTTATATTCAGGTATAGTTCCTCAAAAATGGATCAAAGTGTCTAGGAAAAAGAGACAGAAGTCAAGGCGTACAATGTAAAAATATTTCAGTCCCATTTATAGGTGAATGCCATTTGAAATAAGAGCTTTAAAGTTTGGCTTATTTTAAAGAATGAGTACAGTCTACTGCTTAGTTAGTAACCAAACTTCACTTGGCTGAAGGAGCTCTTGCTTGCAGTTAGTGCTGGCTTGAGCTTAGGACCTGCTTAATAACGTGAAAAAGCATGAATAAGGGACCTTTCAGAAGCAGATGTGCCTGTCCATCATGCCCATACCCCCAAGCTCAGGGAAATGGAGTCAGTAGACACCTGCTCAGCTATGCCGAGACATGGAATGTTTCTGCAGAGGCCCTGAATTTACACAGGAACCTAGAAAACGTTCTTTTCCTGGACATACAAGGATTTGCTAAGGTGTCAATTCCAGGATTATCTTCTATTTCAATCCACTGACTCCCCAGCTCCAGACAGTCTAAAAGACTCTTATTAAAAGCTTAACAAATACAATCACGTTACATGTAGCAAGAGAAGTCAAAAATCCATACTCAGGCTTCCTTCACTCCAGCAGACATGTTTAGTACTGTCTCAGTGTTAGAAAGCAGCTTTCGCGAGAACTGTCGCAGCAGCTCCTCATGGTCTCGTAGCCTAGCATTCTTAAGTGCTGCGCACTTGACCAAATCCCCAGAAACTACGGCAAAAGAAAGCTAATCAGCCCAGACTTCACCATTTACTGACAGGCAACGCAGCACTATAATACCGTTTCTGAAACTCCACTGCTATTGATCCCTTTCTTACTTTGAAAAATGCAGTTTTAAAGCCTGTTAACAGAATTGCACTTTTAATTAATGAAAATACCACAGACCACCTAAGAAAACAAATAGTTTCTGAGTCTGACTGTCTCCTAAGTCAGGGAATAATGACTGCATCAGTGAGATAAGCACAAGTGACAAGTTTTAGGAAAGCTATTGTAACATTCAAACAGAAAGACCAGACAGACTTATTTCCCTGTCAAAAATAGACAAAGTCCAACATTTACAGGAAGTGTCTTACCAATAAAGATGTTGTTGAAACATTTTTCCTTTGAAGAGATTCAGCAAATAAGTTGCTTAACTGTGTATAAAGATCTCTATTCTAGTGAAAGTAGAATCACTAGCACTCAGCCAGCAACCTCAATTAGCATTCCTAACATTTTGCGCTGTATCAGTAACTTCTATCTGCACAAGTGAAACATCTAAAAAAAAAAAAGGAAAAGAGCTATTTCTTTTCCCTTTTAAGAAAAATTTTACTCTGGTATTGTAAGCAAATTAATTCTGCATATTTGCTCAAAATAAAGGTAACTAACAGCCTTAAGGAACAGTAAGGGTAATCTTACTCACAATGTAAGGTTTTGTCCATATGCTATATATACATACCTTGACCAATGATGTTTTCAGCTTAATTGCTGTTTGACATTTCCTAATTACAGTATGATCTTTTCCTGTAGTGCTGAGTGTGAGAGCCCTCTAATGGCTATAGTGAAACCATCATCTGTAGCAGACCTGAAACCTACCTGCAAATCACAGGGCAGCTGCTCAATGCAATGGGGTATTGTCCTACAAATCCTGGCAACTCTGAAGAGGATTTTCTCCCTGTAATTAAAGATACTACCTACAGAGATATCCACCCTAGCAGGTGGGTAAGAGAAAGGAAGATACTTTAAGGGTATGTCACAAAGCTTCGCAGGGAGAAAATCAGAAGGGCCAAAGCCCTACTAGAACTTAATCTGGTTACTGCCATAAAAGACAATAAAAAATGTTTCTATAAATACATTATCATCAAAAGGAGGGCTATGGAGAATCTCCATCCTTTATCAGATGCGAGAGGGCAACAGTGACAAAGGCTGAAGAAAAGGCTGAGGTACTTAATGTTTCAGTCTTTAACAGCAAGACCAGTTCTTCTCCAAGTATCCAGTCCCCTGAGCCAGAAGACAGGCATGGGGAACAGAACGAAGCCCCCATAATCCAAGGAGAAATGGTTAGTGACCTGCTACACCACTTAGATACACAAGAGTCTATGGGACCGGATAGGATCCACCCAAGGGCACTGAGAGAGCTGACAGAGGTGCTCACCAAGCATTTATCAGCAGTCCTAGCTAACCGGGGAGGTCCCGGTTGACTGGAGACAAGCAAATGTGACACCCATCTACAAGAAGGGCCAGAAGGAGGATCCGGGGAACTACAGGCCTGTCAGTCTGACCTCAGTGCCAGGGAATGTTATGGAGCAGATCATCCTGAGTGCCATCATGTGGCACATACAGGACAACCAGGTGATCAGGCCCAGTCAGCATGGGTTTATGAAAGGCAGGTCCTGCTTGACCGACCTGGTCTCCTTCTATAACAGGGTGACCCACTTAGTGGATGAGGGAAAGGCTGTGGTTGTCTACCTGGAGTTTAGTAAAGCCTTTGACACCATTTCCAACAGCATTCTCCTGGAGAAACTGGTTGCTGATGGCTTGGGACAGGTGTACTCTTTGCTGGGTAAAAAACTGGCGGGATGGCTGGGCCCAGAGAGTTGTGGTGAATGGAGTTAAAGCCAGTCAGCGGCCAGTCACAAGTGGTGTTCCCCAAGGCTCAGTATTGGGGACCTTTCTGGTTAATCTCTTTATCACTGATACTAACAAGGGGTTCAAATGCACCCTTATAAGTTTGCAGATGACACCAAGCTGGGCAAGAGTGTTGACCTCGAGGGTAAGAAGGCCATACAGAGGGATCAGGACAGGCTGGATTGATGGGCCGAGGCCAGTTGTATGAGGTTCAACAAGGCCAAGTGCCGGGTCCTGCACTTGGGTCCCAACAACCCCATGCAATGCTACAGGCTTGGCGAAGAGCGGCTGGAAAGCTGCCCTGTGGAAAAGGACCTGGGGGTGTTGGTCAACAGCTGACTGAGTATGAGCCAGCAGTGTGCCCAGGTGTCCAAGGCGGCCAACGGCATCCTAGCCTGAATCAGAAATAGCGTGGCCAGCAGGAGCAGGGAAGTGACTGTTCCCCTCTATGTGGCACTGGTGAGGCCGCACCTCCAATACTGTGTTCAGTTTTGGGCCCCTCACTACAGGAAAGACATGGAGGTGCTGGAGCGTGTCCAGAGAAGGGCAACGAGGCTGGTGAAGGGTCTAGAGAGCAAGTTCTGTGAGGAGCGGCTGAGGGAACTGGGGTTGTTCAGTCTGGAGAAAAGGAGGCTGAGAGGGGACCTTATTGCTCTCTACAACTACCTGAAAGGAGGGTGCAGCGAGGTCTCTTCTCCCAAATAACAAGCAGCAGTACAAGAGGAAATAGCCTCAAGTTGCACTAAGGGAGGTTTAGATTGGGTATTAGAAACATTCCTTCACCAAAAGTTGTCAAGCATTGGAACAGGCTGCCCAGGGAAGAGGTTGAGTCACCATCCCTGGAGGTATTTAAAAGACATGTAAATATGGTGCTTAGGGACATAATTTATTGGTGGACTTGGCCTTGTCAGGTTTACAGCTAGACTCAATCTTACAAGGTCCTTCCCAACCTAGATGATCAGTATATGGTCTCTGATGAATGCATATTGTATCACCTGCCTTAATATCCTCCTACAGCCAGATGTTGAGGCATGTGCCCCTCCCAATTACAAGCATATTCCTAAAAGATTACCCCGCTATGTGCATATAAGATCCCCTCTGCATGTTTTAAGAAAGGCATCATTTGTCTTGCTTGTTAAGATGCACAGGGGCCATTAAACTGAATGTAGAAAGCAGTTAAATGATAAAACAGGATTAAAGCCATGTGGCAAGAACTGGATGGCTGCATAGCTCAGCTACAGATGATCTTATGAACCACTACAGGCCAAAATATCTTTTTTCAAGGGAGGTGGTCCTGCCCCTCTACTCTGCTCTGGCAAGACCCCACCTGCAGGACTCCCTCCAGCTCTGCAGCCCTCAGCACAGGGATGACCTGGACCTGTTGGAGCAGGTCCAGAGGAGGGCCGCAAAAAAATGACCAGAGGAATGGAACACCTCTCCTGTGAGGACAGGGTGGGGGAAGAAAAGGCTCCAGGGATACCTTACTGCAGCCTTTCAGCACTTAAAGGGGGCTTATAAGAAAGGTGGGGGCAAACTTTTTAGCAGGACCTGTAGCAGAACAAAGGCTAATGGTTTTAAACTAATACAGGGCAGATTCAGACTAGATATATGAGACTATTTTTTATTTTTAAAAAGCAAGGGTGGTGAAACAGTGGAACACATTGCCCAGAGAGGTGGTGGATACCCCATCCCTGGAAACATTCAACGCCAGTTTAGACAGGGCTCTGAGCAACCTGATCTAGTAGTTGAAGATGTCCCTGCTCACTACAGGGGGACTGGACTAGATGACCTTTAAAAGGTCGCTTCAACCCCAAACTATTCTATGGATTTTACAGTTTTAAGCACCAATTTTTCCTAGGGAAACAAGTGAATGACCTCTCTTAACTGGTGGTTCTAATCCTAAATTATTCTATGAAGACTTTACAAGAAGTTTAAGAATTCCTTGAACACTCATAGTGTACTGAAGGAGCCAGCACAAAATGAAGGGGAAAAACATCTGGTTAAGTTTGTTCTAACCAAAAAAAGGCAGCACTTTGCAAAATACTGGTTCTTAAGTTTAAGGCAGAAAGCATAGAGAGCATAAGGCCAGGCTCATCTTGAATGGGGTAGGGGAAAAGAAAAGCAATCCCCTTGATAGTTCAAACAATTAATTGAAATTTGAACACCTGACTTACAGAAGTACCAACAGGAACAGGTTAACAGCTAGAATCTTAGAGGGCACGATTACAAACACACACCCCAAGAAGAGTAGAGCAGTGTTGCAGACCCACAGGTAGAATACTGTCTTACAAGCAGTACCTCTAATATTCCCACTATATCAGAAGTATATTGACTGCAGCATGCATCTTTACT
The DNA here is from genome assembly GCA_026212715.1 of Elanus axillaris. Taxonomy (NCBI): domain Eukaryota; kingdom Metazoa; phylum Chordata; class Aves; order Accipitriformes; family Accipitridae; genus Elanus; species Elanus axillaris. Next base: position 6,097,497 of record JANZLQ010000078.1, on the reverse strand, counting down.
TGACTACATACTCAGAGGTTTTGAGAGTCTGTGTTTTTAATTATGCTGTTAGTCCTAAAACAGTTACTGTACGGAAAAAGATACTATCTTGTTTTCAGCTCTGATATTGTATTTTACAGTAACATTTTAAAATGTAAAACCTGTCCTCATTACTATACTTAAGAGCCTCCCAACCTTAAGCTAAAGCTAGAAGAATGAAGAACCCTTTATGTTTTTCTTGAGCACCAGAAGTTCACACTACTGGGAAAAAAACATCTTAATTTATTCACAGGAGCTAAAGCCAGAACAGTCACTGGGGCAATACAAAGCCCTTTGTAAACTCAGCTGCTGCCCTCTTTCTTAACAAAAAAAGTTACAGTGAAAGTGTTTTTGCCCCTCCCCCTGCTGCCGAATAAAGTTCAAGGTGAAGTTCACCCCAAACTTTAAAGTAGGAATGAGAAAGTATGAAGTAAGAATCCATCTAGGTTACAAAGATACTTAAGCTTTTTCTTGAGATGCATGTTTCATCTGAGGAAGCCCTGATACTTACTCTTTATAGCCTGTTTTTTTTTTTTTTTTTTTAACTTTCTCAACTACATTGGAAGTGGCAGACATTAAAGCTTTTAAATTATACAAGATATATCCCAAAATATTGGTCTACCAAGTAATTCTTGCAAGGAATGCAGACTGTATACCTGTTAGAGGACTTCCAAAAATCTGTTCCATTAAGATGTGCAAAAGAAAACCCTGTGAAATATAATTAAGGGAAAATCCTTTTATTTCTTTGTAGTATTCAAGGACCAGATGACCTTCATGTAAGACAGAATTTAGCATCTTCATTTAGCACACAAATACCTAGAAGGAAAAAAATATTTCCATTTTGACAAGGAATTAGTGCCTATGCCAGACAATCATTCTAATAGAGATCCAAGAATACCATCTGGCTGGCTGTCTCATTCCAAGACTAATTCTGTCAGGTGGCAGAGCTTGTAAGAAGAATATGAAAAGGCCACGGCACCAAGCAGCTCACTGGGACACTTCAGGGCAGAACCATAAAACAAACAAGTGTCATAGCTCTGTAATAACCAAGTATTTTTCTATCTTGTCCAAACAATCATTTCTTCTGACAAAAAGCTGTCTTACTATTTAAAGGGGACTTACATGCTTTTGGGTCCCACAGAGAATGCGTACTCTGTGCAAGCAAAGGCAGATCCACAAGAACTCACTACTGCCTGCTAGTTCACAATTAACACGGTCCACTTGATTTGACAATACAAGAGATACAAATTTGCAAGAAGCTCCAATTGTGCACCTATTTTGGAAATGCCTTCAGCTACAGCCATATTAAACAGATGTTTCAACTTTCTGAATGCAACACAGAAGAGATTTACCTACTGTTTTTGTGCTATGCTTATAGGGTACTTCAAAAGAACATTAAAAATGCGCTTTCTTAGTTATAACTTGTTACTTTTACTGGCATATGCCACAAAATGTACAATTCCCAGATGGGAATAGAAAAATTAGTTTCCTACTGGTGAGGAACAGCTAAAAAAACCAGCAGATCATGATCTAATGGAAGAGAAAATAAATGGCACTCATAAGGCCTGGGCTATGCATTTCACTGTGATAAGCCTTCTCAGCATGCTTGTAAGAACAGTTCATATCTAGCACCACCATTTCAAACATACTGAACAATCAACTCACTTACCAGATGGTCCTATGGGTAACACTTGGTCAAATAAACATAAAATATGCACTCCATGTAGATATCTTCTGTTTTATCTCTTATTTTGGTGTTGAGACTCTTCAATGAGAACTACACATAGGCACTTCCTGTTTTCTTATAGCTACAGCATAAAGCCTCAAATACATCCCAGGGCAATCAAGCCAACTAGAACATTAAGCCAAAATGAAATCTGCATTTGCAGAGGAACAATTACCTTTATCAATAAACTGACATCACAGCTGTAACAGCCCAAGTAGACTGTTTTGGTACTTAAAGTTGCAAAGGAAAGGGTCCTGATACTCAGAAAACCCCAGGGGTGGTTTTTTTTGTTTGTTTTTAAATATTGAGTTTAACTGTGTACGATTAAAAAAAACTTATAAAGAAGCTGGTGACACAGAAGTATAATCAAGCCACTATCTTTAAAATAGTACTGAGAAAAACATGACAAATTGATATTATGGGAACACTTAACACTATCTTTAGTGACATGGAACAGTCTGAGCAGAGAAAAGGTTAACAGCTTTGCTTTTTCAGGCCAATTTATGCTATCAGCACATTGGTACAATTCTGCATAAAGTGGCTCCAAAACCTGTAAAAATTTCTATTTCCTCCCCCCTTTTCTTCATTAATAAAATTCCATCCAGAACACTCCTGAGAAGCAGTCCTTGGACATTTTTCATGTTGCAGCCATACTCCCTTAAATGTACAGGTCTGTAGCAACTCAGTTCCTTTGTGTATGTTTTACTAAGATCTACTTCAGGGTAAGTCCTTTCCTAAACATTACTACTTCTAAACTTTCTGGAAACTTGAAGCAGAACATGCAAGCCTGTTCAAAAACTCATGTATAGATCCTCAACAAGAGAGGCACAATTTCCTTCTTTGTCTGGAGAGATTGAGGTGTTGGGAGTAGGAGGAGAAAAGCAGACTAGGACCCAACATACATAACAAGATTGAATATAGTTCTCAGTCCCACTCTTTCAAAATGGCAGCTAGTAACTACTACAAAATGAAGTTTATTATTATGAATTTGTATTAACTGGAATTCTCATATAGGGTAATAAATAATCAATAGCTTCAACAAATCTTTATTGTGCTTTATATCTTTCTCAAGGTACCTTAAAATTAACTGTATTACATTAGCATGTTACTAGAAGTTTGGGAAGCCAAGTCAAAATAAAAATTTATTTTAATTGTTTCAAAATACATGACTAAAATCTACATAATTATTAAAATAGACTTACAGATACTCTTTGATTAACAACTTGCATCACAAAGGCATATTTTAAATGCAGTATTTTTGCACAATTTTAGCACACAGGTATTGCTAAAATTTTTCAAGTAAAAAGCATACTCTGAGGAGGCAATACAGCTAATTACATTCTTGCATCTTAAGTTACATATAGGAATTTCAGGATTCTCTTAATTACTTTCCCTAAACTAATAGTGATGCTCAAGACTTCCGGTACATAAACTGTTATTAATGAACATAACCACACTGATTAGGTAGTCGAACAATAACCAGGACTTAAAAGGGCTTCAGTTGAGTTACAACTTGACATCTTCTGTTCCACTGATTAAGAGCTCTGTTTTAAAATACTACTTCTTGGACAAGTAACTACTTCCATTTCTGAACTGCAAGAGGTAACTGGTCAGTATCAGTCACTTAAATGGTGGTTTAAGAAAAAGAAGTGTAACATGCAAACTGTACCTTAAAGCTCAGAAGAAAATCCACATGCACCAAACAACCCAAGAGTGGTTTTCCCATATAAACTCTTGAACACTACATCAGGGAAGCATGCAAACGATTAATAAAACCTGGAAGTTTGTCAACTCTTACAACTTCAAACCACTCAAGCAAAAACAACTGTATTGGAACAGAACAGGAACACAACCTTCAACTTGAAGCAACTTTTTGAAAAAGGTTATACTGCATATATTGCTAAACTGAACAACAGTAACATCAAGTTGATGAATTTAGATACTTTGTTGATCAAACACTTTTGAGTACTGCTCTTCCTTTTCTGAAGTGATGCGCCTTCCTCTCCTGGAATGGGATAGGAGAAAAAAAACAGGAAAAAATTTTCTAGATAATAATCAGAATAAAGCAACTGAAGGTTCATGAAAAGGATCTCAAGACATTCTGTGCTGTATTCAACCCCTACAAAACTGTTAAGTACAGTTTCTGTATTCCTGCTTCAGAGTGCATGTGGCTAGTTCATGTTTCCTTTTTAAAAAAAGTAAACAAAGTCTTAAATATAAAACAATAGAAATTAAAAACCACTTGGAATTTCATCAGAAACTTCAATTCTACAGAGACTTAACATATACAGCAAAAATATGATGACCAGTTACCAACCTGGACTACAGTTTATTGGTTAAAGCATAAACATTTTATGCAAAGTATAAAGAGCCACCATCCACAGTGGGTACTTAACTGGTATAAAGACTATCAAGGCTCAAACTCACCACCCTCCATCAAAACTAAGGAGTAACCCACTGCCCCTTCAGCAATTTGTCATTGAGAAATGATTAGCCAGCCTTATGCTTTAAGTGTCCATGAGCTGACTGTTCAGCAATTTTTATGCAGTTTTGATTAAATCCACCGACTCCAATTTCATCACTTGTTTCCAGCATTAAGCAACTGAAAGCCAAACCCATACATCTCAGAGCATGTACAAGAAAAAAATTCAAGTGGCATTCCAGGTATGAATCGCTTCATCTTTACGGTATCCTGTAGGTGAACAAACTGAAGGTCAGCTCTATTTCAAGGGTTTAATTTTGCTTTCACTAGATACCTTAAAGTAGTCTTCTTGTGATACAAAGGTATTCCTCAGACGGTTCTCAGGATTAAACAGACAGGATACTACCGTTTGTATGCTCCTGTCCACAGACTTCTGAAATACAGTTGTAGGTGCATCTATTAACAATACTGATTTTCTTAGTGAGCCCACTACTAGCAATGTGGATGTGTCACACAGTTTACTTCACATTCAGAATCCTTCTCAACTGCCTTATGTTTCCTGATCTCTTAGTCTTTTTTTTTTTCCTTTCTTCAAATCTTTTAATTTTGGTAAGTCACTATCACCCTTAGATGTAACAAGTTAACTGTTCTGACCAGTGACATGTCAGTTCAGTTGTGGAACAGGCTGACAGCTGAAAAATGAAGTCTCCTTTAGAAAATTTAATTCAGAGCCAATGGTTGGCCAAACTGGGGTCACCTTCCACCAAAAAAAGTGAAGGAGGGAGTAAAACATTACTGATTCAGATGTTTGAAGCTTAAAATAAATCTCTGCAAGATAGCAAACAGTGCTACCTAACCTGCTTTTTAGTACCTGCAATTTCCCCTGTAATTCTCAGCAGACTTAAGTAAAGCCTTGTCACTTAAAAACATTATTGTACTTAATGAAGTAGAACACACACTTTATACAGCCCTCAGAAGCACTACTAGTTACAAGGGAAGACATAAGGCATCTGAACTTATACACGTAAATCAGATACAGTGGACTAAGCAACTGGCTAAAGCAGCAACTATAACGTTAAGTTCTAGGACAGTGGTCAGAGGCGCTCTTCACCAAGCCACATAACTCTTGCAAGCAATTAGAAGTTTTGAGAAAGTACTTACCTTTTGCGGACTGTTAGTAGACGATTGTGTAGGCTCTGGAACAGCACATTCTGTCTGTATAAATTCTGGATCCTCAGTGCAGTGATAGCTTACTGAAGTATAAACCTGTGTAGTTTTTTAATATTGCAATGTTTCAGTAACACTGGGAAAACATGCACAGTTGTGTTGTCATTGGTCCTCACCTATCCATAAGCTATGCCAACTTTATCTTCACACTTCTGATAAAGTTTCATGAGTGAGGGAAATACTGTATCCTCAGATCTTTTAAGACAGTTCTACTTCCTTCCAAAAAGGATATATTCTAATACATGTCTTTCTCCCCACCATAATCATTCTTGAGTTAGGTCCTCAACCTACTTCCTCCATGTACGAGTTTTGCCATCAAGTGTATTGAACAATGAAGTTATTCACTGAGAATGAGACAACTAGCAGGTAATTTCAAGAGATTAAGCACTAAAATCAAATGGAAGAGGGGGAAGCAAAACATCTACTACGCTTCCCTTCCAAGAAGTTGTTTTTCTCTATACAGTTCCTTTCTTGTTTGAAGCTTCCTTCATGCTAATATAACTACATTTTTTTCAATATGTAAAAAGGTCTAGAAAAGCACAAGCCACTTTACAACTTTTTTTTAAAACTCTCCCTGCTTCCCTCTGCTTACAGTGTAGTGTTACAATTGGCAACCCAGTGCAGAGTTTAATTACAATAGCCAAGTGGCTGATAAAGCCATTACTCTTCATGGAAACATCCTTCCAGATGCTTCCAGAGAGGACTGCCAGCTTTTACAGCCAATTTTACTAGGATCTCAAGGACAGGGTTGAACATTCTCTTTTCAGGGCAAAACGGATTTTTGGGGGGCTTTTTCAGGGTTGTTTTTTTTTTCTCCTCAAGGTAGTCAGAGTTACTCAGACTTGACAGCAGTCTTCAGTATCTTGCAACATCATTAAGGACGTTATTTGTGATTACACACAGTAACCATAAGGTGTACCACCTGACACTCCCAAAAGCCCTTCAACACCAAAACGGTAATTTCAAACCAATGACACCAAGATACATTAAACCTACAGTGCTGGCAGACTATTCCTTTCTGAACATCATCCCTAACCATCAGAAGGGGTATCATAACTGACCTCATCACAACTGGGACATTCCATTTATGAATGGATATTGTGATTATGCAAACAAATTGGTAGGTAAAAAGCAGTAGACTGAAGGATGAAGTTTCCTATCCCCTTATGTGCCTGTCCTCTTTTGAGTCTGTGTAAAGAATACCTGAAGTTGCTTAACTGAGATAGTTCTACAAATGCTGTCTGCTCATATAATCAAGCTTGAAATGTCTAATGAAAACCACCACGCACACCTCTTCCAAAAACTCTTCAGCTTGCTACTCTTTAATTGTTAAGTCATATCCTGCGGCTGTATCATGTTCATGGATGTTATTCAACAAGCTATTTCAAGCCAATAGGGTAATCGGTATTTCAGTGACTTCTTTGCTTTAATAGGGGCAGAAACAGATAATTCTCACCAACAGAAATGCAGACTTTCCATGAAGAGAAAAAGGCTGCTTCTCTGCTGAGAAGCTGAAAGCAAAGCTTAGTACACGATTGGAAATACACAGGAATAACGTATTCTAATATGATCAGAGATGGAACTGTCAGATGCATTCAGGCAGCAATATATACGCACAAATTTCCATTTTCTTAATTTCTCCCCATTTACCTTCCACACATTCTACAGACATCTGCTGGGAATTAGTTTGAAAGAATACTGTTCAGAAGAAAATTAAGTATTACAGCTTTTAAACACTCAACAGAAACTGTACTCAATAAATACAAGATTATACCCAAAGAACACAAAAATGCCCAAGATGCAAGTTTAAGTTCCAACACTGTTACAGAAATACACAGTAATTTTTCCTCTCTTGTGGATGTCATATGCATAAAGTCACAGAAAGTAAGTAATTTCTTTAGAAGCCATCAGCACCATCTACAGTCTGTAGCAGCCTGACAAATCATTTTAAAAAGCTGTTGAAGGTAGCCAAAAGATATCAGTATTTGCAAAGCAGAATATTCTGAGGCTTTTAAAATGTTAAAAAAATTTCAAACAATAAGCAGTAATACTATACAGATCTTGTAAGTCAGGATTGTGCATCAGGTCACCACTTTTTCCTTCAACTTTTAATGAAAAACCAATTCTGTTCGTGCTAAATTCCAGAATTCTGCAAGTATGGAGTAACACCATAAAACAGGTAGTTCTGTTCTGCCAGGCAGCTCCTAAAAAAGCACCATGTCAGTAGGAAATCCTGAACAATTACCTACTCTGTCAGCAGCTACAGATTTGTATAGACCAAATTACATATAGATCCAGTGAACAAATAAGAGTTTGATTTTTTTTTCCAAGTATCAAGCTGTCAAAACAGTATTCTAACTGAGAAAACAGAAGTTCCAGAAGTTTAACTCTGTAGACTTACCGGAGGCATAACATAATTTCTTTGCTCCCCAGCAAGCCATTGTGGCTGAACCTTAAAACAAGAATTGGACAAGAACCAGCTTTTATTCATTCATTTCCAACACTGGCAAGTAACTACTCTTTAATAGCCACCATTTATAACATTTCATGTCTGGATTTTTCATTAAATAATAGTTTACGGTCTTCTGTCCTGCAAGAAAGCTTTTTCACATGTACCTCATTTACTGTTTAGCACAAGGTCATCCTTACCACAAATTCAACTACCTTCTTCCTCTTCTCATTCCAAGTTTTTAAAAAAAAATAATTTAAATTTCTAAAGATTAGGAAAATAGGGAAATCACAGCAACCACACCAGAAACATCTCAAACATCTAGTTATTTCCACTTACTAAACTGGTAGTTTCAGTAACAGGACTTACCCACACATTTCACTTATGAGTTAAAAAATCACTATCAGCCAAGTGCTTGTCCTGGTTTCAGCTGGGACAGTTAGTTTTCTTCCTAGTAACTGGTATAGTATTATGTTTTGGATTTAGCATGAGAATAACATCAATAAACACACTGATGTTTTCAGTTGCTGAGTACTGTTTAGACCACATCAAGCATTCTTCAGCTTCTCATGCCCAGCCAGCAGGAAGGCTAGAGGGGCACAAGAAGTTGGGAGGGGACACAGCCAGGGCAGCTGACCCAAACTGGCCAAAGGGGTATTCCATACCATGTGATGTCACATCTAGTATATATAAACTGAAGGGAGTTGGCCAGGAGGGCAGATCACTGCTTGGGAACTAACTGGGCATCAGTCAGCAAGTGGCAAGCAATTGCACTGTGCATTGCTTGTCTTTCTTGGATTATATTTCACCCTCTTTGTTATCTTCCTTTCATTACTAGTATTATATTTTATTTTTTATTTCAATTATTAAACTGTTCTTATCTCAACCCAAGAGTTTTACTTGTTCTAAATTCTTCTCCCTGTCCTGGGGTGGGCAGTGAGTGAGCAGCTGCATGGTGCTTAGTTCCTGGCTAGGGTTAAACCACACTAGTGCCTTTCCAGACATTTTTAGGGCTCAAGAGCACATCCTCTCTCTATATATATATCCCACATTTATGTAGTCTAGTAAGACTCAGTGATTCTGTTTTAAGTAACTTAAATCAATTACCCACACTATAGCATGTACAAATGCAAAGTTCCTTGTCACGAGAGAGTACTAACAATCCATGTACTTTTTGCTAATTTGGAAGTTTTTTATCATTGCATACATAAGAAAAAACCTCAAAAAAATGAGCATGCTAAGTTATTCAACACGTTTTCATTGCATTGGAATACAAATATCACAAATTTTATTTTTCCTTTTGATTTCTGTGAAGCAGGAGCTGAAGGGAAATAAAATTCACAGAAAGAAAAACACAAAGATCAGACTCCAGTTAACACTGTTTGTTCCACTCAAGTTTTGCCAGGTATCAAACAGCCTTTCTGCTGCTACTGAAGAATTACATACCTGATAGTTGTAGGCTGGCTGATATCCTACAGGAACTTGCTGCTGTATCAATAAAGCTGGTGAACTGTATGGATATGTCTGCAAATAAAGCTATTTTTTAAAATGCAAGTCTGAAGCAAGATAAAAGTATACTTATAAAGGTATTTGTAAAGCCAGAAGCACATTTTTAGAAGCATCTAGTCACATTGTTACTTCAATTCCTGTTTCAGACTAGCTTCATTATTTTAAAGGTACCCTTACAGATTTCCCATAGGGCTTCAGCACTTCAGGCACTAAAAAAAAAATCTCCAGAAAGTGGGATTCTAAATTGTATTACATATCTAAAAATCCCACATCTGCTTGTAGCTGATCTTTTAAGTCACTTCAGAAGTAAAACTCTTCCACAAACTTTCTGAAGGACACCTGAAACAGACCAACTACCATGAAATAACAGACTACAGCCTGAAGATCAGTTTCTTGGAGCCAAAGGCACAGTATTACAATTTAGACAACTTCCCAGCATTTCTTCACTGCAAGTATTTTGACACAATGTTAACCCAGAACCTTCTCAGCTTCTTCAGCTAATAAAGACACCTTCCAACATTTAAGAGAATTAGCTCCTCCTATACTATTTCACTCCCCCCATAAACAGAGAATCAGCAAGAGTACTACTATCAAGCTCTCTGCCTCAGAAAAAAGTATTTCTGCCAAGTCACTGCAGTTTGCTCATCTTCATTTGCTTAAGAAAATGCACAAACCAGAATCAGTTTGCAATTAATATTGGCCTACTGTACTGCCACATCATACAGGGTTAATACAGGAAGAGACCATAATCTGGAAAGCCTTCTATTCACAGTACAGGACTCATAAGGCCAGAAGTACTCCGCCTATGCTTCAGTAAGAACACATATCTGAACTACCAGTAATGTCCTGTAGGCACACTGTACTGGTCACAGCTGTTAACAGCAGATGCTGTAATGGTGTCCTTACGAAGACTCAACAGCAGTTCCGAAACAAGAATTTGTTCAGCTGGGGGCGGGGAAGCATCACAACCAATTTCTCATTCCATACTTCAAGAACAATTTTACCTTAAAGTTTGTCGTTTATTCTGGAGCAGGGCAACAGTACCTTAAATATCCAGATGCATTTGATTTGTCAAGTGCATCTGTGACAAGTAACAAGATCACTGTTATATAATTAAATCTTAGCTCCAGCTTCAACAGTTTTCTCATTCTCAAAATAAAAAGTACCTCCCTGCCTTTTGTTTTATAAAGAGATCACATCACTGAATAAATTTTTCAAGATTGTTGGCATTCTTTTGAAGTGGTTTGAAGTTAGGTGCTTCTTATTGGGGAAGATAATATGAAAACAAGCAGGTAAGGTAAGACTGGAATCTCAATACATATTCCTGAACTTTTATGTGCTTGCACCTTCAAAAGTATTTCATTATGATTCAAAAATCAGTGGCATGAACAGCCTTACCTGAACATACTGTGTTACTGGGCTCATTACAGCTGGAGGCTGCACATATGTCTCTGCATTTTGATTACTCCATACACTATGGAACTGTGGTGCAGGATTGAAGACTAATGGTCTGGCATGCACATAAGAACCTTGTTTTAAAGCAAAGAAAAATAAAGTATTAAGACATTTTCACGTGTATTTAATTTGTAATCTGAATTCAAGCTACAAAAAAACTTAAGTGTTTTTACTCTTAAATTTAACTCAACGTTAACTGTGTTGTATTGTGCAACCAACCTCAGTTTTATTATCAAAACCATACATCACACAAGTAGTGAGGTCATAAAATTCAGAACTGAAGTGTAATTGTAATATACATATTAATTACATCAGATAAAAGGGATCTGAAAGGTTGTTAATGTGTAGTTAAGAAAACAACTTTAAAATATATATTTGTAACAGAAAAAAATTGTTTATATATACTTACACAAATTTTGTTGCTTTCTAATTGCTGGCCCCAGTTTCAGCTTTTTGCCATGGAAGTTGATTTGTGACTGAAAGACAGGTTATTCGGTAAGCTGGGTGGCTCTTGATTTTAAAGAGGCTGTACTCTGCTTCTACACCACAGTATCATCAACTTGCATAATGGCTCAGCAGCCTCCATTCTCCTCTCCCACCTCAACACCTCATGCCTTTTACCTCAAATTTCCATCACTGCTCTCAGCACACCCATTCCCCTACTCAGGCTCTCCAAACCTATTATGTATCACTTGCCACAACAGCAACATGCACTACTAGTATTTTGCAACTACATATTAGTGAATGCCAGCCTTCTAAGTTTTATACACACAGATTCAAACTATTCTTGCCTCAGCAAGGGTATTAACGTAAAGTGGCCACAGTCTAGGTTCCCTTGAAACCCTATTTACATCACCACTTACCTTCCTTCCCACACACTTCCTAACAGGCTTCGCATAACATGTTAGAAGCTGTCCACCTAATATTAAAGGAGATGGAAGGCTAAGCCCTACTGTTTACCTGTATGTTACTGTATTCTCCATAGAGAAATTTTCCCATGTGTTCCTTCAGAACATCCAACAAACATGCTGGTATTTCACAACTTTGTTGGCCAAAGCATTTACATAGCACACAGATTAATCAAGAAAGAGCAAAACTGAAATATTTTTACAAGTTCCTCAAAAACCCAAACCCAGGAATACAAGCATCTGAAAGACTTGCAGAACAGGGCTGGAAGTATTACTCAGTAGTCAGCAAATGCCCAAGACACAGAATTTCTTTCTGCCCAAATGCTAGTTCACACAGAAGGCAGGATATCACACTTTCAGTGACTGAGTACTGCTTTGCCAGCACAGTATCTGAGGCCATAACAAAAAGCACAGAAAAATGTCCAAGCACCCACCCTCCCTCCATGCAGAAGCTGAACTGTGTGTTCTTCAGTGAACCTACTTGTTTTGAAAACAAGAAGGATGTAGGCTGAAATGGCACCACAACATCCTTGAACTTCAAGGTCTATTTGGACTGACTGACTGTAAAAGTAGAGCTTTACAATTTTGTTCTTTACAAGACTACAGTTTAAGTCTGGAGTATATAAGGTTGCTTTAATACTTGGATTTAAGCAGATTAATGTTTATTCGGGTACTCCGGAACTTCTCCACACAAAACTCCCAAGAGAATTCACCTTTGGGTCTGATCTCGCATTCTCTGCCAAGATGGTGACAAGAAACATGTTTACCTACCTATGAAGATGTGCATAGCACACATGACTACCTGAAATAGGTACTCTGTTACAGTCAAGGGCTACACTGAGGTTTACAAATGCTTTACACATCAGAAGCGAAAGATTTTTTGTTTACCCAATTAACACAGATTTAGTACAGAGTATTAAAATCAGTATTAGATGCAGATACATAGTCTATCTAGATTTTCTCTCTCATGCAACACTAAGGACTTGCCTGCTTCAGAAAAAAAAAATATACAGTTTGCAATTTTAACAGACATCTCACTAAGCTTTTTCTCCCATTTCTCCTAAGAAAGGGCTTTCAAAAGATAACAGCAACTTTATTGTTGACTGTAAAAATAAGCAAAATAGTGCTATTTTAAAAAGTCTTATTTGATCATCTTCTCATACTGATAAAAATAGAATAAAGTACAATGTGGGTAGAAAAAAAAAGCTGGAATACCCTGACCAGTTTGACAAGTTATTGCTTTTGGGTTTTTTTTAATTGATCCTGCAACCCAGAACAATGCAACCACCTCTTCCACCTAAGCAGTGAGAACTCCTGGAAGAGAAGCCTTCCTCAAAGCAGAAGGTAGCTTTCTGTTCTTAGCTGCAAGCAATTTGTCTGGACTAAGGTGCAGTTACAAATGGAATCAGACCTAAATCAGAAGAAAGGTACTTTCAGGTTGCACAAAGCTACAGATCTGGACAGAAACACAGGCACCTAGAGTGATTCTAACCATGGAGAGGCTCTATCTTGTTCATTTACATAAAACACTGTGACCACTCAATCCATGTAATGCCTGAAATGGTTTAGTGAGATGATCTCAGCTTGTGACTTGAGCTCTAAAATGCAGATATTAATTCTTTCCTTTTTTCCATCTGCTCCAGAAGCCAACAGCTTCTTAAGTTGATTTCTAACTGGACATGCTTCTTCCTGATAAGGCAGTAATTTGTACTGCCTGTACACCTGAAATTTGCACTAAAAATTAAATTCTGCAATATATATCTGTGTATTCCAAAATCTCTGGTATACAAAGTCACATCAATGAGTACTGTATTAAGAGATACACTGAGGGTACTTCTAGTTTTGAAGAAATGCACACAGAAAATCAGCTCAAATGACAATGCTACTCAAGAGGTCTTTACAAAGATTGCTGCCTCAGAGCAAGCATTCCACACTGATCTAGTACAATAAATGTAACCCATGGTAAAGAAAAAAAAAAATATGTATTCTCAGATAAAAGTCTGCTTGCTGCTCAATACAGCAGTATTTTTGTCAGCAGACCATGAGTTACAGAATAGCAAGCTTTTGAAGTCTTTTGGTGAGAATCAAGAATCTCCTGCTGCCGTTTCACGGCTCTCCACTTTGTTCAAACATGTTCTCTTCCCCCTAAAGGAGCTGGACAGCCAGTAAACACACCTGAATACATCACAGAAGACTAAATTTGTGCCTGGCACATTTATCTGGATTTGTCTTTCAGACCTACTTCCCTATCCAAGAGCTTCAGAAGCAAATGAGAGATTGTTCATCCTCCAGAGACATGAGTTTTCTGAGGCAAAGACTTCAGAGAGGGAAATATTTCAATACATGTTATTTTCAGTTACTGCACTCAGTTTCGGGAGAAAGAGGGAACACAAAAAGCTTTGCTGAAGTCTAATCAGAACCAAGTAATAGATTTGGTTGCAATTCTTGAGATTTAAAAACTTCTCCGATATGAACTCTAAAAGCAGATGGGCTGTAACAGTTCTACCCCTTTATCTCCTGTGTGAACTACAGGAAAACCATACAACATGAACAGTTGCATCTTATAGCCAAGGAGACTTAAAGAAATACTTGCTCTCCAGGCAACATCCAAATGCACAAATACTGCAAGAGAGAAACACATACTTCAACTGCTGAGACTTAAGAAAAAAACTAACGCTGTTTTCTATGCTACTGTTATTCCCAATAATAATGCTGACAGGTCTATGTAACTGCCATAAGCACAAGGGTTCTATGATAATCATCCAACACAGAAAGCAAGCAGCCATAAAACACACAAGGCTTTCAAGCATCTAAATGAAAAAGAACAACCAGAAATACAATGACACGAGATGTTCAAGCACACCAAGGTTAAAACTAATTTTTTTTTCTTACTTACATAAATATACAAAGATTCTACCACCAGTAGAGATTTTATTAGGTTTACTTTTTGGGCAGCCCTAGACCTTCCTTGTCCTAATTTACTCTACAAGCTACATGATTTGGTTCCCCTGAACATGTCTCCGGCCTTCATACATCAACTTCTTCAGTTAATTTAGAGAAAGAGCTTACTTCTACTATTTTTTGAACATCCACGTTGTCCAGGAAAGATACAAATCCATACCTGAAAAGAAAAAACAGGTTATTCAGTAACCAGATTTTGATTTGTTAGCTAAATTATTTTGAACAAGGCCAGTTAACAGTATATATGCCAGGTACATTACCCAAAAGTATCAAGTACAACATTAGGTTATAGTTCCACATGAAAACATATTTACTGCTAACTAGCAGCATATACTAATGGGCCTGATGAAAGGAATTGAATACCAGCTTCTAGAATAATGCAAAATAGATGCAAGGGCTATTCTTCCATTTCAGCTACCCAAAATGAGCACTACTGTTGATATTACTAAATCAGAAAGCAAAAAAAAGCCCTATAAGTACTGGGATCTGAATTATTACTAAATTTTGTATTTACTACAGAGCTTTGGATGGGAGCAGGCATTACCGGAACAGCAATACCAATGAGGGAAGTAATCCTTGAAGAGGTTTCAATTTATTTCACTGTCCCCCTAGTTTATCTAGTCTATAAAATTAAGACAATTTCAGAACATTATAGGAACAGTTGTGTCAATTAATGGAGTATGCCAATTCATTATCAATAGTCAAAGTATACAGTGGTGCATCAGAATTCACCATGAAGAGTAGCAACTGATACAAGGAAATAAAACAGATTTCCAGCTCATGCACTACTTACTACATATGCCTAAAAAAACCCCTTGACTTTTTAGGATCTGCTCACAGAATCATAGGAAAAATTGGACTGGAAGGAATCTCCAGAGGCTAAAACCTCTTTCTCAAAGTAGGGATAACTTCAAAACTGGGAGAGCTTCCCCAGAACTCAACAGGCAAATAAGGATGTGTAGCACCTTAAAGTGTTTCAGTTAAGAGACAATTCAGATTTTTTTCTATATTTTTTCTAGATTTTTTTCCAATGACAATCTCCCTTGCTTCAATTTTCTTCACTTATTTAGTTTCACTGTCCACCCAAACAAGTTTGGTTGTTTTCTCTGTGACTTACCCAAGTGTCAGAGTACAGTCCCATTGTCCTGAATAAACCATCTATCTACTGCTTCTCTTAACCATCCTGAACTCTCTCCAGATTGTTGTTAACTAGTCTAGCCATCAGAGGAGTCCTACAAAGAACTCTCTGCATAAGCATCACAAAAGTTTCAAGCTTTGTTTACACTTGTTAAGTGGCAATAACCCTCTTTTCCCTTAACAGATAGACTGAAGTCAGAAAAAACGGCTATTCTTTGTAATATTATGAAGACTTCGGGGCATTCTAGAGTTACAGGTTTCACAGTGTTAATTCCCCACAACAGAAAACCACAGCTAGCATTAAGGCTTAAGCATGTCAATTGTGTTGCCAAGCAGCTGCTCATACCATCTATGACAATTACATCCATATAAGCTGCAACTTAAAACGAATAACCATTCATGTTCTACTCACCCTTTGGAAACACCAGTTCTGTCAGTGATTATTTTCACTTCTTTCACAGCACCATATCGTTCGAAGAAACTCCGAATTTCTGCTTCATTCATCTGAAAGAAACAAAGTCTTACAACTTATTCCAGCACATTCAACTGTTTAGAACTGATTTAAAGAAGCCAGCACCATTTTTTAAACCCATCTTCTACTACCAGAAGAATTAAAATTACTCACCTGTTCCAAAATTTTCTCATGATACTGCAATACCTTAAGATTGGTAAAGATGCACATAAAAAAAACACAACCCCCAAGAGTTAAATTCCCATATCCTTCCCACTGAAGTGCCCTACATCCATCTTAAACAATTAAAAGTATATAAATACCCTTATATCAATTCCGCCAACAAAGACTGTGTTTGGCATGATTTTTCCTTCTGGTAAAACATATCCTTGAGTAGTTGTTGACATGTGGGTATTATCCTCCGAGACACCTGCACACTGGGCCTCCACATTTGCAGACTGAAAAATTTAAACAGAAATACATATTTCAGTCAGGTTATTATAGTACACTTTAAGATACTAGAATGCCTGCATCTTCCTATAGATATAGGACGGGACAATGAATTTTAATAGCACCTTTCCAATTACTTCAAGGAAGTAATTTCTGCAAATAGACCAGTCACTGGAAAAAAGTTCAAGTAATTACTCTAAGCAGCTTTAAAAATTTATATCTAGACCTAACCTAGGCTACTTTAAGTAGCCCTCTCTGACTACATCAAGCTTCATGACCAGTGTTGCTACTACTACCAGACATACAGTGAGAACACCAATGTAATTTATTTCAGAACTTTACTAAATTCCTTTCAGATACAGTAAGCAAGAAACTAAGTTCTTTCAAGATACAATTTACTGTAAATCGATTATTCAACAGAACAAATTCCATCATCTTCCTGGTCAAAAGCTTTAATAAATATTTGAGATGCGAGTAAACTGTAACAAAGTGCCTTAGAGCACAGATAACAGGGTTATACTGCAAGTTAGCTGTAAGAAGGGAAATCAGACCTTGATGGAATATTCACACTACTCATTTTCTCAGACAAAAAGACTTTGTCAATTTAACAGGAATGACTAAAAACTTCTTTCCAAGTTGTCTGCACCAAAGCAGGATCTTAAGCATGTATTGCATATATAGAAGAACTGCAGAGAACATTATAGAGCAACTACGGTCATCATTTGCTTTGCACACCCAGGCTTCAGATCCACCCTTTCAGTCCTAAACCATTCTGTCACAACCTAGGAGTTACAGATTCATTCACTGCAGAGGAAGATACAATACTCTTTGAACAGTAATTCAGGATCTTGTTGAGATTAACAGACCACATGCAATCGCTTTTCTTGTTACTGATGCTAGCAAAGATGTGTTCCATACTCTGCATAAGGTTTGAAGTGTGTTTTACAAAGGTATTTATTTACAAGAACTAAAATACAACATAAGCACCATAGGCACCACAAACTCTAGCCCCTCTTGTCTTGTGCTCTCCTGAATGATTCTAGCTATGTGCCATGCTTTGCCTGGCTGGTAAGAACATAAATTACTCTGATCAGTGTTACTCACCCCTCTATATTAATGCACTTTGAAACAGTAATAAGCTTTTCCTTACAATTCAACTGGTGTGGCATTATCCCTACTTCAGATATTCCAAACTTTGATTTAGTCAGTTATCTGGCTTTTTGAAGCTTAATAATTTGGAATAGGTAGCACCCAATTTTTCAATGTAACAACTTTCACATTTAAGGCACATTTAAACTGCAACTATGAGAGACAAATGTGACAAATACTTATTCAAATCTGACACCCAGTAAGAGAATAAGAAAATTACAAGAATCAAACTAAACATGTGCCACATGATTTGCCCAGCAATTAAACAAAGCCGTAACTACAATTCGGCCCTCCACATATGATTTCAGTGTGACTGAACCAAGTTAACAACACACCATTACTAAAAGCCAGAGAGGGTTTGCCCCATTCTCTTTCCCTGAACCTCTTCTGCCCAAGTTCTAACATTCATCAGTTCAAATTATGCTGGCTCAACAAAATTTGGCAGTAAGGTTATTAAAGTAAGCTGTTTTCACCCCATTAGTATTCTGCTATTGCTGAGAATTCAGTCAGCTTGCTATGTTATCAGATAAGCACCAGATCCACCTCAGAATCAGTGGATGCAGAAGAAATGGGAGATGGAGATGGCTTAGCTGCTGCTCCTGAGAAGCACTAAGCCATCAATTCAGCTCAAAACCGTTTCATGAAGCTATACGTTAGACAGAATCTGGTTCTACTTCTTTCTTTCTGGATATTTTTCAGTGAACAAGGCTAAAAGAGAAGTATTCACTTTGCTGTGCAAACTCTCTGGCAACCTAGCACAGGAAACAGCTCATAGCAGAGGCACCCAACAAATGCCAGAACCGCACAAGAAATGCGGGTAGCATACAGATACTGCTGGTACACAAGTCATAGATGGCCTTGGCTGCCATGGAAATGCAGCATTCATTTCTCACCTGATGCAAAACAATTTTCAATGAAAATACACTTATTCAGTGCTTTTACACATTAAATATCTAAAAGAGTAAACAGGCTACTTGGGCATTCTGGCAAATTGGTCAACATCAAAAATTAAGCTTTAAGATCTGTTAATACATGTATTTTAAAACCTGAAGAGGAGCTGTTGTTAAGAAATGTGCAGTGGTGTCTTACAGTACAGAGACAAGAAACAATCTCCTTTCAAAGTTACTTTTCAACTCTGCAGTACTACAAAGCAAAACTTTTGCCAATTCAGACAAGGTATTGCCCTATCTAAACCCAAGTGTTTTTACCAGTGCAACGTGTAATTGTTATTTTACCACCTAATGTAGCGTTACATTAACAACTGTACTTCCACATAGGGTACGGGCAGGGCAAAGAACTCACACTGATGCTGAATCAGTGTCCAAAGCCTAAGCCACCTAAAGTTTTCAATATCTGGAAAATCCCTAAGTTGACAAATTGGCTATCCCGAAACTATAGCATCAGATGAAGGGACTCAACCCTTCAAAAATACCGTAAGTGGGGTTGATTTGTCTATCCATCTCATGCAGTATCTCCAAAATCAAATTTCAGGAAACTCAGGGCTTATTCAAAGTTTTTCAGCTTACTGAAATTAACAGTTTTTTCTCCTTTCTCTCATCACAAGGTAAATTTAAATCAGCTTACTCTTTGCATTATTCCAGAAAGCATCAAGTTTAAGTTGATGACAAGAAACTAGATTAACCTCTTGATTACAGCAGTCATGAAGCTAGTTAAACTTCTGGGAAAAAAAAAAAAGTGGGAAGGTGGAAAACTACCACGGGCAATGTGGTGGAAACACTAGCTACTCAAGTGAGTTACAAACATCACTCAGTCTTATGCACGTCTAGGGGAGAACACCTTCATTCACTCTTCTTTTGGCCACAGAAGTGCACGTCCCCGATTTCCTAGGCTTCTCCCCGTCTTTTCCTGACCTCACACACTCTTTGTTTAGAAGAAGTATTAAACATTTTCTTTGCTAAGTTAACCAGTTAAAACTGCTGATATACGTCCTGCTGTGCAGACTTTCTGTGCACAGAAACCGGTTACCATGACAGCACACTACCTAAAGAAAGAATATGGCTCCGGGCACAGGGAGAACGATGTAATCTCTCCACTAGGCAGCAGGTGGAGCTATCAGTCAAGTACTGCAATACGCTCACACGCTAACGGCTGCGACTTACAAGGCTTAACTTTTTTATAAAATACCCTACTTTTGTCGAAGCGTCTGGGTTAGAGTCGCAAACTCAATTTTTCAAATAAGAAATTCCTGAAGAAGAAACAGCAACTTGCATGTCGAAGGAGCAACGTGCGAGTTCAGGCAGTAACTCCCACATGGGAGTCCACAACGCGCTACGCAAAGCCCATTTTCTCTGGCAGGTAAAAAAAAAAAAAAAAAAAAAAAACCAAAACCGAAGCCAAAGCCAAACGGGGAAGCTCAGGCGAGCGCGTTACGGAGCCGGCGGGGCCGCCGCTCCACTCGTTCCGCTGCCCGGCGGCCCCCTCACGTCCTGCGGGCTTCGCACCTCGCCTGCCTAAGGGCCTCGTTACCAGGCGAGAGGCGCGGGGGGAAAGGGTGTCGGGCTCCTCGGGTGATTTGGCCGCGAGGGGAGGGCGAAAGGTGAGGCGCCCCTCTGAGGACAATGGAAGGTGTCTGAAAGCCCCCGACGCCCGGGGCAAGGCCTGACTCGAACAGCGAGCGGGAGGAGTATGCAAGCTGGGGACGGAGCCTGCGTGGCCTCGGCCCGCCGGGGCGGACAAAGAAGTTCCCTGTCAGGCCACGCACAAAGCGTAAAGAGCCCGTCGCTGCGGGACAGCGCCATGCGGCGGAGCCGCCACAAAATGGCCGCTCATGGTGTGAAGCGCCTCCTGTCGCGAAGTCCTTCCTCACCAGACCGTGGCGCCGACGGCTCCGAGCCCTGGCACTTTCCCCCACGCAAGCCCCGGCCTTTTTATTTCCAGTACTCCCTAACCTTAATCCCTTACCTCCTCTTGAGATTTTAAAGCCTTCAAGGTATTAAAAACGACAGTAACCCTCAGGTTCAGCCCAGGCAGATACGCACCCCTCACCGCGTTACAAGGCGACGCTACCCCGCGCCCCCTAAGAAAAAAATTAATGCTCCTCACCGCTCCCCGCGGGAGGTCCCGAGCAAGCCACTAGAGCCCGCAGGGAAAGGCCACCCCATAGCTCGGCGTTCAAGCGCACCCCGTCCAGCCCACCTCCCACCCTACCGACCACCATGACTCCCCTCTCGTCCCTCCTCCTCCACTCACCATCATTCACCGAAGCTGAGGATGCTCCCACACACTTAGAAACAAACGAAGCCTTTAAAACAAAAACAATACGATTTTTTTTCTGAGAAAACAAACACCGGACAGTCCTTTTTTTTTTTTTCTCGCTGGCTTCTTTTTTTTAAAAAAAAGGTAGAGAAGGGCAGCTCCTCTCGGTTACCGCTCTACTCCTTAAGTAGCCCCAAGTGGGAAGGGGCGGGGAAAGGCCACACCCGCCCTCGCCGCCGTCTCACAGCCGGCCCGCGCGGTCTGAGGGGCCCTGGTTGCTCGCCCCCTCCCGCTTTTTCCGGGTCAGCTCTCGTGTTGGCTGTGTTTTGGGACGGTGTCTGTAGACAAAGGGTAAAGGGTACCATGGCTTTTCTCTTTGTTAGGAGATTAGGTGGGATTATTATTTGTGGCCTTGTTGTTGAGCTGGTCGTTGCTGTTGCTATTGAGTGTGTGTGGGTAGCAGCATGCTCTTGTTTTTGCAAGAACTAGGACTCACTTGGTTTGTTGAGTTTTGAGAGTGGTGTGCTGTTGAAGAGGCTTTCACTTACTTCGAGACAAAAGCTGAAGCTTTTTCATAATGTTTTCATGAACCAGTGTTATATAGCTGTTCTAGAGCAAGCTGTTTCCATCCCATCTCTTACTGCCTGTACTGAAAACCAGCCTACTGTCTGTTCACCAGACGCCCAAGACCTTTCTAGAAGGAAGCCTCTCTGGGAGCCCTTCTGGTCCTACAGTAATATGATGCTTTACTGCATTTTGGAAATTGGTTTTAAATAGTTGTTTGTGACTGGTATCAAATGGATATAAAATGGAATGGACATTGATTTTAGAAAGTTTCAGGGAGAGGGCAAACTTGCAGATGTCTCACCAAAATAACCCAACCTCTGACTGGCCTAGTTTATTAAGTTTTTATGTGTTGTGTTTTGTTGTTTGTTTTTTTTTTAATGGTAAAGGCCTAAGAATGATAGTTGTTTAGGATGAAAAATGGAAGTACAAAGCTAAACTGATAAACTGAAGTGTATATAACAAGCTATTTTTGCCTATGAGATTTTATTTCTTCTAATGCATAGGTCTTTTTTCAACAATGTACCAAGTGTTCACATTTTTCAGATCCTGATATTAATAATAAAAAGTAAGCTACTGCACTAGATATACCTAGATCTAGAGTTGGTTTAGGTAATAGCAATAACAAAGCCCTGATCACAAAAGATGCATTTATGTTAACTACAGGAGGGATTTTGTTAAAGCTAATGGGGTTGCTGTATTATCTAAAGGTAAGTGTATGCGTGGGCTTTCATGCAGCTAAGGCCTATTTACTTAAAGAAAAGAGATGATCTACAATACAGTATCACATCTTTTCAATTTTTATTTGAAATGGCTGAGACCTTGAAAATGTGGTCCAACAATGAAGGGAAAATATTACATGCTACCTACTTCAATAAAATGGATTAATATTTTGCCTTTTTAGTGGCAACAGGTTAGTACCACTATTTCTTAGGTGCAAAAAGAATAATTCTCCTTTTAATAACTCTTGAAACTAAAACTAGTCTTAATTGTCCAAAGTAAAGCAGGAGCCAGATTGGGGTTTTTATCTTCTTTACTCCTCTTTCATGGCCCTAACTAGAAGTATTCTGAAGGATGTCCTGTTTGCTATTAAGTGGAAGAGAACTGTCCTGGAAGTCATAATACAAATACTCTTCCAAGAAAAAGAATTCTTCGTCCTTTATCATGGAAATGGTATTGTCCTCTTCTAGCAAAACTAGCATGATTCCCGTGCAAAAACAGAGTGGTGTAGTTGCTATAAAAAAGTAACCCTTACCAAGGCATTATAGATTCTAGTTCTGTGAGGATATCCTGAGCTTCTGTAGACTGGGTTTGGGTCAGGATTGTGTCCTGGTTTTCCTTAACTCAGTATTACCTTCTAAAATTGGAGAGCATCTGTTGCTTAAAACAAAGGAGAGAGTCATCTAATTTCTGCTGCCAATACACAGATCTGAAAAGGGGTGGAGGGAGTGGAGTAGGAAATTATTGTCTTGGTTTGTTTTATTAATATTGCTACTGGAAGGGTTATTGCTCAATAGCTTTATACGTTAATTGCATGAAGAAGCAGAAGAAGAAACAAATTTTATAGTACTTTTCACTTTAATACACATTTAAAATAAAAAAATGAGTATCTTAGCGAAATTGTGTTCTCTTGGAATCTTACGATTTTAAGTAATCTAGGAGTCCACCTAATGTTACCATAAAGATGAACCAGGGCTTGGCTTTCTGTCTTTAGGTTGTTTGGTTTTGGGGTTTTTTTAATTAATGTTATGAGTAAATCAAAATATTTCAGGCAGTGGCTCTGGCTTGGGGTCTGATAGGCTGCAATAGGTGAGGATTCTACAAAAAAATCTGGTGAAAAATTATCAATCTGATTACAAATAGTAGTGGTTACATCCTACAGTTTAATAGTCAGAAGTACACACTTTAAAGATGAGGTTAGATTTAGTCTCCCTAGATGTAGAACTAAAACTGGATAGCAAGCGTATCATACAGCATTTGAATTTTAATAGCATTTCTTGGAACTCTTCTGCAATTTTGTGACCCTTTTCTTGAGAATCATGTTGGGTCTTTATGTAAAGCTAAAGCAGCTAACTGGTCTTAGGAAATAATGTGGACAGGAAAAGAAGGACATAAAAGATATTCAAGCTATTAGGTTAAGAACAACAGAAGAAGGTTCCAATTTTTAGACAGCTAAGAAAGTTGTTTGTAAAGAATCTCCCCTTGCCGTCCTGTGTTTCCATAAATCAACTTTGTTAAAAGGCAAGAAGCCACTGAGCTGACTGAAACTGAGGGGTAGGTAAGGGCTGCCCTGAATTGTAACAAATTGTACCCATTTCCTCTACTTTCTATGAAGAGTTTTTTCATTGCGAGGGGAGTTTGAATTATCTATCTGCTTTTTTCATTAGTTTCTTGGGTGTGCTGCAGATTCTACCTTTTCTCTAACCCTACAGACTGAAAACTTTTCTTCCCTGATCGTGGTAAGGAATGAGAGTTGCTTGCAATGAGAGGAGCTGTGTCCCTTCCTTCAGGGAGTTTCACCTTAGTGCCTCTTGTGTTAAAGGAACAGAATGTAGAAGCTAGAACAGACAAATAGAACAAATATCGTCTGACACACTGTTTTGACTGTATGATAGCATTACTAAGTCAGTTTGTCACTTCCTTGTAGAACATCACCCTTCTGTCTACTATAGAAGAGGAGGAGGAAAAGCACCATCCTGTAATGGTTTTCTATATACAGTAGAGTGGAATGTGAGCCTTTATGGGAACATACACCCATGGCTCAAAGAACCCTCTCAACTCTCTGCCTTGGCCCTTATTTAATACATCTTTTGCCCAGCTGTTGGCTGCCTTAAGATCTCGGTGTTCTTTCTGAGCCTAATGGGTGCTTACGTGGTACACTACATACTGTGGATAGTTCTTTCCAGAGAAACACTAAGAATCCCTCTGCAGCTCAGTAATGTTGACTAAAATGTTTATGCTGTTATGCCTCCAAGTGCAAAGACACCTTTATGCTTATACCATTTGGACCCATTCTTTATTGCCTAAATTTCAACCAAGACCTCAGCAAAGCAACTTCCACGGAGTCTGCATTTTTTTATTTGATAAAATAAACCAAACAATTTTGGTTTTATCATTTTTCATTTTTATAAAACATATCTACTGAAAATGATAGAACTGGCAAGGGGGGTAATGGTACTTTTAAACCTTCTCTTTTACAAAATGATAATTCAAAATGCTATTTACAGTATATGTTATACATGGTGTGAGCTTCTTAAGATTACTTCCGACCACAGATTAAAAATCACATAGGCACTTGACATGATTGAAATAGTGGGCTGCAATCTTACATGCATATCCAGACTCTTGTACACTATAGAATTGGGAAACTCTAAAAAAAAACTTAGTACATTGAATCTGCAGATGTCTGCTCGTATTTTGAATCTTGGACGAATATTCCTGATTTGGGGCTGGTTTCATCTATGGCTTAAAGTTCACAGGCTGCTTCTGTATCTTGTGATTTCTTGGATATCTTGATCCTGATTTCTAGCTGAAGGTTTTGACTTCCTATTTCACTGAATTCTGCCTACTGGGTTTATTATTCTCTTAAATTCCAGCAAACTGCATTCTACCTTCCCTAAAAGTTTGTATCCTGTGCTGATGCTATGAATAAGATAGAAAAATAGCAGTGGATCTTTGCCATTTTTGCTCATGTAAGGAAAACTGCTTCTTGATACAAATACCTAGCACTGAGTTCCTCACATCAATGCTGACTGCTGCATTTGCAGACAGCAAGTGAGAACTCACACTCTGGTTTTGGAAGCAAATTAGTTGATCCATACTTAGGGTATAACACTGGTTTAAACTCCTGCTGCTCCATCAGCTTATTGGTCCCCCTGTGCTGGAACAGGGGTTAAAGCATCTCTCTTGCTTAGGGAGATGTCCCACCTGTCATGTAAGGAGTCACCTGAAACTTTTCCCTGGTCACCAAACAGCAGCATTTGGTATGGTATGAGGCTGCTTGAGTTTGTTTATGGATGCCATTAGGCTGACATCTTCCTAACTCAAGCGAGAAGGAAGAGGACAATCAATGATATTTATCACCTGCTAAGCTCAGTATCAGAATGAAATATTTACAGTAAACACTACATTTCTGGCTTGTGTTCTCCTTTCTTACACAAAGAGTTAAAACAGTCAACAGTAGGATATTTGAGTTGTCGTTGGTTATTTGAGAGTTAATAGCAGATTGAGTGAGCTTTTTAACAGCTATTAGACCAGTAACTACAGACCTTTTACAGATGCAGTACTGAATAGTTGAGGATTATTTGCATATGACTGTCTACAATTTGCTAGTAAAGCTACCCTTGTACTGGTCATATCAACAAAGTTTAATGATGTAAACACAATTCATGTCTACATGACAAATGGGTAGATGGGCCCATTTGCTGAAATAAGCTGTATGTTCCACTAGAGGAGAAATAAGGTATATTATTCAAGTTCTTTAGTATAACCGCATTTGCAGTAGAACTTGCAGCTGAGATGTATATACTGCCCCCCCACCCCAAAGTTGCATTCATTCTGTATAGCAAGCATAATATGCCAAAAATTCTTGTTGTGTAAGTAAATCCTACAAAATCTTTTGCAAACTTCATCCCTAAGCCTGTTTTCTAAAGCGGCTAGAATTCTTTAGGAAGGACAATAGCTTCCTAAACATGCTTTTGCCAAAGGGAGCCAACAAACATGTTCAGATAGTTTCTGGTATTATACCGCTTCTTGTCTGTTGCAGTGTTGGTACTCACTAAGCCAGAAGTCGTTAACTCCCTGCAAACTGCACTTGATTTTAGAGAGATACAATTTTCCAAATCCTTCACAATCCTCTATGTACCAGGGGAAAATCATATATTCAAGTCACGAATAAGAAACATATAGGGTATTGACTGTAAGGGTTATCATTGTGGTGTATCTGTCACAAAGGTGATGTATGTATTGTTATAAACACCAAAATGCACTTTAAATCCCCCCCTTTTTTTTTCTCCACAGGATCACAATATCATTTGGTGATCAGTCACCTGAACAGGCAGCTAAATTCATTACTTTTCAAGCATTCAAAACTCTTTGAATCAAAGGAAACAAAGGAGAGGAATGGCAAGTACTGAGAATAGGCTATGTACAAGTCTTAGAAATATATTATCAGTCTAGACATAGGTTATGCCAAAAATATTAGGTGTGATACTATTGCATTATCCACAGTACTAGTCTTGTGGCCTGAGCTCTCTGAAACCCTTCCTGGAAAACTTCTCTTATGGGCATTTTCTTCTTCTTGCTTTCCCCTTCAAGACCAGTACCGAGGCACTCCATTCCCTCCTTTGTGCCAGGACAAAGCCAAGGTGATATGCATGAAACAGTCGGGTGGGGCTGTTGCTCTGGCATACAAGTTCCCCAATTGCACAAGACAGAGAAGGAGAGAGGTTCCGGTCCTGTGTGGCATCTCTTGATGTAATCTTTGTCATGCAGTTATTGTGGGCTGTGAAACAGTCCTGACCCTCAAATAAGATCAGGTTGTTTATGAAGTGAGAGGAGAGAGACAACTACAAGGCCTGAAACCTAAAAGCCCTTCTTCAGAAACTTAAGACTTGTGTGTCTTCACTACCGTGTATTTCCTTTCATATTTTTTCCTATGCCTATTGAAAAAGGTCAAAATAGTACTCATTACTAGTTAATATTTTTTATCAGATATTTAATTTAAGATGCTCTTACAAGGAGATCCCTACAGATAGACTCTAGCCTAGCACAAAACTTCTTGTGAATTAAAGCCTACTGATTTTTTTTTAAATCCTGTTTGGTCACAAGTAATTAAAATAGTCTACAAATGATTCTTATTAATTCCATGTATGGGCAACTCTCATTCCTGAACAAACCCGTTTGTTTTAACTAAAATGGAATGAGGCACTTCTGTAGTAAGAATGGCCCCATATGGAATTAATCAGGAACAGTTCCATGTGTAGAAAAACCTTAATTAACTTTTGAATGAGTTTCATTTGCAGTGTCTTTGCTGGAACATATATTTGGATCTGGATGTATATATAGGATACTAAACTACTTGCAAATCGGGCACTAAATCTTTGGTTTAGAGTTTCTGCCAGAAGTCTTAATGATGGATTTTTTTTCCTCAAAAATCTTATTATGTATTGGTGGGAAAATAAAATTAGAACAAGAATCTTTTTAAGTTTTTAGTCAGTATGTTATGCTTTCTGATTTTACATTATATGAGTAGCACTTTCCCTTTTTAAGTTTATGTTCTTGATTTTACTGAAAAAATAAATAGCGTAAACCTCTTATATGGTCTAGTTACCAAAATTAAGTAATATTGAATGTTCTGGAGTAGACTTTCACGCTATCAACTTTCATTGCCAGAATGATTGGAAATTTCTTTGTTGAGGTAAATTTGTAGATTAGTGTGTTAATAGGTGTTCATGTTTATAGATACATTTGGTGTCCTTCCTGAGCTGTTTGATTTAGGGCAAAAAGATAACGTCATAGTCTAATGTTTTGGTTTATACTGGTAATTAAAGTCTCCTCAGTTTGAAATAAAGTCCATCCATTTTGATATAATGGTATAATAAATCCCACTGTTGTATCTGTGAACATTACTTCTACCAGTGAAATAATATCAATTACAGAATAAAGAGGGATGTCTGAGACTAAAAAATATATTTTTGTCTTTTGTTTCTTTTGAGTATTCACTAGCAGTAATTTAGCTAGATCTTTGAGAATTTCCATTAATCTTTTCTCTTTTTCTGTTTTCCTTGAATATTGTTTTTTCACAGTCCTTTTAGATTTTAGTCTTAGCTTTGTGTTAACAGACATTTCTTTGTATTAATTTAAAATCATAATTTTGTATATATATAATTTTCTCATTAGATACATAGTTTTTTTTTAATGGTGTCTAGAAAACCACTAGTCAGCTCTGATTTATCACAGTAACTTGTATATATTAAGAGAAGGTGGAGTGCTGGAGAACAAAACAGATTCCCAATACTTATGAGTGCCTTTGTATATAAAATATATCCACAATTTCATTAATTACTTTTGTCTAAAGAAAAAAAATCTCAATTTTATTCTCTGCTTTTAATATTTTCTTTCATTCCTGAATAGGACTGATTTCAAGTATATGTCAAGCCATATGACCGGTGTCGCCTGTTGGTGTGGTACTGGACTTAAGAAGAGTTAAGAAATGCTTTTTGTCAGGGGAAAAAAAGAAGCAAAGCCCTCAAACTCCTGTTTCCAAAATGAACCTTTTATTTCCTTACTTAGTGGAAGCATCAGCTACCTGCTCAGAAAACCCTTGCTTAATTGAATTGCCTACAGTTTTTCAAAAGATAGGTACCCCCCCCCCCCCATTGCCATGATAGACTGGAAAAGAATTATACAGAATAGAGTAAGTGGAGGTGACGATAGCCACAGATGGCAGTGGTGCTCAGAAATAATAAGGCATTGGAAAGTGGACTTGCATACTAGGGTGGTGGTACCAGGCTAAGCTAACTCAAGTGTTAAGGCCTGATACCAGTCATTCAGTATAATTAAACAGGATGTACTGTGTTTGAGACCTATTTTATAATAGTAGCATTACAGCTGCACATAAAATGAAGATTGAGTTACAAAAGCATACTCTGGAAACTCTGTCCAGGGCTGTGAGAAAAACTGACATTCCAATCCAAAAGGTGCTGGAAAGCCACCAAATCAGGAATTTGGCATTAAATCAAGTAAGAATGTTGGAATTTTACTCAGGGCTATCTACAAAAGATCACGTAGCCCTGAGACATCTTGCAAACTTTTTTGAACAATGGTTTGTTCAAGAAAATGCTCTATGTTAAAACTTTGCATGAAATTTAAAAAAAAGGGGGGTGGGGTGGGGTGGGTGGGAAAGGGATTTAAAGAAGAACTTGATACAGGTGGAATTGTCACCTGTATTCCTTCCTTACCTTTGGAAGGAAGAAAACAATGAAATTTTAACTGGCATTTAACTTGCCATTGTATGCTGTAGAGCTGATAGGCAGAAGTATGTGAATTTGGGCTATATAGTTGCCTCATCAGCCTTTGGAAAGCTCGTCCGGTTCTTTACATACCTGAATTGTAGACTTTCAGAATTGACTTATAACGGCAGGTGCTGAAAAAATGTTATTTACGGATCTTAATCTTAGTTTCAGGTATTTGCTGCTATGAATGTAGATTACTCCAGATTCACACTTCAGCAGAGTAATGAGAAAATGATCTACTCTGAGAGAAAATTGTGTACTGTTTTATTGTTAACATCACTGGAATCTTCCCTCTGTTGCCCATACATGCTGTTGTACATCCTCCCAAACCTCCAGTTTATCTCTTTGAAAATAGATTCTGACCTGCTTCAACTTTCTTATTAATGAAGTGGTTTCTCAGTCTTGGTTAAAGGAAGATAGAAAAGGAAGTTATATGTAACAGTTCATTTTGGAATCAAGATTTTGAGAGGTTTGCTTTTTATTTCTCCTTTTCATTCACTTAGTCACGGTGGAATCTTTTCTGTCAATTGGGAATTACTCTTCTATGGCTATTTTTATAGAAACTTGTAACAGTCCTAAAGACAGTATCTGGCCCTTCTATTGAACGCTCTTTGAATATTTGATCCAGCTTAGTTTCTCTCTGCATGACTATGTGACTCAGTGTAGTGTTGTGTGGAGATGGCTGAGTTTGGTCAAATCATGTTAACTTGCAAGAGCAGAAATGACCTAACCAAGTTGATGCAGAGCTTTGGATAATTAGTGCTGTACTGGGAAGACACAAATGGTGAAGTAAGGACTCTGTTGAAGGGTAACTGTTCAAAGAAGGCTGAACCCTATATTAAAACTCAAGTTCTTTTAGAAAAGGATAAAGTTTAGTCATTTGGCAATACTGACAGCCCTTTGGTATTTCCCGCTGCCTTGCGAGACTGTAAAAGAGCCTGTAGAAGTGAGGACTCTGACATTCCATGCATCCTGCACAGCAGTCATTGTTCTGACAGCCCCAGTAAATGTTGCATACATATCATTTCAACACATATAATAGTGACTTGTTGCTGAAACTAAATTGCATCTAGCTGCCAGCCAAGCTGCTTACAGTTAGCTTGGTCAATTCCGTCATACTGTAAGATCTGCAGTAAGTATCGAGATAGATGTCACATGCATTTAGTGCTGGATACTGACTTCTTGTCATCTGGATAGTTCTGTCGCTCTGATCCTTGCATATGACTGGGCCTTGGAAGCAAATCTCGATATCTTACTAGGGATCCTATCTCACATTTTTATAATATTGACATCTCAAGAATTCAAAAATAATAGTCTAGGTCACAAGTAATCATTATATGTCTTAAAAATTAGAAGCTTGAGAAAGACACACATTTCTGTTGGGTTTTTTTTGTGGGTTTTGTTTTTTTTTTGTCTGCTTTCTTGTCTTCCAGTGCTTTGGATTTGCATTTTCAAGCTTTTTTTAGCAACCAAAAATTAGAAAAGTTTTCTGCCAAAATCAAGTGTTCAAAACAATATATTAGGCCTCCAAAAATAATTGATTTTAGAAGTATGACATTTTACAAAAATACTTTGGCATGGATTTCTGGGTGGCTGTCAAGTTTTTTCTGTACATGTACTTTATATTTTGGGGTCTAAATGGCTAATAATCAGACTGGAAAGTTGTGACGGTTTTTTTGTTAATTGAGAGATTTAGCATTCACATGGTTCTGTTAGTTTGAAGAACAGTAAATGTACCACTTGTGACAAAAACTGCATGTGTTGCTTACTTTACTGCATTATCTTGATGCATCTACATCATATCTGTCTTACCCACTTTGCAGTAGAGAAGGGGATCTGAAAACGCCCATACAAAACCCTAGTGAGATCAAATTACTTAGTTTCAGAGAATAAAAATGAGGTTTGCAAAGTGAATTATGTCCTTTATGTATGTTAAAATACTACTTCTGTTGCAGAAACTATGATCTATTTACATCTAGTTACTATACTTACTATGACGATGAATGTTCTGGAGATGCCTAAAATAAAGATGTAAACAGTTACACTTGATTTTAATGTTCATGTCCAGAAAGCAGATGCTCAGTACTAAATATTGTTGACCTGTGTGACATTTTACTTTGACCTTGTGTAGTCTGCACTAAAGCATTGAAAAGGTAGCTGTCTAACAGCTAATTATGTAAGTCAGTGGCAGAGAAGACTTAGTATGTCAGGGTGCTCCTTGTTAGGAAAAGGAAATAGAAAAGCATAAAACATAAAGAATTGTATAATAAAAGTCTTGGAACATGATTTTAAAACTAGTAGCTCTCATGTGTTTTCAGCCCTGAGTCTGTATGAGCTATTCACTGAGAGCGCTAATATTTCTATAATAATTTCATCAGGCACTGACCTTGGATGGCTTGCCACACTCGCAGTCCAGCATTAAATTGAGCTGAAATCCTTGACTATAATGTTGAAATAACACCAGTAGAAGTGATGCTACTCAGACAATTACTAATCGACTTTTGCCTAAAAAAAAAAACAAAAACTTTAGTAGTTCAGTTAACATGACTACTGTTCTGCATTTCCCATTCATTAATACCCATATTTTCTTAATTACAAAAATTCCGTTATTTGTATAGGAGTACTTGGATTGCAGTGAGTCTTAGCTGCATGTGCCCAGCATTGACAAGGTTCAGGTGCATGTGTGGAAACAGAACTTTGGATGTCTTCAAGAAATGCATTTGTGAAAACATAGGGTTTGAAATACATACAGAGTTTGGTAGGTGTCTGCAAATTCTGCATCTAAATTCTGCCAAGACCTTGCCAAACCTCTCTGTAGGTTGAACTGGGTATTTAAGTAAAATGTAAGTTTTGCTGAAGGTATTGTGGTGTGCCTCAAGTGTCCACATGAGTAAATAGAGTCCCAGGTGGGCTTATATGACACCCGTTGAAATACATTCTCTTGCAATGCTCTTGGTATGCTGGTTTGTTAGGTCTTAGGCAGTACAGGTCCATTTGCACCTTTCACATGACATTTGACCCTTTTATTGTAGTGTTATGGAGTGGGACTACAAATGGAGCATCAGTATGGAAAAGTTACATATTCCATATTAGGTATTCTAAATTATAGTGCTTATGCAGGGAAGCAATACAAAGTTAGCTTGTTATCTAATATATTCTTTATTTCTATTTAAAAAAAAAAAAGCATTTGTGTGAAAAAACTTGGAAGTGGAAAGCTATGACATTATCTCAATCTTCCTTCATTTACAGTACCATATACAGTACAGATACTACATAGCAATGTGAAGGTGATAAATGGTTGTATTGGGTTTCTGTGGCAAGGTTTTGGTAGCGGGGGGGCTACAGGGGTGGCTTCTGTGAGAAACTGCTGGAAGCTTCCCCCACATCTGACAGAGCCAATACCAGCCAGCTCCAAGTCGGACCTGCTGCTGGCCAAGGGTGAGCCAATCAGCAATAGTGGTAACGTCTCTGTGATAACACTTCAAAGAAGAAAAGCAGTTGTGGGACAGAGAGAAAAGGAAGCTGGAGAGTGAGAACATGTAAGAGAAACAACTCCGCAGACACCAAGGTCAGTGCAGAAGGAGGGGAGGAGATGCTCCAGGCGCTGGAGCAGAGATTCCCCTGCAGCCCGTGGGGAAGACCATGGTGAGGCAGGCTGTCCCCCTGCAGCCCAGGGAGGTCCACGGTGGAGCAGATCTCTACCTGCAGCCCATGGAGGACCCCATGCCAGAGCAGGGGGATGCCCGAAGGAGGCTGTGACCCCGTGGGAAACCCACGCTGGAGCAGGCTCCTGGCAGGACCTGCGGATCTGTGCAGAGAGGACCCCACGCTGGAGTAGGTTTTCTGGCAGCACTTGTGACCCTGCGGGGGACCCATGCTGGAGCAGTCTGTGCCTGAAGGACTGCAGCCTGTGGAAGGGACCCACCCTGGAGCAGTTTGTGAAGAACTGCAGCCCGTGGGAAGGACCCGCATTGGAGAAGTTGGTGGAGGACTGTCCCCCATGGGAGAGACCCCCCCGCTGGAGCGGGGGAAGAGTGTGATGAGTCCTGCCCCTGAGGAGGATGAAGTGGCAGAAATGACGTGTGATGAACTGACTGTAAACCCCATTCCCCACCCCCCTGTGCCACTGGGGGGGGGGGGGGTAGGTAGAGAAGCTGGGAATGAAATTGTGCCCAGGAAGAAGGGAGGGGTGGAGGGAAGGTGTTGTGAGATTTGGTTTTATTTCTCATTACCCTACTCTGT
>JANZLQ010000078.1:6048009-6063498 GCA_026212715.1 Elanus axillaris | reverse complement strand
TGTCCAGCGAAGGAGGGGGGAGTGATAGAATGGCTTTGGTGGGCACCTGGCATCCAGCCAGGGTCAACCCATCACAACGGTGATGACTAAATGTATTAGTAATGTGGGAGTTTCATGATGTGACACTGATTGTAAAGGGATGGCCTGATCTGCACAGCCTGTTTGGGCAGTTTGCCTCAGTCTTTACCATCTTCCTCCCAAGTCTGTCTCCCAAAGAACTGGACGGGTAGTTGTTGGCTTCTTCGCTCTGCCATTGAGAAGGTGGAGAAACAAAAATTAGGCTATACTGTCCCTTGCTTCTCAATTAATAGGACTGTCCTTTCATATAGTAGACAGAACAACTGTGTCCGACAAGTGAATTTGAAAGAGCTGTGTCCCAGGAGGAGAGTAGATAAATGAAGTGGTGCTTTTGAAAAAAAAGCATGTCAAGGAAGACATCAGTGGGATCCCAACATCAGCATGCTGCAGCCTCCATCATAGGATGATGCCAGGCAGGTCCTGCCCTCCCAGGCAGATCCTGACTCCTGACAAGATCACATTGATGAGGAAGCAATGAAAGAGAGAGACACACTTATACCTCATCCTTGTTAAAAGATCTGAATATCATGGTACTTGGTAATATGATTTTATGTTTTGATAGCAACATTGTGAAGAATTCAAACAATAGTGCCTCCAGCAGCTGTGGAGAATGTTAAAAAATGCGACAGTAAATAAGAAACATTCTGCATCAGTTTCTAAGGGGGGGGAAAAACTAAGAAAAACCACCCCAAACCCAAGAAAATAAGAAAACAAAGAAATGTTAGAGTGTCTTGTTCATTAAGGGGGAACAGATGCAGTTTTGAATACCAAATCAGTATTGTAATAGGTAAACAGGTCTTACACATTTTAATTCTGTTGCTCTTACATTGCAGTTCAACTTGAAATTCTTCAAATGTCCATAATTAAGCTGCTAAAGCTCTTCTAGTGACAGTATTTACAGTGATTTTTTTTTTGTGGCAATATCTACTTTTTAAAAAATTCTTTTTATATACATTATACCTAGTGAACACAGCACATAGGATGCCACAGACTCTACTGCAGTATGAAGACCAACAAGCATCTCTTCCCCATAAACTGTGGGTTGGTTTTCAGCTGAAGACAAAAAGTATCATTTTGATTTTGAACTCTGTAATGTTAGCAGCTGGATTTTTGAAAAAAAAAGCACAGTTCTTTTCTAAAGACTGGATATTTTGTATGAAAACCCTTGTGAAAAGCCAATCTTAAGCACATGCCTAATTGATGGTTGAGCTTTAATGAATATCTGATTCAAAATGTTGCTGCTAATTTGGGCCACTTCACAAAAAATATCCTGTCTCCTATGATATTAGACACTGCTCTTAGGAAAAAACAAATAAGCAAATTATTTGAAGACATGAAGAAAGCATTGAAGTACATGTATTTCACCTCTATAGCTGTCATGTTAAAAAACAGCCATAAGGCATCCAGGATTTGGAAACTGTGTGGGGAGGGTTGATGTGTCTGTTTTTTAATGAGTCTCAAGAGTCACTTTGGTTTGGGTACCAAAGGTACGGGTTTGAGATCAAAACTGGATTTTGAATTGAAAGACAACCTATATACTGTTGTATTGAACAATAATGTGAAAATAATTATAGAAATACCAGGTTGGAAAGACCTCAAGGATCATCTGGTCCAACCTTTCTTGGCAAAAGCACAGTCTAGACAAGATGGCCCAGCACCCTGTCCAGCCGAATCTTAAAAGTGTCCAATGTTGGGGAATCCACCGCTTCCCTGGGGGAATTATTCCAATGGCTGATTGTTCTCATTGTGAAAAATTTTCCTGTTGTGTCCAATCGGCGTCTCCCCAGAAGTAACTTGTATCCTTTACCCCTCATCTTATCCATGTGACTCCTTGTTAAGAGGGAGTTTCCATCTTTTCTGTAGCCACCCTTTAAATGCTGGAACATGTTGATAAGGTCTCCCCTAAGCCTTCTTTTCTCAAGGCTGAACAGACCCAGTTCTCTCAGCCTTTCCTCATATGGCAAGCTTCCCAGTCCTTTGATCATCTTTGTGGCCCTTCTCTGGACCCTCTCCAGCCTGTCCACTCTATTTTGGGTAGTGGGGACCAAAACTGAACACAGTATTCCAGATGTTGCCTGACAAGTGCTGAGTAGGATTGGTGACAGGACTGTCACGCTGCTACACTGCTTCATAAACTACAAGTATTTATGCCCACTATGGAGTGTGTGTTTATAACCCATGCTTAAATAGTCCATGGAAAAATTAAGTTTCTTCAGCCTTAATTAAAGTAGAACTACCAGAATTTCACTTAGAGTAGTCAAGGACTTCTCGCTATTTGCGATTTACTTAAACAGAATGAATTTTTATTCCTACTTGTTATGTTTTAAACATACTGAGCTGACCTTAAACTACTAGATGTGTTTTACCACTGTTTTTAAATGATTAAACTGGAGCACCTCATATTTAGAAAAGGTGTCTACACTCAAGGTTTCTGTCATAACATGTGTCCCTCATTTAGAAAAAGCTGTGTTCCTATTATTACTTTCCTTCTAGGAATGATAGTTTTACTGCAGTGGTACAAACCTAGTGTGTCTATGCTAGAAGTCTTGTGACTTCATTGACTGACACTCAAATACTGATGAACTGTAGATCGAATAGTTATTCCACTTTGAAATATTTTCCTGTCTAGAATAGTTCATATTTAAACCCTAAAACCTGAGTAAATTTGTTCATTAAAGTAAAAGTGTGGTTTTAACCTGCATGATCTAAGTAGAGGAAGACCTATTTTTCAGTACTCCAGTCTACATGGCTAACAAGTTGGAAACTGTCAGGGAGTCTTGTTTCTGCTTTGCTAGTTCATATGAGAAAAATGAATTTTGTGTCTTCAGTAGAACTTGAGCTCGTCTTAATTACCATGCCAGTTTACGACTAAGCTTTACTGGCACAATGTTTTGACAACCCCTAACAGTTGCAACAGTACAACAGTTACGCCAACACAAAAACTCTGGTAGTTTGTCAGTGTTGTTTATGCGGTGGTGTCCAGAAAGAAAGTGCTAGTGTCCTGCATTGCCACAAGCAGTGCAGCTATGCCAGATTACTGGAGCAGTGGAAATTCTTCTGCTGTGGAATAGCTCTTAGCCAAATTAATTTAAGAATATGAGGAAAAGACAAATGCTGAGTTGCATTTGGAACAAGCCTTCCAGTTGCAACTAAATCGATACTATTCCAGTTTATTTGAAATTGAAATATTAAAATCAGTAACATAAATGGTTTATCTAAATCAATACCTATTAAGCCACCAGGAAAATGATTCTAATTACAAAATTTAATGTTGACTTTAACCAGCATTTGTGGGTTTTAATTTAAATTGAGGCTTGTTAAAATACATGCAATACTAATCGTTCTGATATTGATATTATGGTTACTGAATAATCACAGCCTTACTGAAATAAGAGGAAATGGATTTTTGTCTCAATTTTATATTTGGCTTTGCTTGGCATTTTCCATGGTGGGTTCTGTGAAACTGAAACATATAGAATCTGAGTTGGACTGCAACAATCCTTTGTTGCACAGATGCCATGACTGCTTTTTATTATCCATAGTTAAGCAGGAAAAAAAAAAAAGTGACAATGGTTTTATCTTAGTGTTTTCAGACATGGTTTATTTGTTTAATTGTAGTTTTTGTTAGCTTTCCCAGAAGTATTGAAGCTGTCTTTCCACACATTTCCACCTGACTTAAATCCATTCACTGCTGTAACGAGCTACTTTCATAACTATGTGAAATAAACTCTTCTGCAAATCAGTGACAAATGAGTGCTACTCAAATCAGAAGCAGAAGAATCCTATTTCCTGAAACTATTCAACAAGAAGAAAATTGATGGTCAAGGTTTAATTTTAAGGTAGCTCCATTTTACATATGGAAGAGAAGCTCAGGGCTTCTTTACTTATTATATAGTGTCTGCTAAGAACACAGGAATGAGAGTGTGTTTGAGTGAAAGTATGAA
This sequence comes from Elanus axillaris, assembly GCA_026212715.1. Classification (NCBI taxonomy): domain Eukaryota; kingdom Metazoa; phylum Chordata; class Aves; order Accipitriformes; family Accipitridae; genus Elanus; species Elanus axillaris. The sequence goes on along the minus strand of JANZLQ010000078.1, from coordinate 6,059,476 downwards.
CAACTCTGTCTACAGCTAAATTAATTTGCAGAGTAGCCTGCTCAAAAAAATACAGAAAACCTACACAAGCACTATGTTTTGTAGTCTTCCATCTAAGATATTTGCTGTTCTATTTCTGTGCTAGAGCAGAAGTCAGGAAAGAGAACAAAAGCAGCCTTGGTGCCCATTCTTAGCTGCGCCAAGGAATGGACAGAGCAGTGTAGTCTCATCTTGCCCTTTATTTCTTTAACATCCTCAAGGAGGGAAAAATGGCAGTGTTGTTGCAGTACCAACACAAGAGCCCTGTTGTCCAAAGAGATCTCTGATGAAGGTATTAAAGCCTTCATCCTTCATATAAGATTACTTGGATAGCACAAAATCTGAACTTTCACCTTTTCTCTGGCATCATGATTATGGGCCTAATTTTCTACACTTTAGCCAGGTTATTTTTTCACTGAATTTAAGGGGAAAGTTACCTGAGTTAGAAGTTATACAACTGGATACTGGAGTTACTCCTTCTGTCAGTTATTCAAGACTTAAACCATTACAGTTTTGCTGTGAAAGTACCTTATGCTGGCCAGTAATAGTGTAGCTGAGAAAAGGATTGGTATCTGCTTGTTTTCTACCATGTGATACTACAGGAATCAAAACAAAAGAACATTGAATAAAAAATCCACCTTTTTGTGTTCCTTGAGGTTTTTAACATATTACTTGAACATGAAGGGGTCAGAATTATTATGCAGTATAATCATTGAAGCATTAATATTTTTTTAGCTCATGTGTATACCTTATGGGAGAAATGAAGACTTCTAGTCTGTTGTACCACTTACCCAATTTTTACGTTCTTTTTCAACTGTTACAGTGTTAAGTTGTATTTTCATTTGGAATCAAATTGTGCTTTAGCTAATTTATTGTTCTGTCTCATAAAATTCAAATCACTAGAAGTTACTGGATAGTTTTACGTGGGACTCTGCCTACACAGGAGAGTTTTATTCATGTTGATGTCAGTGGTTTTACATTGCAATGACCTTATCCACTCAAGAATTATGAAAATATTTTAAAAGTTCTGGTGATGAAATATTTCAATAATAGTATTTTTAGGCTTTTGCTAGAGGTCATCAAGGGAGTTCTGAATGCAAGATGTTATGCTGTGATTTAAGCCAGGACCTCATGACAGGTCAATAATAAGGGTATGAAATGCTTTTAAAAGAAAAAGAATCATCTAATTGTGATTCCTTGCTTATTGAGGAGCTGCCCACGCCTTTGTTATAAGCCATCACTTCTGCTAGCTGATGACTTGGAGACCAGTAAGGCTTTTGATATGAGAACTTGTTAAAAGCCAAGAGCTTTTCTCAGAAAAAAAAGGCTATCTGAATTCCAAAGGACTAATAAGTCATGAATTTGAAATAAGTACTCAGACTTACAATCTTGTCTTCGGTTGACTTCCCAGTACTGAGAATGCTCAACCTATTAACCTTGCAGGATACACCACAATTGTAAATATTTATTTTTAAATTATATTTGTCTTAATTACAAACAATTGCATGCTTACACCTACAGTTGGGTTGCTTTTGTCAGGTGCAACTTGACATGACTATGTTAAATGGCTGTGAGTCAATAATCTTTCTGAATATGATTGTTGCATGGTGAAAATAGGCAGTGTTAGGGGCCCAGTTAAGAACTTATCACAACAGTAAGAATTTAATGGTTTACTTCACTAACCCCAATCCTTGTAGCAGTCAGTCTGGTTTCTCTTCCTGCTGCCTCACTGTAACATTTGGTATACATGATTTTTAAAAGTCATCTTACAAAGTGCATTGCAAATCAAGAGCCAACCAGTACAAGAAGTGTCAAAGTGTTATCACAGAAAATATAAAAACTTTAATCAAATGCAGTAGTTTTAGACATTTTCCAAGTATGAAGTAACGTATGTTCAATGCTACAATATTTAAAGTGGTATCTTTGCAAACCTGAGGCCTGTGAAAATGTATAGAGCAGACACAAGTCTGTAATACTGAACATACTGACAAATCATTGCAAGATGACATTTTATTTTACTATATTTCACTTCCCCTCAGCTCCCCAAGAGATTAAAATGTAATGTTGTGTACACAAATTCTTTAAAGTCTCTTGCAGACTGTTCTAATAGGCAGAGATGCCTTATTATTTATTTTCAGAAGAAATAGCTATGACATTTCAGTCATTCAGAATATCACGTGGCCAACATCAAAGCATATTTCCTGGACGTCTCTCAGCCTTCTTAAGAAGAACCTTCTCGACCTTCATTCACAGACATCAGCATCACATTTATCAGTGTAAAAGTATAGGTATATTTGCAAATGCTACTACTATCTGCAAAATTAATGACTTAATGGCTTAATGACTTCATGACTTACAAGCTCTGTAATCATCCTGTTGCAAGACCACTTGCAAAAGATACAATTGCAGTTGTCCCTTATACCTCTGAAAGCTCTGACAAATAATTTATTACCGTGATGCACAATAGTTGACAAATCATAATGGCTGAACTATTTGTTGGCTTCCAGAGTTAGACAAGTATCTAAGAAATGGTGCAAGCAGTAGGTGTAGAATTAAATGTAATAAACCATCTGTTGATTGTTCAAAGATCTTGCAGAGGCTGAACAATTAATTCCTTATCTCTGTGACTGTGCCAATGGTATCACAGCTGTTAATGCCAAAATTTAGTGTTGTTTGCCCATAACAAAGTATTTGAAGGCAGTCCACCTACTCAAACTCCACTGATACAGGATGTTTCTGAGCAGCCCTATGGTTTAAGTGCTGGCTGCAAATGCTCTAAAAACCACAATCTTTAGCAAATCTGGAGTCACATGAATGAAAACTGTCAGTCTATGTGGATGACTATGCCTGAAGTAACAAATAATCTTTGATTATGTTATGATGGGCAATGAAAAAAAGTAAAGAAATTCTTCCAGTCTATTCAGTGATACAGTTTTGTGGTGGGGTGGGGAGGTTGTCACTGAGGCAGTGAATGCAACTGTATGGCTGTCAAGAATACAAGGAAAGTATCAAAAATAGTAATAAAAACGTAAATGGTGCTTTGTGATTTCATAATAGTCTCCTAAACTGTAACCATTCTTGAACTTTTCAAGTTGGCTTAAGGACTAGGTATATGCAATCTTAGGTAGCAGCATATAAAGAAAAAATGACCTAGAGAAAAAAGTGTTTAGAGGAAGAGTGTTGAAGAGTAAATGTGACATTTACCATGCCAGTGAGAGGCTGTAGTAATTAATTTTATTTCTTGGGGTTTTTTCAGTTATTATAGTAGACATTTGAATACACCAGTTTTAAAGAAGGACCCTAGCCTGGAAATACCATCTCTGTGAAATAATTATTATGCTATACAGCATTTCTTGTAAGGGACTACAAGTTTCAATTTCTAGGTCTTAACAGCAAGCCAAGTTCATGATGTTAAATCCGCACATATATCCTATATTGATGCTACTGAGAGAAGGAAAGAGATCAGTGCATTAGTGAATGCAATGAATAAAAAAATCAAGCTATGAACACTAACAGGATGCCTACCAAGGTACTGGAAACCAAGAGATTGTGCTCAGGAGGTAAACACTAGGCCACATCTGGAATTGCATCTTTCAAATTAGAGAAGCTGAATGGAGTTATAATAGTTAATGTGTGTCCAAGTATTTTCAATAGGAAAGGTCACAGAAATAGGGACATGTTACCAAAAAGAAGAAAGGTAATGTAAAGCAGCGGAGCAAACAGGAGATATATCTTCTCCTTGTCCCTATTAAGGGTTGATAGAGAATGTCTGTTTTAAGAGAATATGCAAATAGTTTTCTTTTCTAAAAAGTGTCATAAAATTGATCATTTTCAAAAGCAGTGTGTATCTGGCATTGTCCTGGATTCTGCCCTTGGTTGTTAAAATTTGTGTCAGTATTCATCCTGAGCAGAGATTATTCTCCCTCCGTAGCATCTGCTACTGCAGTTGTCAGAGATGGAGTTCATGGATAACATGAACTATTGGCTGGACCCAGAAGGGCATTTCTTGTGCTCCTAATTACTAAATCCAACAGAATGGTGGGAGATCCTTTCCTGAGGCTAAGAGCAAGGGTGGGAGGAGAGAACTGTAACACAAGACAGGCCATCTTCTGTCCTAGAAACCTATGTTTACGTCACGTTAGATACAGTATGAGACCAAACCTTCAGTGCTACTACAGCACTACTTGTTCAAGTTTGAATGAAGCTAAAGCAATCTGATGGCTGCCAAAAAAAGGAGAAAATATTATGGCCATGTATTGGAACAACTTTAGTGTTTTTACCCAGCACTATAAAGGCAAACAAAGTGAACATCTGTTATATTTCAACATTTGCTTTAAAAAAGAAAATTTCACACAAGCTCATACCATATACAAGTATATATGTAAGCGTAAACTTCAACTCATTTCACTGAAGTTAATTCACAAGGGATTTTAACTCATATAACATGGTTATACCAAGACATAGAATAGCATCAGTGGATTTCAAGGTTTTGAATATTGGAATATTTCCTTCTGTACACCAGAAAGAAAATATGGGTGAGATGCATGTTCTTTGTCTTGTATCTCTGAGAAATCCTTTGGTGCCTAGGAATTACACAAAATATTTTTTCTCATAGGAGGTGGGAGTATGCAGAATGCTTTTAGTCACCTGGCCCTGAGTAAAAGAATGTCTAAGAAATTCCTGAAGGAAAAGATCATAGACTTCAATCTGTTCTTTTTTATTATTTTTAAGGGGGTAGGTGTGGTTTTAAAAGTAGGCATTCCATTCACCGAAAAGATGTGTTTTGTAGTTGTGTAGTGTGTGGCTTTGGGTTTTTTAGGATATTCTGCTATTGTGTAGTTTGCATGTCACCTTTAATATAGTGATTCAGACATCAAAATCTTTGTTTAAAAAGTATTGTTCATATCAATCGGCCCAAATTATTTTTAACAATCATAGATTTGAGAGCACTAGCTGATCTCAGCATTGATAAAAGCAGTTATGATGCAGATCTCCTCCTTTTAGCTCTACTGCTTTACTACACCTCACAGCTTCTTATCTGCTCCAATCCTAAAAAAATGGAAGTTTTTTCTGGAATACCCTTAAATAGCAAACTTTTGTATATGCTCAAAATCAACCATATAATTTAGCAGCAAGGAAGAAAAGGAGGAGTGTTAAAAGAGGGCTTTTAATATCTTGAAAAACAAGTGACTGTTCAAACCTTGATGCTGTAGGTTATTGCTTTTCCTCGTCTCTGCTACTTGTTCCTTGCTTTGTGTTCATCTGAAAGGGAGAAAAATAGGTGATAGGTGTTACTCACTCATTTGATTTCTCTTGCTATTGAGATTAACAGTAATCTATTAACATCTTCCTGCAATGCATTATTCATTTATTTGTGAACAAATTATATTGCATTTTAGGGACTAAACTATGCCATTTTGATATGAACATCTGGATATTTAAAACAAATATTAAAAACTGATCTAGCTGCTTTCTTTTCCAACTGCTTCTTAAAATTTAGCCTGAAGAGAGGCAGAACAGCTTAAAGGAAATTTAGAGAGATGTTCAAACTTGGAGAATATAATAAAATTTACTCTACACCAACAGTTCCCAACTATTATAGGCAGTTTTTGCAACTTGCCCCATCCTAGCTTTTGCATCTGTAATGCCGTATCTCTTCTCTAGATACAAGGTGCTGCAGATCTGGGCAACAGGGAATGAGGAAATAGGCAGAACTGGTAGGGTTATATAGCAGGGTTTCTCCTCCTTGCTCTCTGCGCATGCTTTACTAGTGTCTGGAGGAGAAAAGCAGTGCTGAGGGCCTTAGTGATGGGTGAAGAAGAGTCAGAGACACAGCACTGCCTGCCTGTTCTCAGCCTGTGAACCTACAGGACACTCTCTTTTTAAGAGATGAAAATAAAAGAAGCATCAACAGCTACACTGTAAGGAAGTAACTGGCTTCATGATGGAAGGGGTTGTGGGCAATATGATATATCTTGCTGTTAGAAATGGGTTTCACATTGTTCCATATGGCAAGCAAACAATAGAATAGAGTCTAGAGGCAGAGTGAAAAACAACTCTCAAAGATGAGTTCCCAGTGTTTTGCTTCAAACCGAGAGGGAGTTTTAAGTTAGGTTCCAGCAGAGTCTGTCCTAAGGTCATTTCTATTTAATCTTATAATTAAGCACTTGGGTAGTGGAAAGGAGAATGTGCTTACAAAATTTATGAGTAAGAGCAAGCTGGAAGAGAGGGCAAGTACTGTGAAGGGCAGAACTATCTTAACAAATTGGAATCATGGTCCACAATCGGCAGGCTAAATTCACTTAATAGATCTGGAAAATCAACACTTAGAAAGCAGAAATCAGATACACAGAAACAAAATGAGGAATGACCATGTGTCAGTTATACAGCAGAAAGAATATCTAGAGCTTATTCTGCATAGTAAGATAAATATAAGCTAATAATACAGTAGTGTCACAAAAGAGTGAAATAATGTAGTTTGGGGGAGATATTTGCAGGAAGGTCATGAATGAGATAATGAAGCAAATTGTTCTGGTATGCTCCGCACCGGTGAGACCGCGGCTGGAACGTGGTGTCTGGTTTTTGCACCACACTCTAAAAAGATGTAGATAAACTGTCGGAGGTGCAGGAGAGATCAACAGAAATGAGAGGTTCAGTCTGGATGGTTTCCCAAGGCCTCATCTAGCCCTACATTTCTGTGAAATAATTTTTGAAAGTTTTATCTTCCATTTGCCAAATGTACTTTGCTTATTGCACTTTTGTAGCTTTCCCATTTTCACCAGGACTACATGACTTGTAAGCGCCAATTTGTCCATTGCAACTGTTTGAAACATGAAATCCTGATTTAGTTGAAATCTCTGAGTTTTAATACTGACTCCACTGAGACCAGGATTTGGCCTGAAATGTTTATCAAAATGTAATATTTACTTCTCAGTTTTGTTTTGTACTGTATTTTTATTCTGAAGTTTACAGTAAACATTAGTTGTGCATAAAAGTAATTATTGTTATCAGCATGAAGGAATTATTGGGTCTAGATGAATAAATGTAGGATTGAAATTTAGCAGGTTCCATGTTTCTATCCTCAGTATAGTTGCCTTTTTGCCCTGGCCATGTTCTCTATGCCTTGAACTGCATCTCTTGTAAAACAATGATTCACAGCTAATTTTTGAGGATTATTTCTTGTTTGTATGGTTTTGAGTAAGAATTCTGCTAAACATTTTTCTATGGTAATGTCATTTGTTACATTTTCGATAACTATTCTCTATTCTTTCAAATCCATTAGAAGGTGAAGTAAACTTATAATTAAGTATGCAGTCAGCTCTTCAGCAGCATTTGTAGATTACAACTATCACAATTACAGGAATTCTAATTTGGAGATTTATATGGCTGGAGAAATGGGCTGACAGAAGCCTCATGAATTTCAACAAGGGGAACTGCAAAGTCCTGCACCTGGGGAGGAACAACCTCAGGCACCCCCAATATATGCTGGGGCTGGAAAGCAGCTTGACAGAAAGGTCCCGGGAGTCCTGGTGGACACCAAGTTGACCATGGGCCAGCAGTGTGCCCTTGTGGCGAAGAAGGCCAACAGTATCCTGGAGTGCATTAGGAGGAGAATTGCCAACAGGTTGAGGGAGGGGGTTCTTGCCCTCTGCTCAGCACTGGTGAGGCCACACCAGAGTGCTGTGTCCACTGCTGGGCTCTCCAGTACAAGAGAGACATGGACATACTGGAGAGAGTCCAACGAAGGGCCACTAAGATGATGAAGGGAGTGGAGCGTCTCTCCTAAGAGGAGTGGCTGAGGGAGCTGGGACTGTTCAGCCTGGAGAAAAGAAGGCTTGGGGGGGGACACACCTCATCAATGTGTATAAATGCCTGAAGGGAGGGTGCCCAGAGGACAGAGCCAGGCTCTTTCCAGTGGTGCCCACTGACAGAACTAGAGGCAATGGGCACAAAGTGAAACACAGGAGGTTCCCTTTGAACATCAGGAAACACTTTTTTACTGTGAGGGTGACGGAGCGCTGGCACAGGTTGCCCAGGGGTGTTGTAGAGTCTCCATCCTTGGAGACAGATGCTCAGATGCTGTCTGGACATGGTCACAGGCAACTGGCTCTAGGTGGCCCTGGCTGAGCAAGGGGGATGGACCAGATGACCTCCAGAGGCCCCTTCCAACCTCAGTTGTTCTGGGATTCTGTGATTCTTTGAGTACCTTGGCATCAGAAGTAGCTTTCACCTAAATATTGCTTGAAAGAATAGGGCACTACAGAGACAAACAATGTGAAATATTAGCAAAAAGCATATGGTTAAAAGAAAAATAAGTTACTTTTTCTACTTCTGTGAACAAAGAACCCTGAGTGCAATTATTACCTTGTAAGAGTATTCATCCCATCAGTAATTTTGTTGAGAGATGTCTGGGAATATTTTCTTCTCCTAGATGGCCATTTTCTGTCCTTGCTTCTTTTACATCTAACATCCAATTTAATAACTTGTCTTTTTCTCTGAGCTTTCCTCTGAAATTTATTCTCTCCCTTCCTGAATATAATACCTTTGTTTTATATTTAATTTTAAATAAAAGAACTAATTGCGTCCTTTTCATAATAAGCCCTCATGCTGTACTATCTTTGAAAAGATTAAATATTTAGTTTTCTCTCTCTATTTACTTTGCCAATCTCCTTTAAAGAAGGGTTATATTTACTTTGTAAAACATAAATTTTTACGTTTTATGTAAATGTAAACATAATTTCCTAAAAATAAGAGTATATATCCACTTTTGTAGTTTGTGTAGCAGAATAAGATGGGTTATAGATTTCTTTGTCATGTATAGTGTCGACTATATGTTGTGGTTTAACTCCAGCCGGTAACTAAGCACTACGCAGCCGCTCACTCACTCCTCCCCACAGTGGGATGGGGGAGAGAATCAGGTGAAAAAAAAAGTAAAACTCATGGGTTGAGATAAGAACAGCTTAGTAGAACAGAAAGGAAGAAGCTAGTAATGATAATAGCAACAATAATAAAATGACAATAATAATAATAAAAGTATTGGAATATACAAAACAAGTGATGCAAAATGCGATTGCTCACCACTCACCGACAGATGCCCAGTTAGTTCCCAAGCAGCCATCCCCCCGCAGGCCAACTCCCCCCAGTTTATATACTGGATGTGACGTCCCATGGTATGGAATACCCCGTTGGCCAGTTTGGGGCAGCTGCCCTGGCTGTGTCCCCTCCCAACTTCTTGTGCCCCTCCAGCCTTCTCGCTGGCTGGGCATCAGAAGCTGAAAAATCCTTGACTTAGTATAAACATTACTTAGCAACAACTGAAAACATCAGAGTGTTATCAACATTCTTCTCCTACTGAACTCAAAACATAGCACCGTACCAGCTACTAGGAAGAAAATTAACTCTATCCCAGCTGAAACCAGGACACTATAAGACAGACTATTCATTCCATTAGACTACCTGCCCTCTTGTCATGGATCATTTAACATGTACTGTAGGATTCTCAGTGATTAAAAAAATATTATTATTTTTGAACAATTTAACTAATATCAGGTTTTTGTTAGGGAGGTGTCTAATTTACTTCATCTTCCTTCTGTTGCAGGCCTTTTTACATCCTTGTAAGGTTTCATACTTAGAAATTCAAAGGTAGGCATTTCTCCAAGGCTTAAAACTGTTTTACCGTGTGTTTTTCTGAATAGAAGTCCCAGTCCATAGATGTAGTTGTCCTTGAGATTTTATTTTCCCTCTTCCACCACCTGAAGTTAACATTGTACACCAGGCTACACAGTGAGTATGTATTTTTAGCTCAGACTAAATGTCTCCATTCTGTTTCCTTACAGACACTTCTTTTCAAAGTTATCCTTAAGGGATTACTTAGTAAAGCTTTAACGTTACAAACTTTGTTCCAAGCAGAATTTACACACCTGAAAAGCAAACTCCGAATGTAAAAGTTCTGTTAAGTCTGCTGAATAACTTAAGAAGCTAGAACAAGTGAAGCATTTAGAACATGTACTACAAATTACCCTTTTATCATTCTCACTCATGCTACCTGAGTCCTTCTTGGTCTTCTCAGGTACCTGCCTTAGAGACCCTGGGTTTTTTTTTTTGAAGACATATCTGGAGATCATTGAAAGATGTGATTGCAGCAGATGTCACCATCCCTAACCCAAATTAGTTGCCTATTGCAATACAGGTGGGCAGTGTGATAACTGGCCTGAGTAAATGTCCTCTGCTCCATGAGGGTGAAGTCCGTGCTGCTGCAACTTCACTGCTGTGGATATTAAAACCCTAAACTACCAGTAAGTATGACAATCGCATTCCTTGGCTACTGTGTGGACCTATCTTTTGTGTATGTGGAGTTAACCATACTATAAATTGCATCTCTCCATCTAGAAACAAGGAGGGGGGTTAAATGTTTATATATTTGGGATATGCAGCTATTTGTTAGTTTGCCATTTACTAAATAACTGCCCACAGCTAGGCAGGTCCATGATCTGAAGGATTTGTCTGTTAACTGGGCTGTCATAAACTGAGGAAGCAGTAGAGCAAAGCTATCTTATATATAATGTAAGAAAAACACTGAAGTATGCATTTTAATATCTAGCATGATAAATGTTTCTTTTCCATAGCTGATGGAGATATATTAGTGAAATATACAGAATTTTAATGTTAAATTTGCAGTTCACTTCTTCAGAAAAATGTAGAATCTTATGGCAATGTTTCTTTGCTTATCCTTTATGTATGCAATTTGCTGCATTTTGAAACTCATATTTATCTTAGAATTGAATGAATACTAATATATAACAGAATGTATCTGCATTCATCCGTCACTGTGATATTATCTTGTGCAGCTCCCCACTTTCCTTTCTGCCTGCAATGCCATAGGACCTTCCTTTACTATTTATTCACCCTTGGTTTCTGGTCTTCATCTCATAAATCATGTTGACAATGAGCTAAATCCAAAATACATTCTATCTTTAACATGATATTATGTTTTGCCTCTTGGGCCCAGTTAGAGAGTACATAAGAAAACAGATTTTAATTTTGTAAATTTTCTTGTATTCTTTTTAATACCCCTATGATCTTTCTCACTCTCTACTTATTTTTCTATATTGGGTCTGCATGGCAAGGTTTTGGTAGCAGTGGGGCCACAGGGGTGGCTTCTGTCAGAAGCTGCTAGAAGCTTCCCCCACATCTGACAGAGCCAATACCAGCCGGCTCCAAGTTGGACCCGCCGCTGGCCAAGGCCAAGCCCATCAGCAATAGTGGTAGCACCTCTGGGATAACAGATTTAAGAAGGGAAAGAAAAAAACCAAAAGCAGCGCAACAGAAACTGCAGCCAAAGAGAGGAGTGAGAACATGTGAGAGAAACAACTCTGCAGACACCAAGGTCAGTGCAGAAGGAGGGGGAGGAGATGCTCCAGGCGCCAGAGCAGAGATTCCCCTGCAGCCC
>JANZLQ010000078.1:6034381-6047502 GCA_026212715.1 Elanus axillaris | reverse complement strand
GGGAGGGGTGGAGGGAAGGTGTTGTGAGATCTGGTTTTATTTCTCATTACCCTACTCTGTTTGATTTGTAATAAATTAAGTTAATTTCCCCCAAGCTGAGTCTATTTTTGCCCGTGACAGTAATTGCTGAGTAATCTCCCTGTCCTTACCTTGACCCACAAGCCTTTCATTATATTTCTCTCTCCTGTCCAGATGAGGAGGGGAGTGACAGAGCAGCTGCATGGTGCTTAGTTGCTGGCTGGGGTTAAACCACAACATTTCCTAAATGACTTATTCAAATATCACTTGATTGCCAGTTTTATTTCTTTAGTCTTGATCCACCCAACTCCTCTTAGCTTTCTACCTCTGTGCTAATTTGCTGCTTGGTTCTTTCAGCCCTTTCAATGCCTTTTCTGCCTATTCATATTGACACTCATGTTTTGACTTCCTTAAATTTGTGGGTGTTAGTAATTCACTTGATTTGGAAGAATGATACACATTTCTTCATTGGCTCACGTATTCTAAAACAAACTGCTTCTCTGTTGGCACCAGCTTACACGTGGTTTGCTTAAAAATTGGTTCCAAAGCAAAAAAAAGAGGCTTCACAAAAAAGTTTTAAGCACAGCATATGTATAATTACCATCTGAACAATTATTAATACAATGTTTTTCAACCCATAGGCATGAGGCCTCTGTCAATTTATTTGACATAAATTAAAATGGAAATTTAATTCTTCTTACAGTAAAGATTTACTACAAAGACTCAAGCTGAGATTAAAAAAATGCTTCTGATGATCTGAATGAATATAGATAATATACTCCTAAATAGAGCAGAATGTTCATATATATATATTCATGTTCACATTTTGCATATTATTTGCAGCAGCTGAGCTTCTGTACTTCTGATTGTAGTATTTGATTGCTGGGGCAAATTGCTTGCTTGCTCTTTCTCTCTACACTTCTAAAATGTGTGTATCATTTCTTTTTGTAATACTATAAGAATTAATGTTAGTAAACCAAGGATAAATTATTATCCATTGGCCTGATAACAATCTCATTTATATCAATATAATTCCACTGAATATGATTAGTCCAAATATTTGCTAATTTTTTCTTAATTTCCTTGCAAAAAAACTAACTTCTGTAATCCTTAGAAAATTCCACTGATACTTGTTCATTAAGCTTTAGTAAGTGATTGAAAGTAAAAGGGATTTACTGTATTTCTCTTTTTCTGATGATACCTATTAGTTTACTTATATTGTTGTAGTGTCAAGAAAGCAGCAGTGTTTTATAGTACAAATACATAGCGTAAGTATGATCCTTTCCAAAAAGAGATCAAAATCTCAGCATTGGTTCAGAGTCCCAGGTATGACTGACAAAGTATAAAAAATTTAAAATACAGTGTGAGAATAAATCTGTAGGCAGCTGGCTTAAAGTATACTATAATGTCAGATAATATGGCCAAACTGCAGACCTGAAGATGTAAATACTTGTTATAAAACTCCTGCAGTAAGTCCTGGTAATTGCTAATGTTAATCATACCATACATAGACAGTCATTCACTATATCCCAACTAACTTGTTGCTGTCTTTGCTTTGGCAGAGATTGATCCCTGCTTTGTTCAAGGAAATGCAATTTGTATATTCTTGGCATAACTAGATAACCTTAAACTCTATAATCAGTTTCTGATTCTAATAGATATGTCCTGAAAGAAATTGAATTTCCTTCCTCTACTTCAGGCTGAGCTTATAACATTGTTTCGTAATTCTTTAGTACCTTTCATGTAAGCTAATAAAACATACTTGCAAGTATTGTTGAAAGAATATTACTAATACTGCAAAGTTAAGCACAAAAAATTACACAAAGTTGTAATAGGGCAATTGCCTTTACCCATGTGATATAGTTTTTAATTGCAGAGTCACACTATTTCTTCACAAGGCTCATGCTGCATTGAGGAGAAAAAAGGGTGGTGCTTATTTGTAAGGAAGCTTTTGATACTGCATTTCTTCCTAAGGGTCTGAGACGCAGCCCCTATGTTCTTGCTGAGTGTAGGTCACTCTGTCAGTCAGCTTGCTTTTGAGTATCAGTTTGTTACCTAATTATGAACACATCTTTCACCTTGCAGAAGCCTAAGCTGCGTCACCCCACGTTTGCAACTTGAAACCTTCCAGATGCCAAGTGTCAAAGAACAACCATTATTTCTAAATGAGCCAAGACCCTCAGCCATGTGCAGTATGGCTGGCACGATGATAACTGATGAACAGATTAACAGTGAAAAGGCAACCGGGAACAGCTTTTGAAACAACTCTCATCAGGGCAGCAGTATGTGATTTTACATCATGGGACTCTCCTTTTTCTTGTAGTCTCCAGACTAATTAACCAAGCAGTTTGCCATCTCTACAGCAAGCAAGAAAGGATGCTGCAGAAAACACGCTCAATTGCCACACTTACCATGTGCACTAAGCATTGTGGGGGTTATATGATCATTTAATTAGAGGCTATATTAATATAAATATGCACAGCAAGTGGAAATTAAGACATCACAGGCAATCCTAATCCTGGCATTTCAAAACTTGTAAAAATGCTTTATTATTTTGTATTAAAGACTTTTTTTTTTTTTAATGTGCCATTGCCTGTGGTTTTATCAATGCATGTTGAATAGAAAGAAGTGTCATAGCTGACATCTGCAGAGGTCATCAGCAAAGCAGTAACTGCTATATTAACTGTAGGAACTCCTGCCAACTCAGGCTGACAAGCCAGCTCATATCAGCAGAGTGGTTGTCATCCTTTACATGGGCCGTTTCTAGCCTTGTTTCAAAGACAGTTGGTTGCAGCAGAGTAACAGTGAGACCTCAGCAGTTTTGTCTCACCTTAAAATCCCCCTGATTTTTCTACTGAGATTGCCTTCCTCAGCCCCAACCCTCACTGCCGGTCCTCCTGCAGGGAGGGTGCAGGCTGGATAATCCCCATTCTGTTCTTCAGCTGTTGTGCCTACTCAGCATCACAGCTGCTTGCCTGAAATCCAGTGAGTCATTTTCAGCATCACCATCTACTCCCGTTGCTTCTTCCAAATCTGCAGATACATTTATGCTGCACGCTGCAATGCAGTGGATGCATAAATCACCTACTTACACACAGACACGTACTGCAAGTATCCCAATAGCTGCAGCATGGAGCTCAGATAGGTTAATTTTTCTTGCCAAGAATTCTCCTTTTACAAGCTGGTCTGCTTCTGCTGCCTGGTTATACACTTGGCTGCACCTGTTTAAAGTATCCTGAAAGAAAATGCATATCCAGTGCTGTGATGACAACCACCATAAATGATTTTGTGCCTCACAGAGAGTCTTTGATCTAGAAAACAGTGTATTTGTAGTTGGCAGCCAATACATGTTTTAAAATCAAATGCTTGTTTAATGAAGGGGAACACTGTGTGTGTCTTTTGATATTCTGTAACTGGATTCATCACTGCTTACAGTACATGACAGATTTTGAAAAATAAAGCTGCTATGGCTTTCCTTTCTGTACTACTGCCTACTGGGATTGCAGATATTATAAAGTTATTCTTGGAGCAATTAGAGGAGTGGCAGTAAAGACAATATCTTTGAATCTCTGCTTTAAAATTATGCATTAAATAATTATAGTCTATAATTTTATATAAGAGACAATATGTGGCTCCACTAAGCCACACTGACAGTGATAAGTCTGAAAAGATATGAAGAATTTATCTGAAAATTTCTAAAGTCAGAAAAATTCTAAAGAGAGAAAATAAGAGCTCAGAGAAACCTTACCCTTCAATGGGAAAACTTTTAGCTGAAGGTGGCATGTCCAGAAAGTAAGCAAATGAAAATGAAAAAAATGCAAGACAAGAGGAGTGTTAAGAAACTAGAAACTTTGATATCTCAGAGCTAACTCAGTCTTCTACTTCAGAAGAAAATAAATCACTGTGACATAAGCCGGACTTGCCAGAAAGATTTCCACTAAAATTAGCAGCAGTGAAATAATTAATAATGGTGATATCTGGATTTCCAAAGTTATGTTTCAGAACTTTTTACAGCACCCTTGTACCAGTCAGAACTACTGTTTCTCTGAGGCCGTTGGTATGGACATAGGCCTGGCAAGGACTTCCTGGGACAATTTTGCTACTCTCTCCCTAATGTGGGTCACCACATATGTTATCCTTCCATTTACTGATTTACTAATCTTCATCTTGAAATGACTTAGGTTTTTTGTTATCATTACTCCCATTGAAAAGCTGTCCCAGAGCCTCAAAACTTTCTGTGGATTAAAAATATTTTTCTATTTCCTAGGTTAAATAATATATTAATGATCCATTTTACATTTCTTATAAAACCCCCTGTCCTCTAGGTTGTATCTCTTTCTCCGAAGTGTCATTTTCCGTCTGATTTCTGTGTGGTCATTTTCCCCGGCAACCTTAATTTTTGCAGATTAGGTACACTGCACTCTTTCAGTCATATGTCAGAGAGGGGCTCTGTGCTCTTTATCATCTGAGTAGCCATGGTCTAGTGTGCATTCACCTCTCCTGAAGGGTACACAGAGTGTATTCAGCATTTGACATGAAACCTCAGCAATTTTAAAAATAGTAATATTCAGGTATCTTTGCTGGAAACACCTCCCTTTTACATTCTTCACGACACTTGCCTTTTTCACAGCTATGCACGTTTTGCCTCGTAGTTTGACTGGCTGACAGTTTGCTGACAGTTTTTTGCGACTGTCTTACGTGTTTCTTTTCTTCTGGTATTTCCAGCCCCCAGCTCATCGTGAAGATTCTTCTTGTCGCTCACCAGCAGCATGACAGACCATTTACGCTACACGTTTAATTCCATTTTATTATTCTGTTCATTAAGGGCATCCAAATTTTCCCAGTCTATAGCCTCGTCTGTCTCTGGATTGATGACCAACATATGTTGTTACTGCCAGAAAGCAGAACCAGAACACTGGACCTGAACCAAAAAGTAGCTTGAATCTCTATTTTTTGAATCAGAACAGAACCCAAACCTTACTCAGAAGGCCTTAAATTGCAAGTGAGGTTTTTTGTTGTTAATGATTCAACTTCAATTTTTTGAACTTTTGCTACTGCAGGACTTCAACCAGCACAAGCTCTGCTTTTGTACCGTGGTGCTACCCTGTGCTGCTCAACAGGCACCAGCAGGACCTCTTCATCATGGTGATATCCTAGATGAACTTTAATTAAACTGTGCCTGGCAAGTGAGAGCCAGCCATTGCAATGAACTCTCCTCTGCCCCTAGTGCTAGCAGTGGTCTGCAGAAGCCTACTGTGCTCCATCAACCTGAAGGTCCCCAGCAATCCCACCTGTGTACTTCACTGGATAGCAGTGTGGGGGTTTCTTTACCTCTTTGCATATGTACACTTGACATATGTGCATACATATGTTAGTTCAGTACCCTGTGTATGCAGGCGCAGATTCACAAGGGATGGAACATCCATCTCCTCCTCCTCCTCCAGCACCTTGCAGGCACCACTCTTACGTGCAGTTTAGTACAGATTCGCAAGTTCATTCTAGGTCCTCAACTGTATTTGCCAGGGTTGGAGGGGTGGTGGGGAGGCTGGTGTGCCTAAGCTCTGACAGCGAGGAGACTTATCTTTGCTGGCTCTTTAGCTACACTACACATTTTTACAAATTCCTGTCTTTAACATTAAAAAATATTCTTTCCACATTTTAGAAATTTCCTTTATAAGCATAAGGGTAGAATTACAATTCTGATTTATTTTTTCAGCTTCTACTCTGGAGACAAAGTATGCAAAAGAAAATATATTTAATGGAAAATTTTTCATTCCTGTAATTGTGGAAAACATAGGGTTCTTTTTTTTTATCTCCTGAGAAATCTGACTCTAACTGCATAATTAGGTGGCTGTAATACAATGAAAAATTGCAGCTTCAAAAGAGATATACCTGGTTTGATATTTCATCCAAGTAAATATTCTTCTGGTCTAAAATTACACAGGATGGAGCAATAAAGTATGGTAGAAATTCAATCAGTGCTTGGGTTATGCATTTGTATGTCAGTGCATCTCTTATTGATACAAGCAGTGTATCTCTTATTACCTACAGATATGTTGTGAAATCTTGAATATATAAAGCGTGTAAAATTCTTTTGCTACAACCATGGCTGCCTTGCTGCATTATATGTGACATGAAGTTGAAGGTCAGCTCTTGTTTTCCATGGAGAAAATGGAAACCTGACATGACCTGGTCAATGAAAAATATTTAACTAATGTTCTCTAGGTTTATTCTGTCCCAAAAGCTGAACAATAATAAAGTTGATAAACCATTGACCAGATATTTATTCTCCAAGCAGTTGTCGTACAGCACTCAAGCCATTAATAAAAACCCTATGTTTTAAAAAGCCATCTCTTAGTTCACTAAACATTACCAAACATGTCATTTTAGCTTTGTTTTCCTCTTTCACAGAAGTGAAGATCTGCATGACCTGGTAGTTACTGCCATGTTTATTGACAAAACATCTCAAAATAACATCTAAACATGATATAAACAGCACATAGGGGAAGAAATTACAGTAACTGACACAACAGATGGATAGACAGCATTTTGATCTTCTAGTTACCTGCTGCCAAAGTCAATCCAAATAACACAGCTCTAAAACACTATGGGCCACAAGGGAGAGATAAAATAAGTTGATCTGTTAGTTGACCTAATGAAATCTCCTTTGCTGGTGATTTGTATTCCATATCCGTGTGGTCATCCAGCTTCTTCCTCCTCCATATCTCCTCTAACCTCCCCTCCATTCTCTCTCTTCTTCCCTTGCAGCCACCGAGCTTGCAGGATGGCACGTGGCATGGCTGGTTGCGATCTAAGCAGACTGTCGACTCATGCTGAGTAGGAGCACTAATTAAGGTGTCCTTTCTATTAGGCTCTTCTATCCAGCTGCCTATTGTCAGAAAATTTGTAGGAGCTCACTATGTTTGAGATCTCGGTCCATCTGTCAGATTTGTCTGAAATGGGCCAGTTGTTTCCACCATGATCAGGAGTCAGCGGAGATACAGGTAGCCACAGAACCCTTGTTTTCTTAGGATAGCCACTTAAAAAAAACACCTGAAAGGGAAATAGTTTAAATTAAAGGTTTTGTTTGTTTGTTTCAGTTAAATCAATTCTGCAGGGATGGATGTGAACTGGGATGGACTCTGTATCCTTAAAACTTTGACAAAACCAATCAAAACAGCCTCTTTCTGGAGCAGAGGATAGAAGCGATTCTGGTCCTGGACTGCTCTAATGAAAGCTCAGAGTTTGAGACAATCCACCCAGAAAAAAACAGTAAACTTCTTGCATTTACTTGGCAAGGACAGCTCTTTAGAGAATTATGCAGTGAATAACACTCATCGAAGTCCTTATAACTCAGCTGCCTGCATTTCCACTTGAAAAATAGTTCTTTCCATCAATCCTATCTATTGTAAATTGTCCTGCTTTTCCATGTAATATTCTGATTTTTCCTTTACACCTCTTGTTTTCATTAACATATGTAAAACAGTCTTCTATCCCATCATGGAGTGGGATGGATCATGGTATTACTAATCTCACAGAAAAACACCAGTGCTGCAATTTTCATTTGCAGAAACAAGAGACATCATCTGGGAAAATCAGTCTGGTGGTGCAATTTAGGTGCTGGACAGAAGAGGGTGCCCTTCAGATAGCTTGAGCTAAAAAAGACCTTGGCCGTGGACACTGAAAACATCTAGCGGTGGGCAAACTCCCAGAGCAAAAAGAAAACTTTCCCAGGGCAGCAAGGCTGTAGAAGCCCCGCAGCCTGCGCTGCATGTCCCGGAGAAGGGCTCGCTCGCATGCTGCAAGCTGCTTGGATGCTTTAATAAAGACTGCCATAGAGCTCCACGTGAACAGCAGGGGTATGAAATTACTAGTCTCTGGACTAGTGTTTCGATGTGGATAGAAATCCTGAGCGCAGCGTGCTGGGAGCGAGCTATGCTGTTAATATTTCTGCTGCATTCAGAAGGTGGCCTGAAGCTTATAGATTTAATGTTGGATATGTGCACCAGAGTCTCCATACTGTTCAAATCAATGCTTTAGAAGGTTGTCACTTACTTAATCAAGACTGTATCTCATAAACCATCTGAGGAAACAAATCCTGTTTGTGCTTGGCTGCCTGCATGCAGATGTGATTTTTGACTCATACTGCTGAATTCCCTGACATGTATACTCCTACAGGGGGTAAGTTTGTATTGGCTGTGTTGAACAAGCAAAAATGCTTCCACATTGTAAAACACTCCCGTAACATTGATTCAAGTTTAATCAATTACACAAGGTAGTTCAGAGAGTAGTTATAGCTGTGCGAAGAGTTTTATTCAGAGTTAGAATTTGACTTAGTGTGATAACCAGGCAATAACTCTGAGTCAGCTGTCAATTTCTGTAGAAATGAGGCATCAGCAGAGCTTAAAGATCTGCTCCAAACATTTCTATCAAATAAATCATATCTCCTGAGTGGGTATTTCCACCATTTCTGACAAGGAAGAAAGAAAATACTGTCTTTGGGTAGATCTAGGGAAGCTAAATAAAGCTGTGATGATTGCAAGCCAACTGTGTCTACATGTAGGATTAATGCAAATGTTCGGTGCGCAAAGAAGCTTTTAAATCTTGATTCGCACTCTGTTTTTTGCAAGTTAAGAAAGCCCTCATGGCCTTCACATGATCTTCATCAGATCAGTTTTTGTGTTTAAAATATATGCCGTATGTGTGAAACTGAATCTAATGCTTTTAAAGGAACTAATGATCGGTGTTTTCAGTAAGCAGCCTGGAATCCAGCGTTAGCTGATGAGTCATGAAACAAGGAGAAAAACATTTACAGGACATACTACAATATATCAGCTTAGCAGAATTGAAATTTCACTTTTTCAAATGCCGCTTCAGATAGAATTGTCTTTTTAGGGGAACATACTTTCTCCACTGGAACTGAACCAGGTGCAGAATAAGATGCTATAGTTATGCAAGTCCCACCACTAGGAACATTACAAGTATTTTAATCTTCCTTAATTCTTACATTATGATATGAAAACTTCAACCTATATTTCAACTGTAAAACTGTTTAAAGCATGAAATCTAAAGTGCGTCCTGAACAAATGAAGCACAGTTTCATTTTGAATTGGTGAAAACCATAATTAAGAGTAACCAGAATTTATAATGTTGTGCTACCTCATCTTTGCTGACTGAGGTAGAAATGCCTCAGGATAGTGTTTTGTAGCCACATTTACTTACCCAAATACATAAGGTCAACCCTGAGAAGACCATTATGCAAGAACAGTTACAGAAGCCAAGGGAAAAATATTCGAATCTTGGAGAAGAAATACTGGCTTGCACAGGAGTAATAGGAAAAGGGACACCTTGTCTTTTGGCCATAAATTCAGTGGATCATGTTCCTTTGCCCATTATTGTACAGCCAACACTGAAAAGACTCAGAGAAGTGTGAAGGAAAATTATTTTCTTTACATGTGACATAGAAAAGAAATCAGGAGATGAAAATAATGATGTTTGACTGCTTGTTTTGCTCATCTTTGTCTTCCCCAAATATTCTGAATACTCGGAAGTACTGTCTTCTACTATGGAAGTAGTTGAACAAATCAGAAATGCCTTTCCTGCAGTTTCAGAAGAGCAATATAAAACTACTTGTTTAGTCTATCTTGTTGAGCTGAAATTACATGGCATTCTGACAGCAAAACAGACTAATAACCATAACAAATCTAATTAATCTCTGCTGTACTTTGAACTGAAGTTTCTCTGCAAGACAGGGGAATAACTCATAAATGTATTATTCTTGAGGAATTAGAGGCAAAATCAATAGACTTTGCTCATGATGCACATCAGTGGGTTGTTGTAGCAGTCATTATAAGTTCTCCATCAGTAGCCATCAGTAGTAGGGTTGGATGCTCAAGCTACTCTAAAAGTTTCTCTCACCTGACAAAACAAGCATGAGTTGGTATAGGCCAATACCACCCTATCTTTTTATTTGAGCGACTGTAGGAAAAGCTGGCAATCGACACTATAGGCCTCGTGCTCATTTGCCATTGATTAATGCTATGGTGTCTTATAAAATGCTTTCTTCAGTAAATGGCCAGAAGTAGCCTCTATCACAGGTCCATCTGCTTCAGTCATGACTTTCCATTTACTCTTTTCAGCAGAGAAAGAAGCTCAGAAAACTAATGTCTGTGAACAGATGATGATTTGTATCTTTGCAACGTCAGTATTTTTCCCGAGGAAAAGAGGAGTCATTGTACATAGATAACAATCAGCATTGTATCCTCAGGCTAATGAAGAACTAAATGCTACAATAAAATCTTGACAGAAAGGTAAGAGACTACTAAACTGAAAGGAAAATGTGGAGAAACTTTCACTTCAAAAGTCCTAAAATATGAATGGCCAGGTGAAATGCAGGAAAGCTGTGGGAGATTTTCAAAGCAGAAGGTAAATGCTGTTCTGTTACAGGTACTTAGAGTAGAAACACCAATGTACTAGGATTCAAGAGAAACCATCCAATGGAAACAGGAAAAATGAAAAATGTTAATAGATTAGTTGTGCTACCAAGGATCTGTGATTTGCAAAGAATCTTTTTGTAAGAATACAAAGCCCTGTTAGATGAGACGATCAGAGTTTACATCTCAGTGATGTTTGGGAGAAGAAAGGGACCTGTTATTACAGCTTATCCAATGGATAAATATGGAGAGTTTTTCACTGTGCATGTCTTACCTGCGGCAACATGGAGGTGTTTTGGCATATCTACCTGTAATCTGTGCTTTGCGTTAGTCTTTCCATTGTAAGATGCACAACAGGAGTTGGAGGACCAACATCCTGCCAAACCTACTTAATCACCTCCATAAGACATAAACAGTGCTGTGCAAGTCCTGAAGGAGCCTTTCATGGGAATTATTTAGTTCTACATCAGTTTGTCAATTTGTTTCTTAGTTACTTGTCTGCTTATTTCCTGGCTGCATAATTATTGAATACTAACGGAATAAACTTCTGAAACTTCTTCTTTCTACATGGCTAGATGATACATAATCATGTTTAAAACCTGAGAGATTAGCAGCGTTCAAGCAGTGCTTTTTATCTGGTCTCCTACTGTTTGTATCATTCTTTCCCCTCGATAGCTTTTGTGACTATTGGCCAACGTAATTCAAATTTGGCAGAGGAGCAAAGGATTACAAAGATATGAAGTTCCTGTAAGCTTTGGGCAAACGGGTGCCCCCAGTGAAGGAAGGGCTGATATGTGCATGCAAGCGTTACCTGCTCTGGTTAATCTGCTGCTACCCCATCAGCACAGATGACTAGTCAGCCCACTCGTAGGGCAGTCACATTGTATGTGGTCTTACGTAGTCAGAGATTTGGAGGCGTGGTGGCGGTGGTGGGGAGGTAATGTGGGTTGGAAACTCAGGCTTTTAATACAAGTGAGGTCTTGTAGACACGGTGAGGGCAGCTGAGTGGAGGGTGTGAGGGGTGGAGAGGGAGGAATTGTAGTGTATGCAAATCCATAATAGACCAGGATTCACTAATTCCACTGCTTGTTGAATCACAACAGTATGAAATTACACAGAAACATCTGTAGCAATGAAACAGGTCTAAGGCCAAGCCGGGAAGTCAAATCAGCAAGGCAATCACAGGATTAGCAAAAGATATGGCCAAGGCACAGGCATATCTGTAAGGCAGCTCAGGCAAGAGCTGATAGCAAGGGCCTGAGCTCAAATGCAGCTCCTGAGCCAAAGGGCAAAGGCCCCAGATAACATGTCTCGCAGCTCTTTCTCACACAACACTTTTCAAAGCAGTCTGATCCAAAGTCACACAACTCCACCCCATCAAAGCTGACCTTGAAGAGTAGCAGCAAAACCCCTGGGTGAGGGGCAAAGGGGAAAGAGACTGTAGCGTGTGTTTGTGCACTTGGGGGCTGACAGTACATGGTGAAGTAGCTTTAAGGATGTAGGGTTGTTGGGTTTGAGTTTTTAATGTTGGACTTGAGATTCTGAATCTGTTGTTTCTGGGAAAAAAAAAAAGGCACAAAGGGCTGAATTCTGATTTATTTAAGGAACCAGTGATCCAGCTGTGGTTTCTCATATGCAGATAAAATTGACTCCTATGCTAGTAAGGATTTCACCATCTCTAGTAAATACCTGCCATACCTAGCTTTGTGTCTGCAGCTTCCCAGTTGGTGACCTGTTGTTTGTAAGACAAAGACCATCTGGTTATCAGAAAAACTAGCTACAGCCACAGCAGAAAAAGCAGAAGGTGGATGGGTTGCTTCTGACCGCCCTTATTCATAGAAAAGAAGCAATTGTGGGACACCTTGAAGGAGCTCTCTGAAGTAAATGTGCTGGCTGAACCACACGGTACTTGGTGCAGATCCTTGGGCAGAAGTGGGGGTGTCTTGAGTGCCCTTCTGTAGACAAGTTCTGAGTCATATATTCATAGAATAGAAGTGTTCATCATTGAATGCTACTGGAAAGAAAGGTCATTTTGTGGAAAATTGGGTTTTAACACATGTAGGCTTCAAGCATTTTAATTAGTCAGAGAACTGGTTTGCTACCTAGGTGTTTTTTTCTTGAGCTTTATGCTTGGTCCTGCAGCACTGTATGGAAGATCTTGGCAGTAGGGGACAGCTCATTCCATTCAGTCCTTGATAAGGGGCTACTACTGCTCAAGTGAGCACTAGAAGACATACAAGGAGGTCTCACAGGATTTGAAGTGCTCTGGAAAAGGATTTGATATTTGAAAGATACTGCAAAATTCTCATATTTTCTGACCTCTGCTAAACCAACCTAATTGAAAGCTTGTTTGAAGGTTGGAAAGAACTGTTATTTAAAAAAAACAAAAAAATCTGCAACTTCAGCTCAGCAGCTATAAACCATAAGACACTTTTTTTTTTTTTCTGTTACTATGAATATATTCAAGCTGCTGGAAAAAAATAAGGAAGTACAGGATAGTCATATTAAAATCAATAGGACTCTTCAGTTTCATTGTCGTTGCGATTTAAACTCTTCGTCAGTAAAACTGAACAGTTATATTGAACATGAAGTGAGGTTTATGAGAATGTATGTCTGTGCCTTGTGTTATATTCACAAGTTCTCGTTTCTCTCATTGCATTAGGCCCCCCC
>JANZLQ010000078.1:6015899-6034281 GCA_026212715.1 Elanus axillaris | reverse complement strand
CCCCCCCCCCCCCCCCCCCCGTGGATAAGCAGTAATATGATTAACATATGGGTAGAGGGAATTTTCAGAGAAAAACAGCATGCCCCTTTTTTTGAATTGTGGTAGATCAGAATTTCTCTCAAACTCTGGAGGCATTCTTAACTTATTTAGTGTCATATATAGCTGATATTATTTTATAAAAGACAGATGCAAACCTGTGTAGTTATAGAATTGGTTTTGAAGACTGTTTCTGTGATGGGTGTTTAACTCAGTTCTATCACAAACTGTTATACTGTGCCCATCACTACTGCGTTACTATTAGAAGGAGCTCAATAATATCGGACCAGATGCAGCTACAACGAATATATAATTTCCCATGAGTAACTAATTCTGCTGTTACAGTGTTTATATTGCTTTGCTTTGAATTTTTCTAGTTTCAATTTCCATTAGTTTGCTGTTGTCTTCTGCTAGATGACAGACAGGATAGGACAATACCAATTTTTCATATGGATTTTGGGGGGGTACAATAGGTACATCTGCCTTAGTTTTCTGGTTCATTCCTGCGTCCGTGCCCAATTGTGCATACTGCATGCACGTTGCTTCGGTCCCAGCTCCTCTTTTGGGCGAAAGCACCTGGTTCCCTGTAGGAGAAAACCTCGGTGTATCTGGAGGGTTTACCTCAATTCCTGTTCCAGATGGCAGCAGTGATGAGACTGCGCTAAATTTGGCTTCTTGCTCCCTCCCCAGTCCTCCGTCCCTGTCCCAACATCATCTCAACCCCCCCATGCCCTCATGGTGTGCAGCACATGCCCCCAGCATCATGTTACAATAACACTGCCCTCATATTTTTTCGGTTTTGGCACTTGGAATGGAAAAAAGGCAGGGAGGGGGGTTGGGGTGGGGGGTGAAGTGATGCTTTAGGATTGGAAGGGCAACAGGGGAGACCTGAAAGCCGTGCTGGGTGCGTGAGCAGAGCCAGCACTGGTGCTGGTGCTGATCAGCCTGCTGTGAGCCGCCCGCAGCCCTGGGTGGGAGGCTGCCTGGGGAGGACACCTTCAGAGGAGTGGATGTTGCCTTTCAATCAAATTCCCCTCCATGCCAACCAGCCATTTCCAATGATGTAAATGGGCTGCTTTAAATGCATTTAGAGGTTGATGTGGCCACAGCGTAGTCAGTGGAGGGAAGGGTTTTTTGCAGTTATGGGACACGGGCAGGGACAGGACTGGCGGTGATGAGGGCTGGGCAGGTGAGGGCAGGTCCTGCCCATCCTTATCTCTGGCTGTCTTTGTATGATGCTGTCCAGATCAGCAAAACTGAAGAGTTTTGCACTTTATGTTTCGTTTAGTTGTGGTTAGCAGTTAGCAAGGAATTAAAAAAAAAATAAATATTGCATTTTCCTATCTATCATTCCGTCTCCCTCTTAATAAAAGGTATCCTTGAGTGAACAAAAGAGTGACAGGGACATACCCTGAGTGACAAATCTTGAGCTCTGGAGGCAGGATGGACAGTTCTACATTTCTAATTAATGGCATTCTTCTTCTCACAAGTTTTGAAAAGTATGTCTTTAACAAACTCATTTTGTACAATTATGTTTAAATTTGTGAACATCTCCACTATTGAAAAATGATAGCTATGTCCATCATCTGTAAGGCTGTTTACTAGAAAAACATGCTACATCAGGTAGAGATGAATGCCATGATTACTTTTATAAGATAATGGAGCCCTGAGTTTTTCTAGCTCTGTTTGTGCATTAGCCTGAAATGAACTTTCTTGCTCAGTGGTTTCATTTGTATCATCATTTTCAGTCACTAAACCATAAAAAATACACACTCCAATTCCCCAATCAGTTTTGAGCACTTCCTGAATTAGAAGAAGATTTCACGACTGCTTCTCAACTGAGTATTAGCTTCCTTCCTTTAAAATATTGGCTTATTTTATGTATTAAGACTTTAGTCAGTTACGATGCTTTTCACTATATTTTCAGTCTTTTCCTCCTTGACTGTTTTGCCTTTCCATGTTATCAGCAGGGACAGTCTCAGCCTTGGCAAATTGCTGCCCCTGTTAAGGCTTGATCAACACGTAGTTATACCAACGTGAGAAGAATGCGAGGTGGTAGGGTTACAATTTATTTTCCAGTAGAGCAACGTTACACAGTTCCTCATGTGCACCATTTATAGACAGACTCACCGCTATAGCTAATTCTGCTGTTCTATGAGAGAATAAACTATGACAAAGCGAATGCCTTTTAATTGAGGTACCAGAGATGACACAAGCTAATCATACTCTTCTCACTTCTGTAGAATAAAATAGTGTAATTTTGGTGTGTAAACACGTTCTCCTAAGCCAAAAGCTTAAAACCTCATCCCTCGGGTCACTGTGTTTCTCCCCTGCTTTCCTTCACCCCTATTTCAGGCCACGTATATGAAGTATGTAGATCATGGCATGCTGCGTATCGGGTGTCTCCAACAGCTGGCAGCACACTTGCAGTACATGCATAGCACCAATATTTCCAAATGCAGGAAGGAGCTGAAAGACTTCAAAGGTTTTATAAGGTTTGCTCATAAATTATGTTTTCTCCAGGTGGTGTTTCCATGTGTTTTAAAGTTTGAAAAAAATGTTCCTTGTTTTCAAACTGAATAGATGATTGACGCCAAAAAGCAGACACCGTACTGACCACATAGCAGCACTTTTTGAAGTCCTGAAGGGCACTCAGGGGGCTATTGTTTTTTTTTTTTGCCAACAGTTCTGTAGTATGGTTTCTATTTTAATTTTATATACAATTTGTTGTGCTATCTATGCAAACTTTTTTTTTTTTTTGGTAAGGAAAATCTCTGTGAGAAGAGATAACTGAAGCCAGAGCAAGTAAACCTGACATGGTAAAATCTGGAAACTATGCAGCAAAGGTACTTCCCATTCCTTTTATTGAAAACAATGCCTGTGCTTCCTTATATTTCACTATTGTATTGTAATATATTTCTTCATATTGCAAGTAATTTTTCAGTATTTTCAACTATTGTTTTGTGTACCTTTTTAAAGTGGCAACATTTTGGCTATTTATATGATGATTTCTCTGATGGTAGTAAATGGAAACCCCAGCTGAGTTTCTGTCTTCGTTAATGCTAATTACTAGACAAGCAGAGCAAAATCAAATGGTTGCATCTTGCAGCATACTGTCTGTTTTAACTATTTAATATGCTCCCTCTAAAAGTGATTACAACTTACAAAGCAAATTGTAGGTTAGTCTTGGGGGATTTGCTGCAATATACAAACAAAATATATTCTTTTTCCTACCTAAATGCAGTGGAATAATTTCAAAAGTCACTTGCGTTAAGTGTAGCTGTCTGAAGTTCAGACTATTGAAAATAAAATTTAAATCAGATGACATAGAAGGTTTTGGATACAATTCAGATAATTTAGTTTCATTATTTAATCAGAGCATGACAGGCATATGCATTTATTGATGTAATACTGCTGAGTGGAAGAGTCAATGCATACAGAAAGAGCACTGGAAGCAGCAGCTGCCACTGTCAACAGATTAAAATCAAGGGAGAATTTTGTTTCTATTAATTGAATATGTAATCATTTTTACTTAGAAGGATTTTAATTACACTTAGTCTCAGTGTCCTCATTACGCACTTACACGGACCATGATCCTGGAATAAATTATGGCTAGAGAGAAAGAAAATGGGAGAATAGCAGAAAACACATTTAAAAGGAGTGATAAGTAACCTAGAGTAAAGACACAATGTCCATGTAACTCTCACAGCACAACTGTGAATGGTAAATAAGAGCAACTAGATTTTTCACCACAGGCTTTCTGGGAGGGTAGGGTTTGGTTTTCTTTGGTACAAAATAATATAATGTAAGCCAATATATATACACAGAGGTTATCTAGATTTTAGTCAAGTATGCCACACCCAGAAGATCAAGCTAAGGTTGCCTGTCCAAACACAGTTCTGTTGCTCTATGGTCCATCTTCTGCCCTGGGCAAGAAAGTATTTGGCTATGCCTAGGTTACACAGTCAATTATCAGGCTTCCAGGTCTTAATTTTGAGCACTTGCACTTGCACCCTGGTGCTTATCTTTTATGGAAGGCTAGAGTACTTCTGTAGATCATGTTCCTTGAGACAATTGTTTTCATTAATTTTGTTCGGAAAAAAAAGAAGTTAAAAATCAATTAAAAAATCACATGCTGAGTGACACAGATTTCTGTTTTATTCCATGGCTTTGACTGAACTCTGGGACAGGAGAAAAAACATGTTAAGAGATGGCACTCAGTGGAAACAAAGCAGTATGAGAGAGAGCAATGCTTGCGATTGATCTGAGGCGGAAAAGCCATTTTGCAGCTAGGGATGGAGGACAGAGATCCTATTTAAAAAGCCCAGATTGTGACTGGGACACCACAGGGAGAGACTGCTTCCAGACACAGAAATAAATCTTGTAGGCAGCTTCAAACCATGCACAGTCTGGCCGGTGCGGCAGACAGCAACCCTTCCCAGAACTACTGGAGAGCATGGCAGCAGAAACCAAGCCGGCTGTCACTTTCCAAGCAAATAGAAAGTGCTTTGTTCATTTTAAGTAGGAGTCAAGCACACCGGTCGCTGCTGCAGCTGCAACGGCCGCCTTAGCTTGGGAAGCAAAGCCACAACCGGCAGCAGGTAAATGGTTGAAACTTGAGTCTTATTCTAGTAAGCGAGAATACGTGAAGATGAAGAGGGGAAATGTTTGCCTCATCTCACTGCCGCCGTGGAAGGAAGCTGTCTTGCTGCAGAGGTGTGAAATCTGGAGTGCAGCACTTGAGCATCGTAGTCAATACTAAAAAAGTGAAAGCCTGTAGGCACAGCAGGGTCGCAGGCTCTGGCAGGCATCTGTAGGCAGAAAAAGCCTTTTGTCTTTGCATTTAAGAGGTTAGCATTAGGCAGATCCGGTCATAAGCTGTGCATGTCAAAAAGGCCTTGCCAAAAACCTCTGTAAGTGTGCAGGGGACAGGTTTTCATCTACAAATGCACGTTTACAAGCAGACCGCACCGCCAGAATAAACTTTAGTGGTGGCAGGCACGCTGTCTTCAGCATTGGATAGCAGTTCAGTGGAATAAACTGCTTTATACATAAACTCGTTTATACATATATTGATCTGAAAAGAAAAACAACCCAATAAACCTGGCTGAACATAGATGAAATGTGGACTCTGATTAACTAAATAATTTGTGAAGTCCTAAGGATGTGTCCTAAAGATATTATCATAGAATGACCAGAACAGCATTACCCAGCTCTGACTTGGGAATTAAAGGGGCAGGTTTCAATATTATCTGTGTTTTCAAGGAAAAATGACAAGAGATTCATAAGGGGTTACATTAAAATACATGGAAATAGATACATGAAGCAGAGACAAGCTAAAGAGTGCAAGTTGGCAGCAGGGAAATTGCTGGCCTCCTAAAGCAAAGCAGGTATGGATTTGTTGAGACAGGCTGAAAAAATAATCTAGCTCCATTTGTTGCACACCAGCAGCTGACTGCTGCCATTCAGCAGTCTGTCCAGATGATTAAAGGAAGATTTTTCACTCCGCTCACCAGCTGGTTTTTAAAAGGAAGAGGGCGAGGGAATTCCTTGTGATGCTTGATATTGATACTCCTCCCGCAGGATGAATAGCAGTTCCATCTTGCCACACCACTTCAAAGGAAAAGCAGAGATGGAGTGACTACTGTGTCCCCTGAGGTGTGACTTGATTGTCAGCAGCTAAAGGCTACATCAGATTAACCCTCTGCCTCCTCCAGATTAGAAAAGCTGTGGGTAAGCGAGATTTGATCAGCTCTTACACATCTTAAGCACCTGGACTCTTCTGTTCCTTGCATCTTGGAGCCCTATCTGGATGATATTAGGGCCAGGACCTTCTTTTCCATTTTCTCTTCTCCATTTCACAAGTGTCAGTCACTCTTTGCATCCGTCAGGGAAGGCTGTTCCTTGGGGACTGGGGCACTAGGAGCGGGGGGTCTCCTCACGGGGCCGGCAGGGCCGGGGGGTGACACACCTGGGGTCGGCACAGAGCTCCCATCGCCAGGCATATCCCTGCTGACATGCAGGGACAAGGTCCGTCCGCAGGGTCGGGATTGGGGTCCAGATAACTGGGTCCTTGTCGGGGCACAAGTGTAGCTGTGACACAGCTGCAGCACACCTCAGGCAGGAGCTGAGGGCAAGAGCCTCAGCGTGAAAGCAGCTTCCGGGGAAGCAGACAGCCCTTGCTGAGGTCTCTTCTCTTTCTGCCAAGGCCACCGGCTGTGCCGACTTGAAGCTGGCCCTGAGCCCAGGAGGCTGAATGCCCAGGAGCTCCTCGGTAGTCTGCAGAACTCGTTCCATCGGTTTGATCAAGGACTCCATCCCGCCTGCCACTGATGGCTGACCCTAACTTCCACTCCCTCCTCCTTGTTGTGGTCTTCAGAACTGCCTCACCTACCCTGTGCTGTCACCAAATTGGGCTTAAGGCAAGTAACAGTTCCGCTGCTGCAAGGTCAGCTTTTCCCCAGTCCTTCGCTTGCCAGCTTATGTGGGCAGGTGGTTTTTGAGCCTCCAGTACTACATGAACAACCGTGCTTTCTGCTGGGTCTATAAAGTGTATTTACAACTTAGATTGCTGATAAATCTTTGAGGCAATTCTGTCTACAAATTAAATACATTCTGGTTTGCCGCAGGCTAGAGTTTATTGGGCATGAATTTAAGTGGTTTTCAGAGGAGTACAGTTGAGATGTACAAATATTGGTTACCCTGACTGTCAACCATACAGGTTAGTGGTAATGTCAAAATAAGAAAGACACTATTAAAAATATGTGAAGTTAAACTCTGAATCACGTTTAGCATTACCCAGTTAGAGAACAGAACAAGTGAAAACTAGATTTTCAGTACTTGCAATTCATTCAACCTTTACATTCATAAACCCAATAGGACCATATCACTGGAAACCAATATCAGAAATGCTGGAGACTCACAGAGAGATGAAGAGACAGGTAGGCAGATGGAGCAAACCACCAGCGTGATTTGGCTCTTGGAGAGTGCCATTTCCTTGTGAAAATGACACCCTGCATGTATCTACTGTAGAAAATAATGTTTGAAAAAGCAGTGCTACCACAAGGAACAGCCAGTGGTTACATGACTGTTTTTCTTTTTACATCAGAAGGATGCAGATTATGGAGAAATAGTGCCTTATTTAAATACTAGGAAGGAGGGAGATAAGGGGATCAATTCAAGTGTTTTGTATGATAAAGTCTCAGGCAGTGAGTATAGTATGGTGCAGCCTTAACAGCAAGAGGTAACCGCTCCTGCATACAGCAGCCGTGGATTTATTGCCACCTGACAGAGCTGGTGTTGATGCTTCAAGGCAGCACCTGTAGGCTCAGGCAGCATTTCAAAGCAATTCAAATACCATCAGCTAATGTATCAACCAGTATGTGACATTCTGAATGACATTAATGTCTTTTAGCATCACTGTGTTTGGGAAAGGAAGTTATGAGTTACTGTCTCCCAAAGGGGCTTTCCTATAAACCCCTTGGGTTTGCTATAAAACCCCTAGGGAACAGATTTTATTCAGAATTTCATATGGAGGAATAGAACTTAAACTATGAAAGAAAGAGATCTCTTTCATTTTCTTGTTCTTTATAGCATCATAACTAAACAGATCCAGTACTAAACAGTACAAAGAAAAGTCTAGGCAAAGTGGGATTTAGAGTCTTACACTCCCTATGTAATTTAGATGCTTTTGAAAATCCTACTCGCTGCAAAATTTATTTATTAATGGGTCTCAGAAAGCTTGATAAAATGAACAGAGCTTAAACTAACAGCTTTGGGGACTATCTTGGTAACTTCTGTTTTGCAGGTGTTGTTTGCTGAGTCAGAGAGAACAACACCGCTGAAGCTACAGCCTCTGGCAGGTGGAAGGTCACCTTCTTGTGTCCACCCTCTTCCACCACAGATAGACATGAATCTTCATAGAAGATCGACGTCTTAGTCTACTGGCTCAGAATAGGTACCTATTTCCAACTTTTTTTCAGTAGTTTTTAAAATAGGCTTTCCTCCAGATAACTTGCCCACTACTCTGACTGTGCCATGTACGCATTTTAACCAGTACTATTTGACTGCAATTGGAAATACTGGCTTAGTTGGAATTTCGGTGCTGTGCATGACGAGGGATTAACTATATAGGTGGTAGATGACACAGTTCTTTATGCGCATTAAAGATGACTTACCCATCAATTATTTTGCACTTTAAAAATACTAATAGACACAGATAAAAACATGATTAGTAATTACAAATAACATTTACAAAATCAAATAAACCCCTCATCTGTTAAATCAATAAGCAATGATTTGATTTGTCTGATTCTGAGGATTAATTCTGTAAGCCAGCTTACTGTTCAGATTTGTAGAGAAAAAGGAAACTTGAATGCTATATTAAGATATGTTCCACTCAGAACAATAAATGTGTTTTAAAACTGGAGTGCATCAGAAAATCAAGTTTGGCCTGAGCTTTTTAAAGCTTTTGGTCTATTAGGTTATACTGATGGAAAAAAAAAATAGTATTTCATTTAGGAAGCAAATGCTACAGATTCTAATAATACTTCAAATACAAGTGAGTACAAAATGCAAGCTTATTTGAGTAGCAGAAAAAGTAACCAAAAGTCTTCTTGGCACATGAGGGGAAACAACCTTGTTCAGTAAAGATCTTTCCTTTCAATTACGGGGTAATATTTGGAATTATTATAAGATATTTGGCCAGACATTTGTTTTTAAAAGGGCTGTTTGTCCTTCTTAAACTGAGATGTGAGAGTAGCTCTGTTGTTAGAAAATATTCTCTGAATGAATGAGGTGAGTTATTCCAGCAGACAGAGAGCAGATGTGCTGCAGATGAAATCATTGCCCTGCAGAAAAACTAAGGAATGTTACATGGTACATAATGCATTGTACTGGGACTTGTACAGTGTGAGTGGGCTCTTGCATAATGTCTAAGGGTCTGTCCACTCTCGATGCGGACATGATGAATAGTTTCCTCTAGGAAGATTCACATGTAAAAAGTTTTAAGTGACTGAGCATCTAACTTCAGATAAACATTTATATTACTGAAATCAGGTATGTAAATATGTATATACATATTTCAAAATCCATTTGTATATTGTTTTGGTCATAGTGTTTAGGGGTGAAAATATAATGCAATTTCTGTATTCCTTTCAAATGCCTAGTGAGTCCTTAGCTGTGAAGCATTATATTTGAGCAGTGACCTCTGCCCAGCGAAAGCTGTTTCCTCTTGTCTTTCTGCCACTGTGATGGCTCTTCTATACGCTGCCAGGCTTTGTGTTCAATGAAGATCACTGAATCTTGAAAATTGTCTTGATATTTTTCTCTTCAAAAAATAACTGTAGGTGAGTCAATAATAGGTTGATTAGCTTTCTCTGGAGATGTACCTTTTCAGTGTCTATTTATTGATTTCTTCTTCTAGCTACAGCACAATAAAATAAAATGACAGAAACAATATGCCTAATTTGGTGATTCTGACTTAAGCAGCATACAAAAGAGGAATTAATTTTTCCTATCATTGAAATCAGATGGTACAAAAAGGATGTTAAAATTTTAGAATTACCCCTTATACCTATCCTGCAGTCTTTCACTTTCATTTGGCCGTGTATTCATTTTATCACTGGGCAGCATAGGGAGGAAAAAATCAATCAACTTAAAACCTTTTCTTCATACAGTCCCATTACTCCAGCTTCATCTTGCTGATTGTGCTTGCTGCTAGTTGTTGTATACAGACTCTCTATATTTCTCCCATTTTATTGTTGCCTAATTAAAAGGGAAAAAAAACCCAAAGTGAAACTTGGGCAAGAAGAGGCGCCTTGCATCTCATCCAGGCTTTTAGTTAGTCCACCAAGTAACTTCTTAGCCCATCAGCAGCTGAAAGACAGTTTGACTCCTCGGTGGCTTGGGCCGTGCTATGTGCCACCCTGTGAAATAGGAAACTAGCCCAGAGATGAGTTTTTTCATGCAGCCAGTCAGTCACACAGACAATAATACCCAGTTCTTGGCTGCAGGGGCCACCTACAAGAAATTGTGTTTTCCCTAGTCTTCTGATGGGAAGGTGCTTGTGGGCGAAACGACGTGGGCACTGGTGGTTGCCTGGGAGGAAGGTGCGTGAGGCCTGGGAGCCCTTGCTGGGCTTCCCTTCTGTATGTCCTTCCAGGTGATGCCTTCCTGCCCCTCCGGCAGCAGTCAGACCTGTGGGAAGGCTTGCTAGACAACATGGGGAGGGGAGGAGAATGGGGAGACCCTAACCCTGCTGGGCTGCTTCTTTACTGTCATTTCTGTTGTGTGTTGTTGTGCTAATATATTCCTTTTTCCCTTTTCTTCCCAGCTTGATGGACTTTCAGCAAGCCACCTTCCCACCAAATAAATTGTTTTTTTCATCTTCCAGCTGTTTTGTAAATTTGAAGTCCCTTCTGAGGTCACCTAGGTTCACTTCACAAAAAGGGCATTGGTGTGCTATAAATGCTATCAAATGCTTCCTAGATGAGTGTCAGCATCTTATTTCTCCACCCTGTGTTAATTTTTTAACATCTCTTTTTTCTTTCTTTATGATGTAAAATGTGTTTGTGTCTTTTCCTTAGTCCCCAGAAATCCCAGAATTTACTTTCCTTTTCTCCTGATGGTTGCAGCTTTTAGACTGGTATAGGACTTCTGGCTGCAGTTGACCCACTCCAGATTTATTCCAGCATACGCAACATCAAAGTGAGACCATGCTGCTCACTTGCTGTGTGATTGTTATACTTCTACTCCTGATTGTCTTTTCCTGATTTTCTCTTCCTCCCCTTAGTTTTTATTATTTATAAGCAACAGTAGATTGAAGTTCTTTGAAGCAGAAAGCATTTCCTCATGTATTTGTACAGTCTCCAACTTAATGCTATCCTGTCTTAAGGTCTCTGTGTAATGCTACAGTACTGTGTAATGCACAATAAAACCAATAAAAATACAATAAAAACAATAAAATACAACTGGTGGTAAATACAGGTGGGTACACTAAGGAGGAAAAGTTTTCATTCAATTTCTGAACAAGGTTTTGGGGAGTCTTGTCTTGATCTCCCTTCCCCTGACCTAGGTAAAGATACAAGTTCAGCTTTAAAATTGGGTCAGCAGACCATGTATGCAGGCAGCCAGCGGAGCTACGGTTCTCCCTGTCACACCTACCTCATCTCATCCCTTTTTGGCACTGAGCATTTCTGAAGAGTCTTTCAGTGTCAAACACCCTCTAATTCTGCCCAGCCTATATATATATATATATATAAGCCCAGAAAACATTCTTTGCTTATTGTTTCCCCTCTTCTCTTGGAGCATTTAATGTAAAAGCTTGGCAGAGCCTTGCCCAAATTACCTGAAGTCATACAAAAGAAACAGTTGGAAGGTGTAGAAATACAAATCACGGTTTCAGTTTTCTTGCTCATTTATACTGACTGAACTGAATTGAGGGTAATTCTGTAGCAGATTAAGATGGGAATTTGATAGTAGGAATTGTAACTTCCGGTACACTGCTCAGAGTTTTACTTGGTCTTGTAGAGTTTGATTTTTTTCCATGTATAGTTTCAAAACTTTTTAAAAATTATTTTTTTCTTCTGCCTTCCCCAGCTCGAGTTTAGCTTAGTTCATTTTTGTAGCACTAGCTGTCCATATTAAAGTTTGGTTGTG
This sequence comes from Elanus axillaris, assembly GCA_026212715.1. Lineage (NCBI taxonomy): Eukaryota > Metazoa > Chordata > Aves > Accipitriformes > Accipitridae > Elanus > Elanus axillaris. The sequence continues at coordinate 6,022,587 of JANZLQ010000078.1, read as the reverse complement.
TTTTGCTTTGTTTTGTTTTGTTTTGTTTTGTTTTTAAAAAAAGCAAGAAAAAGCTGGATATAGACTTTTTCACAAAATAAGTGAAACTGATTTTATTTTCTCTCAGACAATTTATACGTATACTAAATCAGATTTTCACCAGAATCAGAACATTAACCTGCTTTTATTTTTTCACAGACTTTACATTTCTAGGGACAAGGCATCGTGTCACACCTGGGATGTCAAACAAGCCTTGTCCTTCTATTCGAAAAGGATTAGATCTTTTCTTCTTTTGTCTGTGCCTGCGGCCTACAGTGAGCATGGCAGTCTGTGCACAGATCCGCTCTGTAAATAGCGATCTTCAAGATACATGGTCCATATGCACTTTCATCATTTACTCTCCTTCCTCTCTTTCAGGGTCTCTTTAATTTCTTGGGATTCTGCAAGTGAGCAGGCATAATGCATGCTATATACCTGTGCTTGGTGCAGAAGGGGAGAGGATATGTGTACATCCATCCTAAAGATAGTGCTAACTGAAAAGTGTTTGATCTTGAATGTCTATGGTAATGTGCTTGAAGATGGCACGTCTGGAAGAATTCCAGCTACTTTTTTCCTCTCTAATTGCACCACACAAATTTTACTCCTCAAAGGCTGCACCAGCTCTGTATGTCAAATTTCAGCTATATTTTAACTTTTTTAGCAGACTCCCAGATGCAACACAATGGAACAAGTGGAATGTCAGAAACTCCGAATAACCACAAAACCATAATCTTCCCACTTATGCAGACATTTCTCAGGCATTGGGAATAATTATAGACAAAATTACTGCAAGTATTAACCAAGAGCCATTTAACCCTGGAATGTGCTTCATCTCCAGCTGCTGGAAGAACCAGTGGTATTCCCTCCCTTGTAGTTTCAGATTACCATATTCCTCAGAATAGAACTATATAACCCAAATTGTAACCAGAGTACCATCCAAGCTAGTAAAAATGGGTTTTAATTGAAAGGGCACTTTGAAATCCCTATCCTGAAAAGACTGAAATAATTTTGGGGTGTCGTGGAGGGCAGGGAAGGAGGAAATGTTTCCAAGAAGAGCAGGCTGTTCTTCCAATAATAAAATATAATAAAAACTACTGTTTAACATTTGCAATTTACAAGCTGGCAGTGGCATGATACATGCCATATAGACAGTAATGAAAATAATCGGTCACGCTCTTTAATGCAGTACAACCACTTTGTACTATAAAATAATGGCAGTAGCTGGCCCTCTGACAGAGTAACTGGCACCGGGAGGATTACTGCATTTGAAGTGCATGCGTGCTGCAGAGACCATCTAGCAACGTTACTCCTTCCCTCTCCTCATGGTTGGTGTATCAAAGCAAAGGGAGAGGGCTGAAGGAAAGGAATTCTCTGACCGGGATTATTTGGAGACCTTTCCAGTTTTTGTGACCTACAAGCATCTTCCTCTAAGATAAAGGGGGTAATCCTGAGCAACAAGGAGCAGCGGTGATCACGAGTACAATTGAAGGGCAGGTTTTATCTTCAGGTTTCCATCCTAACCGTAGAATTGGCAGCACTGAAAAATAACAGAGGATTCATCTCTGGTTACTGTTAGAGACACATTTCTAACAAGTTGAGATAAGTATCTGTCCATAATGAAGGCAGTTTGGATAAGATCTCTTCAGTAATCGTTAGGGGAAAATGCAGAATTCGCCTTCACTGAGAAGTAAGATCTTGAACATGAATATGCTAGATATGATGTGACTGGACTCTATAATCACTGTTTTTCTTTTTGATTTTTTTTTTTTTTTAAGTTTTAGCCTGCTTGCTGATCATGAATCATATCTTTGCTCCATGAGGAAGGGAAGATTCCAAACTTTTTGCTTTTCAGATACTTTTGCAGTGAGTTTCAGACTAAGAGCCCTCAGGACTGGCTGGTGCTTACTGAATCTCATAAATGCAGTCTCACTTTGAAGTCTAGACTAGAGAAGTTAACTGTAAGCCCAAGTGAAATGCTCTTTTTTTTTTCCTTGAATACGAAAGGTTATACTATCTCTAGGAATACAGCTATCTTATTGAGGAATTGAAGCAAACACTGCTGTAATTAATTCTTCCAAATAAGCAGCAGACAGCTGGGCCACATATGACTTCTGACACTCAGAAAAAATCTAGCAGAGAATTAACCCTCAGAGCTGAAGGTTAAGTACGTAACCTGTAAAGTGGGCATTCTTAGGAGGAGAAGAAAGAAGCTTGACCTTGGCTTTAAAGGCCTGGGACTCTGGAAGGAAATGATGATCAAAATTATGTACAAGGGTCTAAGTAGAAGTGACCAAAAAAGCAGTTATCACCTAAAAGATTTTTGATATTTGCAATAAGGAGCAAGCATTGACAGTTCAATGAGGAAATGGGGGAAAAACCCAAGATATTCATAGAAAATAACTGCTAGTTCTCTGAGGATTTTAACCTGGCCAACATTCTAATGAAATTCTCTATTGTTGGTTTAAATGCAAAATGCTCCAGAACGCCAAACTCTCTTGAATGGGATTCACTAACCTTTGAGAGCTAGTGACTTCCATATGGGGGGAAATGTCAATTCTTATTCTATAATGAAACTTGACCTGTAAATAATTTGTCTAGAAGGAGCTGTCTCTCAATAAATCCATACTCCAGGAGGAGTCTGGGGTAAGTTGGTTATCTACATTTGATTTTGGATTAGTTATACGTAAAAGAGGCAGATATACATTAAGGATAAATGATGCTGTGATACCTGAAACTCTAAAGGGCAGAAAGCAAGGCAGAAATTTATGATCTGCTAGGACTGAGGAGAAGGGGGGGTTGAATATAAAGGACAGAGACATTTGATGGTGAAACAGTATCCAGGAAGTGAGATAGGAAATGGAGATTGTTTCCTTGCCCAGAAATATGAGAACTAGATCATTTTCTGGCAGCAAAAAGAGCCAGAGTATAGAGCAGAAACTGGATGGGCTTCAAGAGCTTGAATGAATAGCAGGAGGGATAATAGGAGAAGATTGCAGGGTATGCTCTGTGTACAGAAAGCATTCTGAGGAACAGGGGACAGGGAGAATCCCTGAGAAGGGAATTAAAGATGCAGGCAGACATTTATGATATTTCTGATACTGTATGGAGGTAGGAAATAGCAAACAGTACAGAAGGAATGATTTCATGTAGGGTGATAGTAGGCATGAAGATCCTGGATGTCAAAAGGAAGAATGAAGAAAACCAAGTGTGAAAAGCTGGAGACTGGAGGGAGGGAGAGCACAGGGGCCAGGAAATCTGGGAAGCATTGAAAAATAAGGGCAAGAGTGGGAAAGGCAGATAAGGACAGTAGGGAGAGGGGGAAGCAGAAATTTTACAATGGCCTGTAAGTATGAATCCACTGAAAAAAAAGCAATTTGTCTAAAAAAATTATATTGAATACAGTATCAATATACAATACAATACATTACACCTTTTATCAGATATTCCCTAAGCTCTTTGCAAGGCTGCAATAAATAGGATTTGAATTCTCTGCATAATCTGTCTTAGAGAGGCAGTCAATAAATTAACCATTTAAACAATACTCCCAATCTATTAAGTCAAATCCCAGTTTGTGGAGTTTGTGTAATACGGTATTTAGTTAGTTGTAATATCTGTGCAGATAGACTCCACTGCACTAAAATGCACAGCCTCTCTTTGTGGCCTGTGGTAATTTTAAAGTTATGCTACAAGTTATTACTATATTTTAAAATTATGTAATAAAGGAAAAAGAAATCAAATACAATGTCTCAGATGATGGACCCCACAGGCAAGGAAATGAGTCACATAGTTCCTGTGTCTCCAGTGTTATGAATTATTTCAGCCCGCTGGAGAAGAAGAAAAAAGTAGGGAAAGAGCACTAAAACTAAGAAGTGAAGGGCAGGCATCTTTGTTGGGCATAACCCAAACAGAGTATATGGGCTTGATGCGTAGGTGGTTGCGTTGTTAGGTTCTCTGGCTTGTCATGCCTGTGGCCAGACTAGACAGTCCTACTTAAGTGCCCTACTACCTTACATACTCTACCAACATATTCAGTAGAAGATAACATGGAAAATAGAAAGAAGGTAACAATGAGAAATCGGATACGAGAAAGACAGTAACAAGGATGAGAAACTGATATTAGTACTTACCTGTTAAAAAAGAGCTTTTCATTAATAGATTTAAAGTAACTTTTCCAATAAACTATTGAAAACTTTTGTTATTGCCATTACAAATGGGAAAACTATGCTGAATATTTAATTCTCTTATAAATTACTAGGTAATATTTATCAGTTGATACCAGGGACATTCTTCAGCATCAGGATGTGTGTACTGATGTTGCCATGTCACAGTTGCATTGCAAGTCCTAATACGTGTAATGCTTGGCCCCATGCTCACTATACTCAGGAGAAAGACTCATCCTGACTTTTCCCGTGTTAGAGAGTCATTTCCCGGTTGCAGGAGTGTTTTCTATCTTAACTAAAATAGAAGGAATACTGTGGTTTCTATCTTGGTCTTATTCAAATCCAGACTTACTGGTGACATAGTAATTTTGCTGAATCACAGACAAACAAAATAGCTTTACCAAGTTACAGAAGCACAAGACATTACTTAACTACCATCAGGTAGATTTTGATAGCTGGATTCTTTCCAGTCTTTTATGGTGACATCTCCAGCCATGTGTTTGTTGGCTTCTTTATGTATTGATTAAATCTATTGAGGACTAAAGCATTATTAACATGTTTTCTTTAGCTGATTATATTTGTTCTTGGCATCTGTTCTAATACTGGCTGGGATTGTTTCCTGGTTAGCTTTAGAGCACAAATTGCTTGGGGAGATAGGGGGTAGATGTCATTTCTCATGACTGTTTTGTCCTCAGAATACCTCAGAAAGCAAGAATTTCCAAACTGTCAGTCATAAATTTGTCTTTCTTCCTTTACCAGCAATGTTAATACATTTTGGAATAATAGAGGTTCAAAAGTTCACTAGGAATACATTGGTTTTCATTGCTCATTGAAAAAGCTTTTATCTGTACATAACTGTAATTCAACATCATGTCAACGTCATGAGGGTACATGACACAGTAAATGCTTATGTGTTTTAACTAAAACTCCAGCTAATTCTAATCTAATTAGTTAAATACGTTGATGGTTTCTACAGCATTCTGCATCATGCTCTTGCTGGTTTGCTTAAGATTTTTCAAGTCACCATTGTTTGAATCAGGATGCTGGTATTTTTCCTTGAAATACAGCTCTCCAAGAGTGACCGTATTAGCTGACTATGACCCCTAAGATTCTCAGTTTTTTGACAATGTAATTCCAAAAAATGGATCTGGAAAATTTCATGGGCCTGTAACCAAATAAAAAAGATTCTAAATAAGCTATTTTTAAAAAGGTTTGGGACAGACTACTGGAGTTTAGGCTTCTGGTTATGAAGTTGAGAGGGAGAATAATAACTTGCTGGAGTAATGGAAAGATCTGGTATATGTTTTTAAAGATCATATTAGATTTCTCTAATGTGAAAATGCAAATTCTGAGCAGGTTTCCTTCCTGCGTGGACACTGCCCCTTCCTAGTGCCTTCTGCTAAGCCTTGATTTTGCTCTCCAGTTGGAAATAATCCTTCCCTTGAATGTTGGTGTTATCCCCAAACCTGGATTCTTTCTCTGTCTGCTCTGCTCTTGCACTGTCTCTGCTTCTTGTCCTGCCACAAAGAGGCCAGCAGTTGCAACATTCAGGGAAACATAGGTCATGTATAGAGTATATTGCTCCATTCCTTCACACCCATTCCTGCTTCTCTCTAGTGTGGCAGTGCATGCTGCCAGGCTCCCTGACCGATGCAAGACATAGAATAATCCTAGACCTCTCTCTGCAGCTGCAGGGAATGGAAGCAGCTCCTGAGTCCTGCTGTCCTTGGGGTGGTCTGGCTGTGGCGGGCACAGCCTTACTGTGGCCCTGCCTGAAACGCACAGCCAGAGCTCCAGGAGTGCTCCCACTGGGCTCCCAAGAGCGTGCTCAAGCTGAACATGGAGGTCGTGCGAGGGTGGCAGCGGTCTGCTTTTGCCTAAAAGTCCTAGAAGTAGCGTAGGGGGTAAGGGAGGAAGAACACGGTACTTAGCTAGAAAGAAAGAGGTTGGATTTTTTCCCTCCCTTCATCTCATCGTTTTCTCTCAGTGCACGCTCTGCAGCCCTCCTCCCGCCGCAGCCCTCCTTGCCTCCCCCCTGTTTGCCTCCGGGGCTGCGGCCTCTCTGCTCAGCACCAGCAGCCCACAGCTGGGAAGAAGCCTCTGGGGCAGGCAGCAAGGCCCCCAGGGCATTTGCCGGCAGCGATCCTCCCCGCAGGCTCTGCCAGCCTCCAGCTGGCAGCTGTGTGCTCACGGGAGCGGGAGCGTTCAGTGAAGCCACCAAAGTACAGATGCTGCAGAGCTGTTGGGCAGGAAAATTCCCACAGGAGCTGACTGTGCTGTTGCTCTTTTGCTCAGCTAGGCAAGCCTGCCCAGTGTGTCTAAATTAGTCACTGTTGGGATCTTTGCATTTTCCCCAATACAGGAGAAATCTAGATTATCATAGAATTGTTTAGTTCGGAAAAGACCTTTAAGATCACAGAGTCTAACCATTACCCTAATACTGCCAAGTCCACCACTAAACCATGTCCCTAAGCGCCACATCTACATGTCTTTTAAATACCCCCAGGCAT
>JANZLQ010000078.1:5973471-6014657 GCA_026212715.1 Elanus axillaris | reverse complement strand
CCCCGCGGCGCTGTGCTGCACCGGACCGGAGCGGGTCGCGCGTGTGCCTTGCGTGGCCCCTCGCGGAGACCTCGCGCGGTCCCTCCCCTCCGCGCGTGTGTCCGTAGGGGAGCGCGCTGTGGTGTAACGCTCCCCCGCCCGCCGCCGCCTCGTGTGAGGGCAGGCTGTCACGTTTCGTTTCTTTTCCTTCCCCAGGTGCTGAAGCACTGGTGCTCGCCGAGACGCGGCCGAGACGTTTGTCCCCCCCTGCTGCAGCTACGCGGCCTCAGCTGCCAAATGTGCGGAGGGGAGAGACTTTTGCTCAAAATCCCCCGATCGTAAATATACAGAAAGCGGAAGAAGAGCCACCGCCGAGCAGCTGCAGGAGGAGGGGAGGGGGACAGCAATATTGTTTCTGCTGTAGCCAGGGAGGCTGATGGCGGAGTTTGGCAGCGGCGGCGGCACCGGCGGCGGGGGGCTCCCTTCCTCCCCGGGGCCGGTCCAAGGGAAGGTGGCCTTCAAGGCAGGAGATGGGGAAGGAGGCGGAGGTGGAGGCGGAGGTGGCGGCGGCGGCGGGAGATCCCGCTTTGACAGTGCGGGCAGCCGGGTCTCCAACGGGGACTGTGCCCTAGCGGGAGCCGGCGAGGAGCCGGGATCAGCTCCTCCTGCAAGCCCCGAGAGCTGCAGCAAAGAGAAAGGATTTTCCACCGGCCAGCAACGAGAAGGCAAACCTGGCATCCCCCGGAGGAGCAGCATAATTAAGGTAAGAGCACTTGCTCCTCCCCATCAGGGTCTTGGCTCTTTCTCTGTGACAGAGGCAGGGAGATGCGGGTGATAGATTTGGCTCACGGAGCCTTGGCTCTAGATGATAGGTTAGGCGGCTTTTTATTTTTTTTTTTTTTTTTTTTGTCCCTCCAGTGGTGAGGGGACTTGATTCTTCCTTTGTCAGAAGCGGACAACAGTGAGAGGATGGCTTTATGCGTGTCCACGCTTGGGGGTTGGGGGCAGGGGGAGGGTGTCGTGTTTTGAGGTTTATTAAAACAGAAGGCTCGAACTCCTGTTGGAGAAGGTGAGAGAAACTAGCTGGCTTGTAAAAAGACAACATGGGCACCAGCCTGGCAGGGAAAGACATGGATTACACAGTATCCTTGTTATTTGGGATGCACCTGTGCAGAGCAATTTGGTGGCTCCATTGGCTTGTGTGTGTGACAGGCACACAGCAGGTGATGAGAGATTCAGGATCTCATTGGGCTGGGGGTGAGAGAAGGTAGAATAGGGAGCATTCTTTTTGTTAAAAGTGACAGGTCCTTTAACAGTAGGCTGTGTTGTACTTCACCTATAGACACATCTTTATTTATACTTGGCTATGCATATTCTGAATGCTAATGTTTCAGCTTGAAAAGTAGGGGGAGCATCAATGGTAGACTGTAGATTGGAGAAGAAGGAATGGGAGTGGTTTTTCAATACAATTATTTATACAAATACAGTTGTTCTCTTTTCTTAAATCCACGGTTCTGAGGGATGATACTTTCAGCATCGCTTTCCCAACTCCAGCAAAAAGGTCTCCATTGGTTTAACAGCTGTACTAGCCATAAAATGCACAAATTCAAGTACTTAAGAACTGAATTTCATCAAGATCAGCTAGATTAAATCAAGCTAGATTTGTTGCGTTCTTAGATATTTTTATGCCTCCAAAATGAGCTGTGGTGGGTTGACCCTGGCTGGACGCCAGGTGCCCACCAAAGCTGCTCTATTACTCCCCTCCTCACGTGGACAGGAGAGAGAAAATATAATGAAAGGCTCGTGGGTCAAGATAAGGACAGGGAAATCACTCAGCAATTACTGTCACAGGCAAACCAGACTCAGGGAGAAAATTAATTGAATTTATTACCAATGAAATTAGAGTAGTGTAATAAGAAATAAAACCAAATCTCGGAACACCTTCTGCATACCTCTTCCTTCTTCCCGGGCTCAAATTTGCTCCCAATTTTCTCTACCTCCTCCCTGCCAGCGGTGCAGGGGGACAGGGAATGGGTGTTGGGGTCAGTTCATCACACATTGTCTCTGCTGCTCTGCATCCCTCCCATGGGAGACAGTCCTCCACCAACTTCTCCAATGTGAGTAGTTCCCACGAGCAGCAGTTCTTCACAAACTCCTCCAGTGTGGGTCTCTTCTGTAGGGTGCAGTCCTTCAGGAGCACACTGCTCCAGCGTGGGTCCTCCGTGGGGTCACAAGTTCTGCCAGAAAAACGTGCTCCAGCGTGAGCTCCTCTCTCCATGGGTCCGCAGGTCCTGCCAGGAGCCTGCTCCAGCATGGGCTTCCCATGGGGCTACAGGCTCCTTTGGGCATCCCCCTGCTCTGGTGTGGGGTCCTCCACGGGCTGCAGGTGGAGATCTGCTCCACTGTGGACCTCCCTGGGCTGCAGGGGAACAGCTTGCCTCACCATGGTCTTCCCCACGGGCTGCAGGGGAATCTCTGCTCCAGCGCCTGGAGCATCTCCTCCCCCTCCTTCTGCACTGACCTTGGTGTCTGCAGGGTTGTTTCACATATTCTCCCTCCTCTCTCTGGCTGCTGTTCTAGCAGCAGTTTCCCCCCCCCTTCTTAAATCTGTTATCCCAGAGGCACTACCACTGTCACTGATGGGCTCAGCCTTGGCCAGCGGCAGGTCTGACTTGGAGTCTGGCATTGGCTCTGTGAGATGTGGGGGAAGCTTCTAGCAGCTTCTCACAGAAGCCACCCCTGTAACCCTCCTGGCTATTAGAACCTTGGAACACAAACCAAATATATTCTACCCCTGGCCTCTGTGAATCACATATTTAAGAATTATCATTGAAATCCACATTCATCACACCATCTTCACAAACTTCAGTCACATCAACAAAAAAAGAATTCCCCACACCAAAATCAAAATAACATCATCGCAGCACCGAATGAAAGTGGGTAATTTTCACACACAATCCACCTCTTGTCCCTTCACTGCAGTTAGAACAACATAAATTCCCCGCAATCATTCTGCTCTCTTAACATTGTTCACTCCATGTTTTGCCCATTACCTCTGTTCTGTTGGCTGAATGATAGAAAAATGTGTGCAAATTCAAGACTAGTAGTGTATCTCAAGTTGCGTTACTGTCTTCTGTACCTTGCTGTAAAAACTAAGGGGAGAGCAAGGACAGTCGGTAGCGGAACACATTTGACAGCCTGCACCCACCCTTCCTGTTGGAGCCGTAATGCTGGGCGTGTACGTGTGTATGTTAAAGAAATTATAACAATAGACAAGGGGCAACTCAGCTTGGTGTTGGAATAAATTAATATTTACTGGTTTTACCAGTGATTTTTTTACAGGTCTGATATTTCCTAACACTGTTTTGTTTCTTCTGTGGTAGCCCAAAAAAGATACTAGCTTTGTTTGCAGTGTGTATCATGCCATCATACTACTTTGTAGTGTGTGATTTGATGATACAGCTACCTTCTGCCTCTCTGGGTACCAAACAAGGATACAGTACCTAGGGATTCATAATATGTTAAGATCAAACAGCATGAGATAAGGAAATAAGTTTTGGATTACACTTCACGAATACCCAAGCCAAGATTCTTAGTTCCTACAGAAGTTATAGCACTTTGGAGTAAAAAATTATTCAGCTTTCTGGTATTACCTCTGATGAATACCATTTTGCAAATGTGAACACTAATCTGTGTAGCTGCCAAGAACTGATTACTACAGATTTGTATTACAGTTTGAATAATTATGACATGAGTGGAAAAATCTGACAACACTACATTTAAAGTTTGTATTTATTTTAGATACAACTGTTAAAATACTTCTGGGAAAAATTTCTTATCATCATATATACTGAATATTCTTCTGCCTGCTTGGCTCAGCAGTTCACAGGTAGTTTGAATCTAGTTGTGTAGGTCCCCAGTCCCTAGTTTTTGATACAAAACCTTTTGGAGAATCTGGCATGAGTAGTAAACCTTAAGGTGCTTCTTGTTGTCTGCTTTTGCAGAGCAAAAGTCTGAAAACCAGAGTGGAAAAAGTAAAATGTAATCTGTTTTTGGAAAATATTCCAGAGTTTTAGGAACTTACATCAGTGATGTAAAACTGCTCTTAAAAATATATATGGAGTAACCTCAGGAAACAGGTCCATCCCATGCAGATTTCATACCTTCATGCAAAACACAGCATCGTTAGTTGATCCGTAAAATGCATGTTTATGGAATATCTAATACTTTAAATGTTTTGCCTGCTGATTACTGTGTAGACTTTTGAGTCACAAACAGAAAATGACATTTGAATAGTAGTTCCAGTTGAGATCAAATTCTTCAGAACTGCATGTTTGTGCATGAAAATCAGGAACACAGAAATGTATTTTTTTTTTGGTTTTAGTCTGTGCTTCCACTGGTTGTCTATTTTCATAACTCAGAGCAAGCAGTTGCTGCCTTTTTTTCCTTTCCTTTCTTACTTGCAATCTCTGCTCTTTTTCTTTTTTTTTCAGTGGTTCCATATTTTTTTCTTTCTATCTTCATTTATTTTATGCACCTGCATAATTTTGAATTTTTCTTTCTTGTTTGGTACAAGAAGATATACTCTTTGAGCTTGAAGTGTCATCTAGGATGGTGACAGGTGGTATCACCACTATTACTGGAAAAAACTAATACAGTCTTCATACCATGGTAGTTTACTTGGCCTTTCATATATAAGCTGCATTTAGGTTGAAACTGTTAAAGATTGTACCCTTCATTTGTAGCAATTTTTATGGAATAGCCTGTTTCATTGCTTACCTTTGCTGAACCAAATTTGAGGGCTAGGGACTGCGTATCTGTGTTTATGGAGACTTTTTCACTTTCTATTTCTTACTCTCCGTATTTATGAGATTCTGATTTTCCAGAGGTGATAGAGATGACACATTGTGCATTCATGGGATTTAGGCTCTTCAGATACCTGATTTGTGAATTAATTTATATTCCACTTACTTGTATGTAGTGGGTTTTTTTGGTCGCTTTTTTGGTTTTGCATAATATTTTCCTTGGTGCAACTAGCTATGTTCTCCTATAATGTAATTTCCTACAACAGTTCCTATAATGTTCTGTAAAATGAATTTATAGTGAGTCCATCTTGCAGTTCAAAGTGGATTTAAGCATCTTGTGAACTTCTCTTAGCTGCTCTGACAGTTGGCAGTGAGCTTGCTTTATTTTTGTGTGAGACTTGTTCACATCCTTCTTAAAGAGACTTTGAAGTGGTAGGAGTTTGAGAATCTTTAAGGCAGTAAATGGCATGTGGTATATATGTTTCCTCAGAGCGGCTTGCTTCCAGGGGTCTCCAGTAAACGCTTATGGAACCTCACAGTTTGTCAAAATTATAGACCTAGACAGAAGGAGATCCAGCGGGATAAATATGTCTGTATTAGAAGAGGTGTTACAGTAATAAAATGAGAAGAGATACACTTAAGAGACTGCAGTTATTTAGGAAGACAACAAAGAGAAATAAAGGGAGAAAGGTGGCTTGGCATTCTGTGAGCAGGCATGTTCTCATCAACATGTTTCTGGAAGCAAAGTCCAGTTTGGTGGTTTTTTTTTTTTTGTTTGTTTGTTTGTTTGTTTTTTGCATGTTTTAATGCTGATCTCGGTGTCAATAAATTTATTGGCCGATAACATAAACAAATTTCTATCTCCCTTTTTTATTCTGTGTGTAAACTCAAGCTTTCATTTTGTAAAGTCATGCACTTACTGAGCATTGGCAAATCCTAAGTTCGAAAGTCTGTGAGAAGAGAGGAACCAAATTTAGCAGGTAGATATTCTAGGGTATAATCTTCAGCAGAGCTTTGCTTTTGAAACTAAGCATTCTTATATCTGCGGCTTTGTGTGACTGGTGAGTTCTACAGCATGTGCATCAACATCATCTTTTTTCTTAATAAAATGCCAGCATACATTATTATCTCATTCAGTCTTTTATGATCTCCAGTTCATACTGAATACCTGTTTGTATCAGGTGTACAAAATACGAATACAGAGAACATTATGCAGTATTTTCTACCACTGCTTTTGTTTTAAAGGCTTTAATAAAGCCTTTTGTGTTCATGGTAAACTCTAAAGTAGTATTTTCAGTAGATCTAGATTCTCTGCAGTCCTAAACTACCATACCCACAATGGGATATTAGCAAGTCTTCATGGAGACCCAGGAATAGATCATACACGTTCAGCTTCCATCTAAAAGGATATAAAGGAATTAGGTTGCTGGAATCTGTTTGAAGTGTATGAAATTACCTCATTTTCAGTCATCTTTCATATTGGGAAAGAAACCTGTGTAATGATACTGTTGAGATAGTTATATATATACACATATATAATGTATGTATGTATGTCTTTATGCCCAAGTAACTTTTCAATGTGCTAGACATTTTCAGGTAAACTTGATCGAGCAGTCACAGGCTCAAAGGAGCTAAGACTCCTTAAGTTCAAAGAAAACAGCCATATAGAGGAAAGAAGGGTAAAACTAGCATGTACTTTCTTTCTCCATATTGTTTCCCTTTGGAAAAAAATGCTACAGTATGAGCTGAATTCTTCCTAGTTACAGAATATCCGTGTGGAAGACATGGATGTCCCAACAATAGAAGATGTTTTGCTCAGAGCACATGTGCTAATTGACACCAAAATTTGTACAATTGAAACCACAAAAAAAGCATATATTTGGGAAGCAAGGCTATGATAATTGAACTACTCCTACATCTTCCCTTGAGCAGGCTTTCAGCTAGACAACCAAAGTGTAGATTTTTCTGAGGAGCTGTTTCTGGATTTGTTTTGTTTGTTTGTTTCTTAGTTTTTTTCTTGTTGATTTACTGTAGATCTGTCTCATCTCTGTGGTTTGTCAGATAGTATGAGAGATCTCAATGGCTAACTGCAGCTCCACAAGTCCTGGAGCTTTCTTTTAGAGGGTACTTTCTCTTTGACTTGGACTCTCAGCTAGATTATAGGAGGTCACCAGCACCTATCAGTATTTGTATTTCTCCTTCTTCATTGTTTACTACTGATTGTGTACTGGCTTCCTAATTAAAAAAAATATAATCTATACTTTAAAACAATACTTAACACCATGTAGTGGCTCTTCCTAAGTCATATTTTCAGTCAAACAAAAGCTATATAGCTTAGGTATTTGCATATAGTATCATATATATACATTAGACATATATATCAGACCGTTTGCTACCTGCTAACAGTGACAGTGGACTGAGATATGTCACAGCCACTGAGTGGGTATGTTGTGCACTGCATTTGGTATGTATTTTTATTTGCATTAGTACTTTCTGTAGACCACAATAATCAAATTTTTAGTTGGATATGTATAACAACATTAAAAAAAAAGTGTTTGTACAAATGTTTACACGAAGATACTCACTTTACCCAAGTTCAGCATGTAATCTAGTTAGCTTATGTACTACAGCCCAGGACGAGAAAGTATTTTTTACAAATGTTAACTTGGAGGGGGAGCTTAATTGGTATGAATTTAGCTTCTCTGACTTCTCTTCTGGAAGAACTTATCTGTCTTTTTCTGTTGACCGAGTAAAGAGCTTGGCTAGTGTGAGTAACAGCAACTCCTTCACTCCTTCCACTCTCAAATCCTTAGAATATCCACAAAACATGTTCAGTCTGTTCAATGGTGAAAAATCAGTTAATGGAATTTAAAAATCATTATGAATACCTGATGAGATTTTTTTATGCCTGTTATCAGGCTCGATCAAAGATACGACTATTAGTTTAGACTTTTTTTAAACTAGGAATTAGAGCAGTGGTGTCCTACCTATGGCTCACAGATAATACAATGCATTTGATTGCATTCATAGTAAATTAAAAAATTTAAACTGAAACTGACAGGGCAAGTTAATTGCGTAGTTTCCCAGCCTTTGCTGGTCCATGGGTGATATTGAAGTTGATCTTTGTATTAATTCTACTGACTCCATTAAAAATCTGCCTTAAAATTTGCTGATTATCTGTCTTTCAGGGCCAAATTAAGTTAATACGTGTATTATAAAACTAGTACATTGATTCTAAAATATTCGTCTTTGCACACAAATGTGGGATTGTGTTCAAAATTCAGAAATCTAAATATAAATAGACTAGGCGGTAGATTTTTGGGGAAGAAACATGTATAATTATGTTTAACATACATGGAGAAGATGAAAATACAATAAAAAGCATCATCATCTGTGAAGAATGTTTGAAAATAGGGCTGGCAGAGACCTCAAGAGGTCAGTCTACTCTGCTCCACTGCTCTGCTACAGAATCAACTGTTAATAAATTTCAGTATGATGCTCTTTGTCTTTTAATCACCTTTTGTTTGTGATACTTCTGTGCAGAACTGCTGGGTGATTATTCCTCTTTGTATATGGGCAAAAGCAATCATCTGCAGAGTTTAAAAGCTTGTACTTGTCCTGCTGACTGTGTTCTAATTATTTCCTATCATATCTTCAATTTTTCAGGTTCTTTCTGATTTTAACTTACCTTCTAACTTGCATGCCACTCTTCCATCTTCAGGTGAACAGCCAGTTTCAACTATGCTCTCATTTCCATCAATACAATGATATGTGATTTTTTTTTTTTTTTGTTAAATGATTGTAGTTTATGGGTTTTAAATATAAGTTCAAATTCTATACTCCATGGTTAAAATAAAATCTTTTTTTTTCTCTTTACCACCTGTAAACTGGGCAATATGATGTTGCAAAATCTAGTTCAGAAGTACAATTTATGAGAAAATATTTTTCCTTCTAAATATATTAAAATAATAAACAATAAATACAAATTTATAATATATTTACTAGACTGCAGTGTTGGCATAAAAAAGGGTGCTTTGAAAGGGGCTGGTTAGTTTGTCTTTGAGGATAGTCAGTAGCAAGTGTCATCTTAACCCTGTTTTGCAGTTGTGTTTGTAAAGACTATCATTACTGTTTTAGTTCATTTTCACATCTGGCATGCCTTTTAAACATGAGGTAGTGCCATCACTGTACTTCTCCCTGTTGTAGGAGATTATGTATGGAATGATTCTTTGGAAGGATATGTTGCCCATCCTCTTGAATGCAGTATACCTCTTAATTTCTACTTAACTACTTTCTTTTCAAGAACTGTCAGAATAGACTAATCTGTCCCTTGCTTCTGAGGAGGAGCATGCCTGAAGTCCACCCACCTTTTCTTTCCTAGACCTTGACCTTGCAAAACATCAATGTTCAAGACAGTGAAGAGTGCAATATAGCATGTGACTAGAAATCAGCAGTACTGAGGCTCACAGTGTTAAATGGTGCAGCCTTGGGAAAGTTAAATAGCTGTGATTTCTGCCTCTCCTGGGATTCCTTTTAATGTCGTTTGACCCTTTGGAATAAGTAATAAAATATCCCTGAGTACTTCGGGGTGTATACTGTGTTCAGGGACCTTTTCAGATACCAAACATTTATGTTCTGGAAATTGTAGTGGGTAGTTCTTAAGCACAGGCAGACAGGAAGTACCTTTAAACAAACAAACAAACAAAACCCTTTTCAGAATAGTGGCTGAGAGTTTTATAAAATGAAAAATATAAAATAACAAGATACTAAGCTGTATTTCCAGATTTACTGAAAAAATATTTACTTTAATAAAAAACTTATTTGTGAGTTTTATTTTGGTATAAGAAATAGGAATCTTACAAATGCATAGTGGATAATTGATATTACGCATATTAGTGCCATGACTGTCCTAATACCTTTGCTAAAATGGCTGAAAATGGTTTGATATTTCCTCTAAATTACGAGATAATCGTACTGCAGAAGAAAAGAGAATTGCCGCCCTTTTGTTAGAAAGCACTTCCACAGAATTTTCAAGCTGTTTTTATGGTTGAGCTTCTGTGATTATAACTTCTATTTTCTTTCCCTATTATATTTTCTCTTTTTTTTTTTTTTTTGGTCCTTTCTTCTTACCAGCATTGTTATTTTGCCTTCACAAAAAAGTCAGAGCATTACGAGGTTCTGTGCATGCTTTGATGTGTTAGCATACATGTATGTGAACATATCCCCATCTTTTACTGCCCCTTTTAGTGTAGGATAAGAGAGGAAGAATGATTGTGAACGTCTGCAGCAGCAGAATGGTCTGAGTGGTTTTTGTTTCGTGAAGCACCTCTTATGATGGAAAATCCTGGATGCTTTATATATTTCATTACCTAGTTCCTGATGATAAAAGTGTTTGACATTGTCTACTGTTTAACTGCACTCCTTAAAATAAAGTGTAAATGACACTTTATTTAAATAAAAAAAATTTAATTTCATTGCTTAATTCTTTGTATTATTAAAGTGTAATTTGGACTAAAAGGACAGGAATTCATCTCGCTGTCAAAGCTTTTGTTTAGGTTGTTTTCTTCCTACAAGTTATTGTTGGTGTTTTTAGGATGGGCAGTGGTTTATTGAGTTTAGGTGATTCCTGTAAAAGGTACAGGAACAATCGTTTAAAAAAAAAAAAGGCAAGACAGCAACTTCATGTACTCTGTCATGCTTTTTCCTTTAATAAATTAGAAAATTCATTAGAATTAATATCTTTCACATACATATTGTAGAAAAAGTTAGTTTCTGAGTTGCTGGAATAATACATTCATTGCAATATTTATGTGTTTACAAATATATACATTTTTGCTACATAAGGCAGGAAAAACTCAGTAATAGTTGGAAGTAAATTGCTTCAGGAAATAGCTTGAATCAACTGAAGCATATTTTGCCATTTACAGAGAATGGTCACTAAATCAGTTTTTTTTTAAGATATGCTGATAAATTTCTGCAAAAAGCATTTCCAGTCTGAATCCTGGAGTTAAAGACTAATATTTACGTGAAATGAGAATGTATTTAGTTGTGGCACGTTACTACCACATAGTGGAGAAAGCTAGAGCAGACATAAGTAGTTTGAGTTCAGACAGTATTATGTTTTTCTTGCTTTTGAGGAGCCCCAAAGAGCATTTTATGGCTTATTGGATGTACTTCTTCTGTTAAACTCCAACTCTCCTTTATATTCTCTTTGTTCTCCCCAGTTGTAGTAGTTGCAGTGGTTCATCTCACAAGCATTGTTTGAGGTTGACACTTCACAGCTCTATTAGTTCCTCATCTTAAGTAACACCTACTGTGTGCCTCACGCTTGGTCCTTCCTCAGTGAGTGGCCAGCCTGATTTGGGATCTGCTCAGAGTGGTGGTACAGTGTGAAGGCACTGAGAGCTTTTAGTTGTGAGTGTTACCTTTTGGTATTTTGTAGATTTAGGAGGAAGGCTGTGGAAGAATTCATAACTTGAGTCTTTTACTCTCCTGCTTGGCCTGGTTCCGGTTTGTGTCACCTTGTCTATTGTGTCACCCTGTCTGTTTGTCCCTCCCCTTCTTTGGTCTTTCCCCATCCCTCATTCAGCTTGGCTTTTCTGCTTCAGCAGCAGAGAGACCACGGAATGGCCATACTCTTGCTTTCCTTCCTTAACAGCTAGTGGAGATCTTCTGTTCCCAGCAAAATGCTAGAACAGAGCAGAGCTCTCTGGGGGGTGTGTGCAGTACTGCAATAGTTATGTCTGCTTTTGAATCCCCAAAAAGGAGTAACAACAAGGGAGTACAGATTCCAGTGCAAGGCTGTCCGCCTTCACGGTGGGTTTAAGTCGACAGGGTTTGAGGCCTGAACTTCTGATGAAGGCTGGCTGTGCAGCTTAGGGTAGATGCATCTGTTTCCCCCAGTCTTCAAAAGTTGCCAGCCCTTGTGAATTTAAGAAAGGCTGCCAGGGTCAGATCAAAAGTCCATTTGGCTCATGAGCTTGTCTGTAACAGCAACTGCTATGAGATAGAAGAATAAATAGAAAAACCCTCCTTTCCTGACACCTGCTCCCAGCCTTAAGTGATTTGGACCCAAGGTATCTTTGGGTTTAGTAATCCATATTTTTTTTTTTTTTTTTCCCCATTAGTTACCTAAGGCCAGTTTGACTTTTGTAAGCTTTTCACGACTGCAAAGTCCTGTGGCAGTTTCTTAACTATGTGTTTTGTGAAGTCCTTTTCTGCCTGGTTTTACCTGGCAGCTACTTACTTGTTTACCTGCTGTCCCCTGGTTCTTGTGTTAGAAGAACACTATTCCACAAACGAGCTGAAAGGTGCTTTATGTCATCTTTTTTTTTCCAGGCTAAAGAATCTTAATGTGTTTAATTGTTGCATGTGTTGAGGCTTTTCTGTGCCTTTTTTCCTTCTGGTGCCCTTTTACGTATTTTTTTCCTTCCATTTTATTAATTTTTTTGCAGTGTGGGACTAAAATGGTATTCCAGATGTGAGCCAGTCAAATGTGTAAATCCACGGTGGCACAATGAAGATACAGCAATATTGTGATACTAAGTTGGACTGTAATTTATTTATTTTTAGTGTTGTCATCATCAAAGATTTAAATGGTACTGCTGTCACTAATTGGCAATGGGAGAGTGGTGTTAAAACCTTTCACTAAATATTTAAAACCTTCTCTTTCAAGAACTGTGTAAGAATGTCTGTGCTGGTGATGATGTTTGTCTTGGAAGTGGCTGGCATTAACATCCTTGCAGGAGACTGAAGTTCTGTTAGAAATCTTTTAACATGCTATAAATAAAGTCTTTTTATGGTGCTGGTGACACAAAACATTGCTGATCAGCACATCTAGCTTTTAGCTATGGTTGAGAACTTTTGTTTGCCCAGTAAAAGAATAAAATGGCATGGATGTTGCATAAAGCTGAAAAATACAGTACTAATAAAAGTGCTTTCATTTTATATTAAGCTGTTAAATATGAGGAAGGACCTTGTTTTTGTAAATGCAATCTGATAGTATTTTGGATGTCCTAGATTTTTGAGTTTTAAGGTTCTTGCCCAACACTTATGTTAATGGATTATTTTATTCAATCTTCTATTTCTTTTGCTTTTATAATGTGTGAGGCTCTTCAGGACCTCTGTATCAGAGTCCAGAACAGCCAAAAAGGCATTTCTGGTCTTCAGGAAACTCAAAGCATAACAATGAGGTCAGATAGCTTCCTGAAAATAGAAGAACATCTATTGTTTCACCTAAGAGGAGAATTTATCTGAGGGTTAAAAAGGTTATTAAATGGTTATAGTAAGCAATGAAAGATAAAAATAATTAGAAGTTTTTAGGTCCCATGGCATTGATACAACAGCATTACCTCGGAAGGAAATCCCAACACTTTTTCACTTGAGCTATTGAAAGTAGAAATGGTGTGAGGTGTCTGTTAGGATGCTATCCTGAGTTTTTCTTATGATTATCTCCTCTCTGAGCACACCCCACCCCTTTTTTTCTTTCTTTCTCCTTTGAAGAGGGAAATTGCTTTGTTTTCTTTTCCCTTCTTCAGAACTTTCTGGCTACTGAGGAGTAATTCCTATTAGCCTATTCCTTCTCAGTTGGGCTGCTGTGTTGAGATGGGGGAAGACACCTTTGCTATTCCTGAAGTCCTGAGGATTCCTGAATCCTCATGCTTTTGTCTGTCCACTTTGTGACAAAGTCCAGCGCCTGAGTCGTAATTTCTGAGCATCTTTGTCAGCAACATTATCTTTATGTAATTCTGAAGGTTCAAAGCTTCAGATAATTCTACTGCTTGCTTTAAAATGTCTGATAATGTGTTATTTTTCTTCTGTTTGAAAGTGACACACACACTCGGTTGGAGTAACAGGAGTAGAACATGACATGGATTTACATTGCTTTACATGTGGAAATTAATATTTCTGTCCATAAATATTGAACTTAACCTACCAAAATAGTTGTTTAGGAGTTCCTGCCTTGCCAGGGGAAAATGTACCTTTTTTTGTCCTAGTAATTGCTGATGTATTTTTGTATTAACCAGAAATCATAGCTCAAATATATACTTTCAGTGTGGTTAGCTGCAGTAAATATATTTTTTTCTTTTACATCTAATCCCAAATTCTGCTCTGTCCTTAGTGGATATATAAAATTTACTATAATCATTGGGGGGTAAGGTAAGTGGGATAAAAAAAGAGTCTTGTGATTAAAGCTTTGGCCTCTCAAAAATGATTTGCAAGATTAACCACTTGCCACAGACCTTAGAATCTTGAACTAATTTTATTTAAAAATAATCAGATTCTAATGTTGAGATTTATAATATAGTCTGCAAACAATCCCTGCATGTATTGGAAATACTCTGAAGTGAATAATTAATTATTGAATTTATTTCAGATCTTTCTCACTTTTTCTGGTAAATTTAATAAAATTACATTATGGAATACTGTCAACTAAATGCAGCTTTTGCTGAGAAAACTTACCACCTTGTGATTTAACATGGAGCCTAATTGTGTACCACGAAATAGGTTTTATATTAATTCAGTAGATGCTCAGAGTACTTTATCAAATGGTACTTGTGGCTGAGGTGGTATAGGAGTAAGAATTTTCTGATACATTCTGTTGAAATACAGAATAGCTGTTAAATGTTTAAAAAGTTTTTGTATAAACCAAACACAAGTGAAATTATTTAGTATATGAAACAGAAATGCAGAGCAACATTATGTCTTTTTCTGTTTGGTTCAGAACATTACCCCTATCTGCCATGTCACTAAATTTTGCAGTAGTTAAAATTAGCCATAGTGAAAGCTACTCCTTACTTTTTTTTTGCTTACTACCTAAAACATTTAGAATACAGTTGTGTATTCTAGAAATGCACACCTTATAACTCTTCCTTATTTTACATGTCTGATCTGCACCACTTATAATTGTTGATGGGAATAAGTCAGGGTCTTCTACTGCAAACTTCGGTTTGCTCCTTTGATCATAAGCCGGGTGGGCTATTGTGTTTGTTTACCTCTTTATTCCAGGATTTTAAAAAATACAATACAGAGTGACCTCTTGGTCCATTGATTTAAAAATCTTATATAATTATTAACAATGCAGTTGTATGAACCTTCCTCTTTTTACTTGCCTAGAAGATACTGCTAACAAACTCGTGGAGGTCCTTGCAGGACAAAGTAAACAGTATTGGTCTTGCACTTATCAGCTGATTACACAGTTTAAAGCCCTTTGTAACCTTCCCTATCCTTGAATTCTGATTGTATTCAGGATAAAACCAATATTACTGAATATTTGTTGTCCATGAAGTTGACTTGCAGTAAGTTCTCATGAAAAGCAAGCTCATAAGCATAGTAGTAACTTCTTCAGCCTTACTCTTGAACTTTTTTGGGACTCCCCAGCTGAATTTTCTTCCTTTGTTGATCCCCCAGTTGCTTTAGAAAGTGTGTACTCTTCTGCTTAATTGATTGTCATTCTCTTTGGTTTAACTGTAATGAAACCCTTTGAGATAAAGTGTATGAAGTACATGTTTTGCATTCCTGCTATGTTTACCTACAGTATTCTCTAACCTCAACATTCAAAAATCCTAAGTCAAGTCCTCAAACTCTGATTTTATTTATTTTTTTTTTAAATCATAAGACATGAAAATTAATGTATTGGTTTCAGTGGTCCTTTGACTTAAGCTATTCTGCATATATGCCATGTTTTCCAAGTCTTGGCATAGAGATGTATGAATACATATACAATTTAAGTTAATTTGGAGATTCTAAGATCTGAGGACTTTTAAGAAAACACCAAGCATCATGAGATTAGCCATAACGTTTGGAAGACCATTTGATTATTACGCAGATAATAGCTATTATGTTGGGCAGATAACATTAGGTAACAGACTATAATACTGATAAACCATTTTACTTTTTATCATTTTACATGGTCTTATTCTTTTGTTTCTTTGTTTAATTGCTTTTTCATTAGCAAGACTAGCAAGGTGCTAATGTGTATTTTAAGTAGTTTCAAACTCCTCTTGGCAAAGATTTTGTGAGTTTTGTAGTTAATCATCTAATGTTTAGTTATGTTTAGGAAGAATGTTAATTGTTCTTTAAATTGATCCTATATTTAAACTATTTGTTTCAGCAGTTTGAAAGCAATTACCATATATTCTGAATTGTGTTAGAATAGAGGCCCTGCAAGCTTTATCCACATACTGTGGTGATAACAGGAATCAGATGCTCACAAACTTCTGTTTATCTGACTTTGAAAATTGCTATATATAGAGGAAAAGAAATCAGGATAAATAGTTCTACAAAATTCTCAAAACTTATAACAAGTTACAGAAATCTGAGGACCTAAAAGTGTACCAGTTTAAAAAACCAAAAAAGTTCTGATAGTTAAAAATACTTAAAATGCTGTTCTTGACAGGGAAAACTTCAGAAAAAAAGTGAGGCTTCAATTCAAAGCTCTTAATTTGTTATACTAGAAAGGAAAAAAAAAATGTCTGTATTATTTCAGGCCAGCAGCTTGGCAGGAATCTGAGTTCAAGGTTTCTGAAACCAGAGTCTTGAGAATGTTAGCAGATTTCAGGGCTGGTCATGAAGGGGAAATACAAGGATTTCACAGATAGCTGGGATACAAATCGTAGTCAGAATGTTTAAAGGAGTTACTTGGAATATGTGGAATTACATATGATAACAAACAGAGGTGTGTTAAGTGTTGGTGTTTCATATGTTCCTTGTCACTAAGTAGTAGGCCAGTTTTTCAGAGCCAGTGAAAAAAATAATGGTTTTTCTGGTTATGGGTCAGGATGTGGTTAGGATGAGTTTTGTGCCAAAAATAATGTGACTGAGGCAAAATATTTTTGAGTCCTTTACCTACAACTTTGGTAGCACATAAATGACTTCAGCATGGTAGGTACAGCATTGTGGAACACTACTAGTCACTAGTATTTTGTGGTGGTGTTTTTGTTTTTTTTTTTCTTGTTCTGGATGCCAGTTAATTTGTTGCTGGAAAGTGTCCTGGGAGATCATACTGTGAGAGGCAGTTGTTGAGCAGCAGCAAAATCCCTCTTGACTTGTCAGATCATCTTCTCTCAGTATTACTGTATTAAATGAATGTGACATTTCTTAACCCTCCTTCTGGAAATACAGTTCTTTTTATGATGTTTCTTAGTTTATAACGTTTCTTTATTAATATAGGCAGATTAAAATTTTGTGTCTAATATATTTTTCTTTTGTTTCTACCTTGCTTTTAATGAAAGTCATGGTCGTCCCAGGAAGGAAGCTGCATTTTCTCTTCAATGTTCCAGTGGGAAGACAAACAGGACTGCCATTCTTGCACCTGCTACATTAAGGAAAGGGAGAGAGGCAACAGTTTAGAGAAAATAAAACATGTTTGGACTTCTGTATTACATTGCCCTACTGCTCAGGAGTAAGAAACGTTCTCATCCAACTAAGTTTATGTAGATGATACAGGAGAATGCTCTTCACTATGTCTGTGGTCATTCTGTGAGTTATACTAGCTGCAGTTCTGTGAGGCAGAAATTATGCTGCTTGAAACCTCCTCGTTTCTGTCCCTGTTGTTTTTGTAGCTTGCTAAACTCGTTACTTGTTTTAAATCAACAATGAAAAGCCATTTCTCCTTGCCTCCAGGAAATCTTTGTGTTAATGTAATTTGTTACTGTAAAACATGATAAGAAATGCACCGAAACTGTAGGAGACCTTGAACCAAACTGTTACTGAAAAATGTACTTACCTCACATTTTACATTTTCTTTCAGTGTACACAGTAACTAATTGGGAGAAGGTGACNNNTAAACAACTCTTTATAACCCTGTTTTTTTACATGTAAGAACTAAAAAAAATAGTCTGGTTTTAAGATGTAACTTCAACCATGAATACTAGAAAAATTTCACAGTTTATAGGCATCTTTTCCTCAGTTCATTGACGAAATTATGTTGAGATTCCTTAGTAAAGGTATTTGTTATGCACAACTTTTCACAATCTATTTTCCTCCAATTGTATATCATAGAGAAACAAGGTCTCAGAAATCAATGTAAGGGACAGAACCGTGATGAAGAAAATGTTTCTTAACAAATACTTTGGAAGGAAATCTGGTGCTTTTTCAAATAGAAGGAAATACGCACTTGATGCAAAAAGCTGACTTTTAAGGTGGCATCATGTAACTCCTTCACTTTAAAATTTATCCATGTTACCTCCCCCCTGCCTTCTTTTGTGTGTGCGTGTGTGTGTGTGTGTGCAAGGCTGTGGGGAGTCTCTTCTCTGGCCCACCTGTTACTTGAGTTCTAGTAGTTGACCTGTGTTGGTAGCTAAGAGCAATAAAGAGAATACTGTCATTTTATTTTTCTCTACTATATGCATAAAATTATTTTATTAAATGTGTTTCTTTTCTCGTAGCATGCATGTCGATTGTGTATCACTTCATATTTTTGGAACCTTTTCCTTTAAAAGGTAGTAGCATAAAGTTATTGTCATTTTCTTGGGCCAAACTTGTAAGCTTGTTCTATTTAGTTCAATGCACAGGTTTTATTGAATGGACTACTTTTATTTTGGTGGATACATGTATTTTAAGGGGAAGACCAGCTTACCAGGAAGACAAAATATCTTATGAGTATCATTGAAGCAAAGTTGTGGTTTTCATATTTGTTTCTGATTCATAGGAATGTTCTTGATTCATAGGATTCATTGGAAGAGCCAGATGTGTGAATAAAACAGAATTCTGCTTGCATTTAAAATTGTCAATATAAACTTAAAAGCAGAGATATTTAAAATACTCCTTATTTAATTTGAGACTAATTAAAAATTCTAGTTACCTTCACATTTATTTTGTGGCTTGGAGATTAACTACATGGGAAGAGAATGTTGTGTTGCTGTGGTGTTCCAAATGGGCCAAGTGGCTTCTGATCCATAGCGATACCAGTTTGCTGTTCCAACAAGCTTGTATTGTTAAAAAACCACCACACAGCAGGTCAGAGCATTAAGGGAGAGTATTTAAAGGGAAAAGGGAAAGGTACATAGTACTAGAGTTGCACGTCTCTTGTGCTCTGGTTCTTCTACGTCTCATTTTCCTTTACACTTTGATACAGCCAAGGAGAAAGGAAATGGAAAGCAGCTCAAAGCTACCTTATATACTCCTTTTCTCCTGCGGCCAGCCACAGATGTAGTAGTCGGATCCTTGCCGTGAGTCAAAGTAGCTTCTTCATTAGTTGTTGCAAAGGTTCTGTATGTTAAGTTCCTCAGTAAAATTCACTTCCATCTAGCCAGTGTTCCTGCTGGAAAATAAAAGGTGGGTTTTGGAAGCTGTTAAACTGGTAGTTAGCAGCTACTCTGTTCCAGTGGTGTGCTGTAAAGCAAGCATGATGGTGCAACAATCGCCATCATTTGAAGCGGATCAGAGGCTTAAAAACTGGAATATTAAAGTAATTTATTCTCAAACACATATCTCTTTCTTAAGCTTTCTTAAGTCTTGTGTTAAGAATGGCCTTTCTGCATCTAGCCCATCATCCTATCTCCACGGAGAGTGGGCATGCAGAACAGTGCTTGAATGCAGGCTCTGAGAGGCATGCAAGGAAGAGAAATCTGAAGGTCATCTAGGCAAAGGACGAGCAACAGGACAAAATAAACTGATGGGTGGGTGCCCACTGAATAGATACTAGATGGCGACAGTCTGCTCAGAAAAGTACAGGGAGTGGAGTTGCATGGCTTGGCAAAGCCTGAACTCAGTAACTGAAAAAGACAACTCGGTGCTGAATGTCGAGGCTGCCCTGTCCCTGATCCACAAGTGCTGGTTGGATTCTAGCACAGGAAAGAACAAGGTACCAAAGTACCATGTTGGAGGTTCTCCAGCAGCCCAAGTGCTTCACAGTGAGGTCACCTGGAGGATATGGTCATGCTAGGGCCGGTGCAGCCATCACTGCTGCCGTTGCCTCCTGGGCTGCTTTGCCCTTGAGCTGTTGTTGACTGCAGTCAAGGCTGCTGGGCTTGGGAAGCTGGGTGAAAGCTGCTGCAAAGCAGCTTTGTGAAGCCAAGTGTCCAGCTGTGTGGTGTCAACGCCTCTGCGGAGTTGAGGGGCCTCAGGGAGGTGCCCAGGTGCTGTAACAGCCTCTCAAGCTCCGCAGCACTTGGAAGCAAGGACAGCATCTCCCATTGTCTCAGAAACCTCCATGTGGAAGAAGAAGAGACAGGCAATGAAGCCCTGGTCTGTGTTTTGACTTTAATAATAAAAAATTTTGCTGCTCCTTGCCTCTGCTTTTTGCAGAGAGAAGTGCAAGTATGAAGTAAATATGTATCATTATCCTTCAATATTGACCTTGTATTTTTCAGTGACCTATTGCTCAAGGGTTTTCTGAGTCACAGGTGGTATTCTCATATTTAGTAGCTACATTTGAAGGACAGGTTTTGCTCCCATTATTTTTCCAAGTTTCTTTTTGAACCCTGTACACTTTGGCATGTGTAGCACATCCTGTGGCTCAGAGTTCCGTATCTTGAATGTGTTTGTAAGGAAAAAGTACCTTCTCTTCTTTATTTTGAATGTCATCTGCTAGTTTAATCTGATGTCTCCTTAATTTTTTTTTTTATAGGGTGAGATGGTGAGCAATCATTCCTTATTCATGTTCTTTATTTCACTTTTTAATTAATATTCTGATTTCACATTTGCTCTCCTATAGTCATGTATGATGTATAATTTGAAAGATTTCTTGAGATCTTGGAATCATGTTTTTAACGTAACAGCTGAGCAGTCTACTTGGAAAGAAATGAAGTCTTTTCTTAATAATGTGCTGTGTCCCTCAGCCTCTTTCTCCTCAGTATGTGAAATTATCTTGGCCACACCTGGAATCTCAGTGCATAGGGATCTTGTGATATGTGTTGACAGAATTAGTTTATCTGATTTAACTGTAAGCCACCTTTCACCTATAGCAGAGCTCTTCCATGCTAGCAGCTTATTTTGACTTTGTGAATTTGTGTGCTGGTAGTAATTTCCCACTGATAGTCTTCATTACATTGAGTTTCTGAAACATCCGTCACATCAACATCCTCATTTAAAGTTTGTCATTCCTGTTTCTCCATCTTGTTTGTCTGCATTGTTTAAATGTCTCTGTTCTGTTTTATCCTCATTCACTATTGAAAGTGTAGTCACTTTCTATCCTCTCTCTTATTTGAGTATACAGTGTTACTGTGATTCATCATCTTAAACTGTGTGCTATTTAATCCTTAATGGCTTTTCTCAGCTATTAAAACTTAAAAGGTCACAGAAAAGTATTGAATTAAATTGCTTACACTGTTCCTTTTTGGTTTAGATGAAGCCTTCTTCCAGTACATGCTCACTCTGTTTCTTCTAGTTTTGGCAAATCTGCTTGGAATTATTCTTCCCAGAATTAGCCTCTCTGGGGAGATACGAGCTCTGTATTCTTTTATTTATTCTCCTTCCCTTCCATTCACCTCTTTTACCCATATAAAAAAGAAAACCCTTCTTAGTTCTGAAAATGATTGGAATGATTTGATGACTTCTGTATGTGGGAGAGGGGAGGATTATTTTCTTCATTCTTGATGCCTTTTTCTCTTTTCAAGGAGTTCAAGCTGGCCTTTTGTTAACAGAAATTGCTTGCTGGTTGAATCCATTAACAAAGTTCTTCCATTGAACTTAAGATACCTGTGGCTATCTCATGGTGGGTACTGGAATTACTTCTTCATGCTCAGCAGGGGTGGGAAGTGTGGTGTGTATCAGAGATGAAAATGAACAGAAAACTGTTCAGTCAGTGATTGTCCATAGTGTTTAGTAATATACTGATGGGAATTGATAAAATCCAGTTGATCTGGAGGGTCTTTAGCAGGTCAATCTGAATCATTTGGAACTGGATATATTCTGCAGACATGAAAATGATAGTCCTCAGTGTTCATTCCTAAAAGCTGAGGCTGCAAGAGAGGATTTCTTCCACAGCTCCTGTTTAGTATTCAAGCTTTATTGCTGTCACATTTTTATTACTGATTGAAAGAAAGTGAGATAAAACCGATTTGTATTATTTCCATGCTTTTTTAATATTTTTTTTTTTTTATTGTAGATCCAAGTTAGACATAGAACTAAATACAACCCCCATAACTTAAGGAATATGACCTTGTAAATCTGGTTGCTTAAAATGGCAGAATCTCTGCTGGGAGGATTCACGGGAATTGTAGTTTTGTTTTTAAGTAAGAATTCTTCTGTTACTTTTGATACTAGTTGGAGGCTTTGAACTCTAGTCTCTATCAAGACCTTCAGGAGAAACCTCCTTTTCTCCCAAGGGAAATACAAAGAATGGTTAGTTCCTCAAAAGATTGCTGGGCACATTTTATGTCTACAGTACTAGAAGCCACAGATAATTTGGAAGTAGAACCTAGATAAAACAATCTGTGCTGTGACTGATTAGACTAAACAAACAGCAGTTTCTGGGGTACTGAGAAAAAATTTGGAAACACTTTGGCAAGACAGATATTGAACAACATGGTAAAAAGACTCTTCCTAACTTAAGAATCTAAAATTATTTCTGTGACTTACAGAAGTGTGTGCAGGTTTAGTGTCAAAGTAATGAGAATACAACCCCAGAAGAAATTGAATAAGTAAGTTTTCTTAGTCAGAAATTTACCCGTTTTACTGCTTGCTCTGCAGCATTTTTCGTGGCTATTTTTTCTCCGTATATTTGTGGCTTTTTTTCTCCATAGAGCCATCTTTTAACTACAAGAAAGACAGTGTTAGTAATCACAAGAAGGTGCTAGTGATGATCCTTTTAGTAGAAAACAGGGCTGGAGAGGATCGTGGAAGTTACCATGTGTGGTGGGTTGACCTTGGCCAGCAGCCAAACACCCACACAGCCACTCACTTGCCCTCCTGTCCCACGGCCAGAGGAGAGAGTAGGAACAGCAAAAGCAAGAAAAACCTTGTGGTTCAAGATAAAGAGAGTTTAATAAGTAAAGGAAAGGAAAGAAAAACAAGTGATGCAAAGGAAATCGCTCTCTACCTCCCACAAGCAGACCGATGACCAGCAAGTCTCCAAGCAACAGCCACCTTGGAAGACAAAGCCTCCCCTTCTGCTACCTGAGTTTTATTGCTGAGCATGCTACACAGTACAGAATATACCTTTGACCAGGTTGGGTCATTTGTCCTGGCTGTATCCTCTCCCCGCTTCTTGTCCACCCCTAGTCTATTTGCTGGAGTGGGGCCAGAGTGAGGGAAGAAGGAGCCTTAATACTGTGCAAGTTCTGTCCAGCAGCAGCCAAAACATTGGTGTGTTATCCACACTGTTTTAGTCACACTGTTTTAGCTCCCTACAGGCTGCTGTGAAGAAAGTTAACTCCATCCCAGCCATATCATGGTTTTTCCCATGTCCCAGGGTGGAATGATCAGAGTAATACACTTCTCCTAAATAAGTACATGTATGTATGATTTGGAGTTTCTGTATGTGTGTGTGTGTGTTTTGGTTTGGTACGCTGATGTCTTTTAAATAAACCATTTCTTGTGGTTTGGTGTTGATGAATGTAGGGAATGTGACAGATTTGTGATCAGAAAACTTGCATACAGCTAGTATGGCTTTGAAAAGTGATTGCCTTTAAATGCTTAATAGCTCTTTAGAGTACTAAATTTTTAAGTATACATACATTAATTAAAATTTTTGGCTCAGTCTGTAATGGAGATTGAATCATTGCAAAGCTGGTGCAGCCTGCAGGCTGTCAAGGCTGGCTTTGTAAGCGCTCTGTCTTCAAATTTCCCTGGCTGCTGCTAATACCAGTTTCTCTCCCTTCTGTATGCCTCTTCCTATCATTTTGCCAGTTGAGAATAGAGTGGTGTTAGTAAAAAAATATTGAGGCTATCATGTATTTTCAGTGTTAACAAGAAAAAAAGGCAGACCTTGGTCATGTGGAAAAGGGTGACAATTCACTCCTGTCAGTGCTAGGGAGGAGAAATCTTCATGGGTTTTTCAAAGTATAAAGTTTAATTTTAGTAACAGGGAGAGACTTTGATCAATTCATTTTTCATCTCACAATCTACCCAGTGCATCAAACTTACTTATAATTTCAGTAATTGTATGTCAATTTCTAGGAATGATCTAGTACACGTAGGTCAAGAAGTCTGATAAGATAATATTTTAATAACATTTTAAACCAATTAATTGTTCCTGAACTGTCAAAAACTTGTCTTGAATTCGAAGAGAAAGTGGCTTGCTATTTACAGTACTCATATATTTGGGAAAAGGAAGTTTGTCTTTCATGTAGAAACTGTTACACAGAAACCGTAGGGAAATGACCATAGTTATTTCATTGTTCAGACTGCTTTATTTCCTCTGTTATACAGGTGAGTAGCTTACCAGGAGTTAGTTTGAGAAATGGGTCCTAGATTTTGTGTCACCTATTCTTTTTCCTTGTGTAGGTATTTAGAACAGAACCTTAGATTAACTGCTCTTGAAAGCCCTTGTGTATTCTTTGTTTGTATAAAATTTTGGTTTAGGTAAAACTTAAAATTATTATCTTTGTACAAACAAAACCAAGGATTTTTGATTCCCCATGTTGTTCTTCAGTGTATGTGGGGGTTTTAAAAAGTGAGGTATTAAATGCTTGCAGAAAATGCAAAGCTTGACTTGAAGTGTTTTCCTGTAACTAACTGCATTGGCACAAACAGGTGCAATTTTATACATGAATGGTTTTGAATTAAATGAGAGATAGACCAAGTGCTAAATTAGCATTAATTAAATTGGCATACATCTATTATGACTTTCTGTAGCCATCAGAATATCGCCAGCTAAAGTGCTCTTTGCTTGACATGTGAACATATATTGTACATTCTGTGACTAATGTTTCTTTTAACATTTTACAAAACAAGGCAGTGTTAATTTTACTTCTGCACTGTTAACAGAGCTCAGTATGCAAGTGCCTGTATGTCAGGCTCTTTGTGGGGTTTTATGCAACACAAATGGAGGAACTGGAAAGAAAGCCCTTTTGATGTAGAAGAACTTGCACATTGGTTTACAGTGGAGTGTACTAGTCTTGCATGCAGCCGCTGAACAGGCTAGCAAACAGGTCATCAGAAGGCTTGAGAAACAGACAGCTGGGAAGTCAGCCATAGACTGAACTGTTACTGATGGAAAAATACATTCCCAAGCTTGGCATCTTGAGTCTGCCACTGCCAAAAATATCTGTGAATGGTCTATTCTGAAACACATTGGGGATGGAAGATTAAAAAGAAGCACAGTATTAATACTACAAACAGGAGGAACCAGTACCAAGACAGTGTTGGATTTACCCTCTGACCAATTTTTTGTCTAGCTGCAGTATGGTAGAAGGCCAAAGTGTGAGTTGCAGACCTTGTTTCATTCACAACATACAGAAGTTGCAGAGAAAGGATTGCTATGCAGACATCCACTTGCAAACACATTTTGGTCAACTGTCAGTGAAATGCCAAAGAATTGGGTTTTTTGTTTGTGCATTGTTAGGGAAAGTTCATTAGTCCTGTTGTCTGAAAAGCAGATTTGTAACCTGGCGTGCAACGAGCCAATAAGCACACACTTGGGAGAGACATTATTTATTTTGTATTTGTGTAAAGATGGGTGCTAGGTGATAATTCCACAAAGCTAGCACACCCTGTAGTTAAACAAGCAAGCACTTTATACAGTTTTAGATTCACCCACTTAATTTCCAAAGTCCTTCCCCAGAGTCATTATTGGTAGTCGCTTATCTGCCACCATTTCTATTGGGCTAAGGTTTTCTCTGTTTTGAATTGAAAGTACAGTGTTTTATTCTATCTATAGTGCATGCTGAAGGAGGGGTCTTGAGTCGGTGGTCGTGATCTCCCCCAGCCCCATTTACATTTCCCCTAGTTCATGCTTCTTTGGCAATCATCCAGCCTTGGGTGTCTTCTAGAGCAGGGTGTTTCCTTCTTATCAGCCTTTTTAGTTCCTTCTTCAAGGGTATAGTGGCTGGTAAAGCCTGCATCATTTATACAAAGTAACCAGGCCTACATAGTGGAACTATTGAGTAATGGTCCTCCCTAAAAGACAGTGTGTCTTGTTTAACCCCTTATTGAGCAGTATCACCACAGTTAGGCCGTAACTCAAACATATGACTGCAGTCCTATTAAAGTATATTAGTTCTATTAAACCCGGTTTCTTCAAACAGGAGTGAGGAGCTGCTCTTGTATTAAGGTTTAGGAATAGAAGATGTTAATGCTGGAACATGGTTATTATACTATTAAGAACAATTGTTTGAAGTGGTTATTTTTATCATGTTTTTTTTGGCAGTCTTACACTCCTTAGTTGTCATAATTTAACATATAAAACTTGCCAAAGTTAAATAGAATGTGGGAAGAACATACTTAATTAGCATCTGTTTAGAAGTGGGTGAATGGTGGTGGGGAAAAAAAGACACTTTGCAGAATCTAATATTCCTGCTGGATTCTAGTACTTATATCTGTTACTATGTTAGTCTGTGAAATATATAATTTTTTTTTAAAATCGTTTAAAGCTTAAGAAAAAGATAATGTTTAATAGATGAAGGTAGCAAGGAAATGTGAAATGCCATTGAATGTTAAAGAGCCAATTGGATTTTTTTTGGTGCAGCACTGAAATGAAGCCAAACCATACTGATACTGCACTTTGCACTCACTGAAGTAGCAGTTAGCAGCTGTTGTATAGCTCAGTGTTAAACACACTAGTGCAAGGGTCATACCAGTAAAGGCAAAAAATTAACTTCCCATGTTGTGTTTGAGAATTATTGCATGTGCTGTTCTCAAATTAAGACCTGACCTGAAAGGTGGTGTTTGCTCATTCTAAATAATGAGATAATCATCATGCTTTTCAGCATTGCCTCCAAAGATCTGACTCTGAGTAGCTGCCCCCCCCCCAACCCCTGATTCATTAAACGTGTCTATGGCAGGAAACATTTATCTAGCTTTTGTGGTCAGCTTAACAGCATTGCTTTCTTGACTTGAAGTCAGAAACAATAAGAAAATTGCAGATGCATTTCAGTACTTTGATGTCAAAGAAAATGGCATGAGCAAAACCATCTCCCTAAATTGCAGGAATATATAGTTTGAAGACACTTGAATTTAAAAACTTAACTTTTCCATTTAATTTCAACTTTTATCAGAGTGCTTGTAAAATTTAGGCAGGACCAGTGTGTTAAAACACAGTAAAATAATAGAAAAATCACTCAAGCTTGAAGATAAATAGGTGATTCTTAAGTTTCTTGGATATAATTCATACAAATAAGATACCAGAAATACACAAATGGGGTGACCACTTTCAGAATCTTTTGTAAAAAGCTTTGTACTCTTGCAGAGACAGTAGCAGGCCATGACAGCCAAGTGACTGCCCTAATATTGTCTATTCTTGGTTACAGTGTAAATGAAACTTTGAAAGGAATAAAAAAGAAATTGCAGTTGTCTTTAGTTGCAGAGTTACTCATCTAAGATGCAGATGTTCAGAACTACCAATTATTAATGAATACTTATTCCAAGGAGTAAGAGTGAAAGTAGTTCTATAATGCCATTTATAAACATGCCTGCACAGCACAATTGTAATGCTAGTGCATTTACCTTGCAAGGGACTTGTGTGCTGGGAAAGGGGTATTATCTCTGTTCTGTGAACACAGTTTCTAGAGACTTGAGTTTCATTCCACTGTTTTGTTGTTTTTCAGTGAAAAGCGGCCCAAAGATTAGGTTAGTTACCATGTGAAACATTGCTCAGAAATCACCGCTTCCTTTATTCCCCTCTTTTCCTTGTAAAGACTTCTTCAGACTGCCTTTGCCTTTTTTTCCAGTTCCA
This sequence comes from Elanus axillaris, assembly GCA_026212715.1. NCBI lineage: Eukaryota > Metazoa > Chordata > Aves > Accipitriformes > Accipitridae > Elanus > Elanus axillaris. The sequence goes on along the minus strand of JANZLQ010000078.1, from coordinate 5,987,096 downwards.
TGATCTCACAGGTCAAGCAGAACTGCTTTCCCATCTTCATCAACTTGCACAAAATCCAGTCTTAATTTCTTAAAAATAATGAACATGCAAAATGAATATGGCCTTGTCATCGTCTTCACCAGTGCTGTTTGTTTTCTTCTGGTTACCCTTATCACACTACTTGCTATAGTGATACAACACCTTCTTGCTACCCTTGCTTCTCCATGCATCATTTTCCTTTTACTTCATATATGACTCCCCTAGGTTCTGCCCCTCTCAGTGGGATACGCTCAAGGACTCTTGCCTCTGTAATTACAAATACTGTCTTTATTCTCTCTGCAAAGTTCATTCTGTGTGCCCTGTCAGCAATGAAAAGGAGTATACCTGTGCATGATTCAGTACTGAAGGATCTGGTAGCTCATTGTATGATAAAATTCCTGATCTTGAATGACACATTCAGCCTTATTATTTAGCAGTTTATAGAGTATAGAACAAAACCTATGGTCTCTTGATTTATTTTCGTAAACTCTGGGACTGGCACTTTCTAATAACTTATGTTCAGGTGCCTCTCCTAACTGTGCATATAGGCACTATCACAACATACTACAGTAACTGTTTAACTGATATAGTTTTGCAGCCACTTCTGTTGAAACTTTGGAGGACAATCTAGAGGTTATGTCTCTTCCTACTGCTGGCCTTCAGGAAGGAGCCAAATGTGTGCAAACATTTGTAATCTCTCACCCAAGAGCAGAATAAATTTGCTGAGATAATTCTGTAGTCAGTATGCTTGCAGTAGCTGTTAGTATTTGCTTGGATTTTACAGCATGGCAGCTAGAAATGTGAGTATGTAACTAACAGAAATTAGTTAATTACAAAGCAGCAGCTTGTATCAGTTGTAAATGATAGGCACAGAATGCAGCACTAACATGAGCAGCTTGTTTTTGTAATATGTTTATGTAAGTATACTATCTAGATTTTATAATTTAGTAAAGCTTAAAAAATATATTGGCCCTAGTGACATCTCAGTTTTCTTGTTTTTATTGCAAAGTATATATGGTTAAAACAAAATGGCAAATACAATTTAAAAATACTCTTACTGTATTAAACTATATAATGGGTAAGGCAGTGTTTCGAAAGCTACTCCTGCTGTTCTTTTAGAATATCATCCTTCACTGGGGACCTTGTAAGTAGAGAATTCTAGTGTTATATATTACAAGATATTAGTAATAAGGACATGAATTTGACAAGGTAATATACAGTGTAATGATGGAAAAATGGGTAGGAAATTGACTTTCAAGTTCCCGAGTATAAATGAGTGAATGTAAATCAATGTTGCCCATTGTTACTAAGGTCTGTAATAGAAAACTTCCAAATCAATACAGATACTTAAATAGCTTCATTAAAAATCAGACCCTGAAAATTATGTTTGAACTGGTGTTAACATTTTAAGATATATTGGGATATGTCTAACCATTTACACCATGTTGTGGCAGATCCTCAGTAAAATGTGGGATTCAGGTGTGTTCCTCACTGCTTTACTAAGAAGCAGCAGGATTTTCTTAATTTATTCAATTGTCAGTAGTCTCAGGAAATAATTTCTTCCTCTTCTGACCAAAGCGATTCCATGTTTGGTATTGAACGTCATCTGAATTGCCCCAGTATCTCAAAAAACTTGCATACTCTTTGATAGTGAATTTTTTTTTGTCTATCAGGTCATTAGGATGTATATCACTAGAAAAAAATGATGTAGTTGTTTTCACACATTGATTGTGGCTGCAGCCCTTGTGTCAGTATAGATAGGTAGTGTCACACTGAAAGTGCAATATGTGAACTGCTGTTTACTTAATAAGCGTTATTACTTCAATTACTTATGTGTACTGGGTACTTGACTGTTGCTGATGCATTCAGAAGTTTCAGAGTAGCTAAATTTTGTGATGTTTTGTGTAGACAAGTATGAGTTGGGAAAAGAGATCTCTGAAAAAGGTTATGTACATTAATTGCTAATGCAGATGTTATAAAAATTCCTATAAAAATGCATAGAAGTGTCAGATTAGGGTTCACTTGGTTCTAAAGTATTTCAGAAGTATTTCATGTGATTATAAAGTGTTGATAGGTTTTGCATTCTGCTGCAACAATCAAATCCTGTTGGACTGTGTTGTCTAAGGAAGTTTTTTGCAAATGTAAATATATACCAAAAAAAGAGTGCATTTTTTTATGTTTTAAGAAATAAAGTTCCTGGTCAACAAGAAATCTTGATACCAATGTTGTCCTTAGTTATCCATAAAGTTTTATGACCTTATATAAGAGTAGATGAAAATAAAGTTCCTATTTGGTCCTACAGCTGAGGAAGTCCCAGAACTTGCAACTTGTTGCCAGAAGAGGTAATGATGACTGTTGACTATGCCTCATTCAAGAAGTAATTAAAAATAACTTTTTTTCTTAGATTTTTGGAACATGATGTCCTCATTCACAAATTAATTTTAAAGCAAAGAAATAAATGTTACTTTTTGATATTTGGAAAGTAAAGTTGAGAGAGCATTTCATAATCTTGTGATTCAAGTTTTGGTTTCAGGTTTTGGTTTTTTAGAAGTGCTAGACCCTTACAAGGGTTCTGTACATTTGTATGTGCACAGGAAAAGATAGAAATTAATAGAAAACATGTAAAAGCTGTAGTCAGTATAATGACTGCTATTAGCTGACAAGAATCCAATGTTTGGATCCAGCTCTGCCCCCCCACCCCCAGATTAAAGTCAAGAGTAATAATGCTTGATTATTTGTTAAGGGACTCATGCTGAATTGTTGAAGATGTCTGGAAACAAACCAGAATGTGTAATTGTTTTTAATATATCTCGTTACCTATCATAGAATCATTTAGGTTGGAAAAGACCTTCAAGATCAAGTCCAACCATCATATGTGCCCACTAAACCATGTTCTGGTGTGCCTTGTCTACCTGCTTTTTGAATACCCCCAGGCATGGTGACTTAACCACTTCCCTGGACAGCCTGTTCCAATGCCTGACAACCCTCTCAGTAATGAAATTTTTCCTAATATCCAATCTAAACCTCCCCTGGTACAATTTGAGGCCATTTCCTCATGTCCTATCGCTTGCTAGTCGAGAAAAGAGATCAACATCCACCTCCCCACAACCCCCTTTCAGGTAGTTGTAGAGAGCGGTAGGGTCCCCCCTCAGCCTCCTTTTCTCCAGGCTGAACAGCCTCAGTTCCCATAGTAAGACTTGTGCTCCAGGCCCCTCACCAACTTGGTTGCCCTTCTCTGGACACGCTCCAGCAACTCGGTGTCTTTCCTGTAGTGGGGGGCCCAAAACTGAACACAGCACTTGAGGTGCGGCCTCACCTGTGCCACATAGAGGGTAACGATCACTTCCCTGCTCCTGCTGGCCACGCTATTTCTGATACAAGCCAGGATGCCGTTGGCCGCCTTGGACACCTGGGCACACTGCTGGCTCATACTCAGTCAGCTGTTGACCAACACCCCCAGGTCCTTTTCCACAGGGCAGCTTTCCAGCCGCTCTTCGCCAAGCCTGTAGCATTGCATGGGGTTGTTGGGACCCAAGTGCAGGACCCGGCACTTGGCCTTGTTGAACCTCATACAACTGGCCTTGGCCCATCAATCCAGCCTGTCCTGATCCCTCTGTACGGCCTTCCTACCCTCGAGCAGATCGACCCTGCCTCCCAACTTGGTGTCATCTGCAAACTTGCTGAGGGTGCATTCAATCCCCTCGTCTAGATCACTGAGAAAGATACTAACCAGAACCAGCCCCAGCACCAAGCCCTGGAAACCGCCACTTGCAGACAGCTGCCAACTGGCTTTAACTCTATTCACCACAGCCCTCTGGGCTCATCCATCAGGCCAGTTTTTCACCCAGCGAAGAGTGCAGTATCACTATCAATAATGATCAAACCTCAGCTGCACCATTTTTTGCCTTGAATAAGTAACACTGGCTCTTAAATGCATAGAGCTAATTCATTCTGCAAACAAAATCAGATCATTAGTTTTAAATATTTTTATTCTTAGCTGACTGAAAAACTCAAAATATGCTCATAATAGCAGCAGTAAGACAAAACATGCTTTAAAAACTGCATTTGTAAATTAGAAATTCTAGTGTAAAATTGCAGTTGCATAAGCTTCAAATGAGTCTGACGTTTTTCAAAACTGCATTAACTTAATCATAAAAAACAATCCACTCCAAAAATATGAGATGCAAACCATTGCAGCATAGTATCTTTCTGAGTTTTCTATAATCCATAGAAACTTCTGATACTCCATTATCAGTTCTACAGCCCAGGGGGAATGGGATATGCTTTATTTATAGGATGATATACCATGAGGATATTCTGGGGCTGATGAGAGATTTCTGATTACCATCTGCCGCAACTACTCAGGTTTCAGAGTGGATTAACTGTGTACTGAGACCGTAAGATCCTAAATCCAGCTGTAGGCTGTTTATCAGTAGTGGTAGACTGTAAAATCTCCTTGGGTAGAATGTCTGAGCCCTTGTCTACAGCAAAAGAAACTTGGCACTTGGAAGTCACAGCATTGGTGAAACAGTTGCTCAGTCAAACCACAGGTTTTGTTCCTTAAATGCTACTTTTCCATTTTGGAGAAGATGGAATGGGAAATTGAATCTCTTGGGTCTAAAGGTGAGACAATGGCCAAAATGGCTTTGTAGGAGTTTGCCATAGCAGCAGCCATGGTTTTGCTGACTAAAGAAGCTGAAGATGAGGGTAGAACATAATTTTGTTTGAAATTCTGAATCTAAGATGTGATTAAATGCAGATTTTAGGATTGAACACGTGACTTCTGTGCATCTTCCTGGTTAAGAACACAAGGTGTTCTATGGGTAGTAGAAAAAAAAATGAGGCTTTACAATAATAATTGTGAAGTTTGATACATATCTTTAGAAAACTCAGAACTTTACAGTAAAAATTGTGAAATTATCCTGTTAAGCTCCATTCTTGAAGAAGCAGCTGTATAGGTAGCTATAGATATGCCAACTGGGTGATGGGTTTTGATGAGCAGCTTAATTTTGCCCACTTTTTCTAGTGAGAAGTAATAATTTCAGTCTCCTTCCTTCTAACACCAATTTTTAGGAAAACTGGAATAAAATGATGTTAACAGGCGTCTGTCTTCTCTTTCAGATTTCATTAAGATAGGTTTGTACATTAAAAGCTATGAGTAGCGGACTGTAAGAGGAAAAGACAGACTAGGTGAACATTGAAAGTATTTACATAATCTGTGTGTTCTTAGAGAAAGTTAGTTAAAAATATAGACTTATCTTTTTCTGAAGGAAGAAACTTAATTACATCAGTAAGGATAAACCCCCTTTTTTTAGAAGAATGCCAAGACCTTATGTAACTTTTGTTGCGCTTCAGTTGTCACTCTGCCATAATTTTCCTGCTTGGCAACTGTCATGTACGCTTCTATGGGAATTTGCTTTTTTTTAGGGAGGCTTTTTACTATTGATGTATGATAGCAATGTAATCCTGGTACTAGTGAAGCTATATAATCTTTCCCTGAACTGTAGTCCAGAATTGTAGTGTAGCTGAAATAGTTTCTTACTTGAATAGATTTTGCCTTTGTGCAATCTGCTGTGTCCTTACTCCTGATGCCTGGTTATTCTGTTAGTTGAACCCTACAGCCTGAAAAGAGTGCAGGGAAACTTTTTAATCTATTCTTAAACCAGCCACAACAGGAAAGAGAATAAACTGTGCTTAAACGCTTTTTGGTGCAGTGCTTTTCCAAGCTAATTTTAGTAAACATGTTTTGTAGAGGCTGTAAAATTAAAATACATGTTCTGAGAGCTGTCTTTTTTTTTTTTTTTTGTACTTTTTATTGCAGTGGTTGATCAATTAATGTTTGTGGTACAATCAATGGCCTTATGAGTGGTAGGTAGAGGCTTTTGTGGTTGAGGACTTAGCAAATACTTTTAATGAAAAACACTAGCTAGTTTTTGCAAAATAGCTGGTAATCTTTCTGGCAAGCTAAAGTAGCATTAGCAGAGCAACATTTTGCTGTTGACTAAAGAGCTTGCTTTCTAACTTCATGTTATCACTGGATTAATAAAAAATTGTTTTCACTCTTCCTTGTCTTCTTAGTTGCCTAGGAGCAATTGGTTTACAATATTGGAAAATACAGAATGGTAGAATTTCACAAATTGGCCAGTACTCTGTTCAGGAAATGACAACAGGATGATAAGTTAAATTCTAAAAATGGCTAGTCCTACTAGAACAGGCTAGTCCTACTGTAATTTTAAAGCTGTTGAGTCAAATTCTGCTTAGTTGCACTGCACTGAAAATCCAGAGTACTTGACATTAACATTTGATTTGAAAGCAGATTAAAAAGGAGAATCTGGATGCTATTCTGCAGCTGGTAGTTAGAGAACGGTTAAACAAAGAAATAGTTTCTTTGGGTGGAATTAGAGACAGAGTGGCATAGAAATGTCATCACTTTGGAACCAAAAATTCTTATTAAAAATTGTTACAGTTTTTTTAAGAATAATTTTTTAAGCTTCAGGTTTTGCCCAGAATTTTTTATAAAATTTCTTTATATGCTTTGCAGTAACTCTTAGAAACACCTCAGGTGGGGTTTCATTTTGCAAATTGCTAGCACTTAGCTAAGAAATAATATATGTGATGAGAAGAGAGGAATAGATCATTGTTTAATTCATACTGTTTTCATATATAATCATTCTTATAAAAGGAACCCTTTCTTACTCCACTGTTGTTTCTGCTTATTTGTGGATGTTTATTCTTACAGACAAAGTTCTTTCAGGTTAAACTTGTAGAATCATGTGTTAAACAAGCTGACATACAGAATTAAATAATTATATATATCACAGAGTTCCAGATAAGTCACTTATGTATGAGTCTGTGTATGTGCTATGGCTCTGTAAATGCAAACACTTCTAGAGGAAGTTAGAAAATAATTGTGGTTCTGAAGTAGATGGATCAAAATGTCTCTTCCTCTTCCCAGTCAGAATATGTAGCTAATACCCTTCAGAATGTTCCAAAAGTACAGGACATTCCTTTTGTAGTAATCTGCTACTCACTTTATGGTAATTGAATGCATCTACAAATATTTATGTTGAAATGTGAAGGGCTAGTGCTTTTGGGGGAGACTTTAAAAACTTAGAGTATGTTGGGAATGTCACTTTATATAACAACAAAGGAGTTTCTGCTTCCAGTCTATAGCTGTGATCTCTTGACTGTATATTTAGAAGTGAGGAAATACCTGGAAACATTTTTTGACTTTTACTCCTGTGTGTTAGTGAGAAGAATATCGTGTATCCTCATTATTATAAAATGTAGAGGATGTATTGTACAGATGTAAAGATGTAGAGAATGTTTTGGGTAATGCTTTGAGACCAATCTAAATAAACATTTACAATTAAATTTTATTTTTCATTCTTTTTTGGTATATTTCATTGAGCTTTCAGAATGAATATCAACTATTCTTTTTTCTTTCCCACTTATCTGGTGCTCCAATATTACATGCAGCATTTGGGCTTCAGATGTTGTGGGTGAACCTTGTAATTCAAATAACATTTTTCATTGGAAGGAAAACTGCTGTGTTTCTGGAAATTCTTGTAAACTGTTTTTCACAGAGCTTATGTTTGTAAATTATTGAATGCACTCAAACTGCCCGTAATCTACAGATCGTGCTAATTGTGAAGGACTGAAAAATCAACTTGAAGTATGTTTTGATTAAATTTTGAAAGCCTGTTGCTCTGAAATCAGGGCACTACTGCACGTGACAAAATGTATGCAAGCATTCTATAAAATTCTTATGCAGTCATACTTGCATTATTAATACTAATGAGAAGAAAGTACATAGTACAGGAGACATAATAGAGGTGGCGGTACTTGGCAGGATGCAAGGCCTTGTGCTTCTTTTCAAAGTAGAAGGTATGTGAGACTGGGAGACAGCTATTCTCCATCCCCTTCTATATTTTTTTTGGTTTTTGTATGTTTACATGTATGTACATGTACACACCCAGAACCCCCTAAATTTCTCTCCTCTCACAGGTACAATTGCTGCTGTTTCATTATTCTCCTTTATTCATTTAACATAGAGCATGGTGCGCTGTGCTTCAGAGTCATGAGTTGGTCCCACTGTAAAACCAGTCCTTTACTCTTTCAGAAATTTGAACCTGTGAAGTGTTTTGAACTCTAATAAATAAGATGTGAATAAGAGATTATTTTAATATTGAAAAGAAAAAGTGTAAGAAAGCCAGGGCAGTTTGCCTTTGTTTTAAACTAAAATTCATATACTTTTTTTTGAATGAATGGAAACACTTCAAGAGTGTCTTCACTCTTTTTTATATCGGTTTTTAATTTTTGATATAACCTGTTTTGTTTTTTTTAAAATCTCCGTTATTGGAGAGCGTAATGATCAGTTTTTCCTCTGCTGCCACTGTGCTGAAGAGTAGGGTCAGCTATTTTGAAAGTAGTTCCAGAGCTCTGCTTTCTTCTGTTTGTAGTCTTGAGTTCAGAGAATGATGCCAAAACTCTTACTGATCATCTCAATGTGTTGTGTTGAAAGTTTTTATAAATAAAATAACTCCACTGGATTTTTCTTCTGAACTAACAGCATCTGCTACAAATGTGCTTTTTCTTTATACTGTAGGCTTGCTTGGCTAGTCTCCTTCCAAAACCAACACGTAATAAAGAGGAGATACTGTGCTATATTGCCGATTTAAAACCTTATCAAAAAGCTTATAAACTAAACTAAATGTAAAGCTGTGATTCTTTCAGAGAATAATGTAAATTAGCTTGAAATGTAATAGTGGGTATAGTGTAGTAAACAAATTAGAAAGTTCTGTGTGGCAGTGTGACTTACTGTATAAGCACTAAGATATTTTTGATAAATGAGAAAACACCCTGGGTTTTACTGTGTTTTCTCCAAGTCTGTAGTCTTTTCTCTCCTACAAAACTTATTATCTGATTTTTATAAAGCCAGCAGGAGACCAATCTTTTGTGTGTACTTGCTGCCTGGAGTGCTCAGGCAATGGAAAAATAATTTTCAAGGTTCTAGTATGCTAAAGTAAACCCTTAAGAGGATTTTTTTTTTTTTTTAAAAGAGGTAAATGATAGTTGGAATGTGTTTCCCATATAATGTTTTCCCTTTAATGATTGGGAGATCCAGACAGATCGCACCTTCTCACTTACCTGGGGAAGAAAAAAAGCAAAAAGCTGAAAGACAATGAGGCATATAATAAACTAGTTACCTTGATACCAGAGTTTAATCCAAAGATTCCCAGTTGTATTTATAAAAGTTAGATTATAATTCTATGAGAAGAAAATTTTTCCAGCCAAGGTTCCTGAGGAAGTGAGTTACTGCATCTGCCATCCACTAGCTGATTTCTACCAAATAAGACCAAAGGATAGAGGTCCTGGACATAATTTAGTTTTCTAAATTTCATGAACATTTACAGCTGGGTGGAGAAAAGAGGCACAGTTTATTCTTCATTACAAGAACTCGGGGAAAGTGCAGTCACTATGTGTTGTTTTAGTAGTGACTTACTGAGCAGGCATCATGTCTGTATTGCCTAGCCTTTCAGCACAGGCGTCGTTCCAAATGAGCTACCACATGTGCTGTCTCTTGGCTGTTCTGCAAGCCATGTAAGCAGAGAACAAGAGGAAAGGATCAGGATTCATGTGAGGTAAGTAGGAGCATTGCTGGGGTTGGGAGGGAACCATAAAAGACAGGAAGAGGTAGTGGAGAGGAGTGTGTGTGATTGGGAAGATCAGGGATGCGATCAAAACCAAGAATTAGAGCAGTTGTGGAATCTAGCAACGTGAGAAGACGTGGCTTCAGGCTGTGTTCAGGCGTGTTGAGGTTGAGAATGACAGTTTTCTCCCCATGTTCCCCTCTGCCAGTTTTGTTAAGAAGAATTCTCTCTGAAGTGCCCTTCTGGACTTGCGCTGTCTTCTAGTGCTGCAACAGCTGTACTGGCTCGATGCAGCGCAGGGGGTTGCATTGATGCGCGGCATGAGCAATTTTAACATAAATTTGAAGTTGCTTAAAAGATCTGTAGTTTACAGTAGCTGACAGTGACCTCAGAGGTTTCCCCAGCAACTGGTGTCCCAGGAGCCTCTCTAAATATACCCGAAAAGTGCTCAAAGTCTACGTGCCAATGCAATGTCTAAAAATATTGAGTAATTATGTTTATATTTAAAACTGGTTATATCAAGGTGGTTTTAGTAGCAGTCTCACCCGAATATAAAACTAAGAAAAATCTTTAAGGTAGCATGCACCTTGAAATTATGTGGGTTGAAGTTTTCTAAAAAGACACCAGCTAGCACTATCCCAAATTATAAGCCATTATTTGATGATGCCTTCTACTTTTACCATAATGACATAATTAACAAATGAAGTTCATTTTGTAAGAATTATATTTAAGTCATTAGATAAATGACTTCTGCCTTCATATGACATAAAAGAAGGATCTGTTGGATCAAGTGTGGATCAAGGTACTTTCACACTGTTGGCCTCTAGATGAAGAAGGCAAGAGGATACAATAGTTTTGCTAGGAGACACAAATGATACTGCTGTAGGTGGTTCTCTTATAATAGCTTCAGTAGAAAACAGTTGTGTGATGGTGGGATGTTCAACTGAGCAAGTCTCTCCATGTCTTAATTCTCTAGAATTCAAGTATATTATATAGTGGTCAAATTCATTAATAATATTAATCCATAAATAATAAATTATTCAATTAAAACAATTAATTAATAAAAATGTTTTTCACCCCGTGGAAAATCCATAGGGATTCATATTACCAGTTGAATGTTTAATAGTTTAGCAGAGTTGTGGTAAATAGAACTTATAGTACAGGAATAATTATCTTAATTTTAAAGATTTCCTTTCTTTCCCTCCCTCTGTCTTCATTGTCAACCCTGAGCAGGAAGTGGCTTAGCAGTGTTGGCACCTTGCATTTGCTTATGCAGTTCAGAGGGAGAAGCAGCTGTATCACCACTACCTTTTAGTTGGAAGATGCATAGTATTGCCCAAGTCATAGAGTGCCTATTCTTTCATAGTTACCTTGGCTTCTGGAATGCTTTTTCTTTTGTTTTGTGGATTTTCATGACCAGCCATAAATAGAAATTGTAGAAAGCAGTCTAGTTTATTCTATTCAATAAAAAATGGGACTTGTGAATCCTTATTTGAATCTTGACATGTGGTGCTATTTAAATTTAGTAGCTGTACAGTTTGGTTTCAAAACATACCTCAATGGAATTTTCCTAGTAAAACAAGAATTTAGACCAGTGTCATGAAGACTTCCTGGTTCTACTGTAATTTCACTAAAATAAGAAAATCAGAAACGTATACACCAGTGACATAATCATTGGATGGTGAATACTATCATTGAACAAGAATACATTAAAATAGCAAACAGTGTAACAGGGTATACAATTGTTATGGTTGTGTATTTTGTAGTAAAGTGAGAGTGATCCATTCATGAAAAATGCCGATTTATTCTTCGAAGGGAATCAAAGTGATATTCCTTAAACTAGTTTGTGGTTAGAGAAGAAATTTATCTAAATACTATCTTTAAATAAAGGGATAAAAGATTGCCAGGTGAACGTTGTGACCATATCAAGCAAGCTTCAGAAGATCACAGTTTCTATAAATACTGGCCTGCTGTGGCAGCATACAAATAAACCAAAGAAAACCACATACAAAAGTACTACTGATCACTTTTGCTATATATTAGGGAGCTGACTGTGAGGTAACGAATACACAATCAAGCCCCTTGTCTTTTATGCTCCTAAACCTTAGTCTTAACTTTATATTCTTCATATTCATTATCAGTCTTTATCTTATGATGGCAAATGAGCCTGTCCATTCTCCTCAGACTTCAGCCACATTTGTAACTTTTAAAGTCAGTTAAAACAAATTAATGTCACACAGTGAGTCAGAATTACAGTCTGAATTTGGAACATTTTCCTGAAACTTGTTAAAGTCTTTGGATGAAAAGCATCCAAAAGATTTACTGTTGTTTACCCTTTGGGTTCAGCTGTTGAGTTTGTTTCTGGAACCAGCCGAGGACAGATGTGTGTGCAGGCTCATCATTAGCACTTGTCACCATCCAGTTACTTGTTTTTATGACTTCTCCACACACTGCAGGATTCAGAGCTGTGAGAAGTCTGTCAGTTTTTCTTGAGGAGTCTTGTATTGCTAATGTTTATGTTGTTCAGCTGTCCATAACAAAAGGATGTGTATGGCAGACTTGCTATTCATAAAGTTATGTATATACCTAGAGTCTAGTTTTGGATATAGTAATTTACTTTTAATCTCAAGCAGAATTGCAGTCCTATTGCCATACAGCATAGAATTTTAGGAAAGTTGCCTGTGTAAACATTTCTTTTTAGCTGCCAATGTCTTATAAATCAGTGAATAATATACTTGCATGCATCCATAAAATGTATCTGTTTTCTCTGCATAACATTTTTTCATTCTGGCATATGGGAACAAAACTAGAATCATAATTCTGTAGCTGCGATGTATTCACAGCAAAGTGCAGTGAAAGCTAAATGGAGTAGAAAATTTTGGATATATTTTCATGCATCTTGAAATATAATATTGGTGTTATGATATTGCTTCAACAGCTATTTATTAATTAGGAACTAAACAAGGATTACAGTCCTGTAAGATTTCCCTGATGTTGAAGATACATTAACATAGGAAGTGGTGAATGATGTTGGACTGTTCATTTTGAGGTGACTGACTTCCAGCACCTCCTTGAAGAAGTGACTGATTTTTTTCTAGGATCAGGAAAATACATCACTTGAAAAGGTTTGGTGGAAGCAGCTGAAAGTTGAGCTCCAAAACTCAAGAGCTGCTCCAGAAAGTTTGGGGCTATGTAATGACTTTTCGTAATCTTTTTGAACTTTGTGGGGTTTTTTTGTGCATTTTAGTCTTGTCTAGTTTATAGACCCCCCGAAGTTGTAACAGGAAAAGTGTCTAACAGGGCTCATGCTTTGAATTACCTTTCATCATTCTAAGTATCACTTAGAAATGATCCAGAAACTCTGAGAAAACCATAGACTGTAAGTCATAAATCTTGAACAGCATAGAAGAGATAATCTTGAGTTTTTCCAGGATGTTTATAGTCACCACTAACAAGCTAAACAGTAAACTGTGGTATGTGTAGTATTGTTTTGAAGGATTTTCAGCACTGCTTCTATTAGTGCTTTCTCATTAGCCAATGGGTAGGCTATGTGCTCAAATGGTATCTTTTCTCTCTAATTTACAGAACATAGAAAGACGTGCGAGTCACCTGATCATTGACTGAGCCCGAAGAGTTGTGGTGAATGGAGTTAAAGCCAGTTGGCAGCTGGTCACAAGTGGTGTTCCCCAGGGCTCAGTATTGGGGCCTTTTCTGGTTAATCTCTTTATCACTAATACGGACAAGGGGTTCGAATGCACCCTTATAAGTTTGCAGATGACACCAAGCTGGGCAGGAGTGTTGACCTGCTCGAGGGTAGGAAGGCCATACAGAGGGATCAGGACAGGCTGGATTGATGGGCCAAGGCCAGTTGTATGAAGTTCAACAAGGCCAAGTGCCGGGTCCTGCACTTGGGTCCCAACAACCCCATGCAATGCTACAGGCTTGGCGAAGAGC
>JANZLQ010000078.1:5919771-5973371 GCA_026212715.1 Elanus axillaris | reverse complement strand
CCGGGGCGCGGGGCGGCGGCCGCCGGGGCGCGCAGGAAGGGCGGGGGGGCGGCGGCCCAACGGTCGTTCCCGCCCGCCGTGAGGTGACCCGCGGCCGGCGGGGAGGTGGCGTCGCCCCGACGCCGGGGCTTCTCCGGAGCTCGCAGCCGGCGGGGCTGAGGAGTCCGATTAGATCCGTTAATTAACACAGGGGAGACGGTGGCCGAGTGCTGGAGTATTAACAGCTTAATGAAAACTGCAACTTGACGGTTACCCTAAGAGTCGCGTCCACAACAAAGCAAGCGCAGCCGGTGTGCTCTTACATACCCCATACGTACCTGTTTACGTTTGCTATGAGGCGAACACGAGTGACTTTGCGTATGAGGAACAATTCAGAGAGCCACACGTTTATTTTTACCTCTTGACATGGCTGCGTATTGCAAGAGCTTGATATTTCACGATTAAGTTGAATAAAGGGAAATTAAATGCTGCAGTTGCCCTTGGCCCTCTGCTTGAAACTCAGAAGTTGAGTCAGACGCGGAGGCACTACACTGAGATCACGGGCAAAATTAGGAATCACAGAAATAGGAGCGCAAAGAGTCACGCTGAGCAAAGAGACACCTAAGATGGCCCACGCCGTCTGACCTTTGGCATTTGGTTGAAGTGCTTAATGCAGGAGCTAGACTCGGATTATAGTTGAACGAAAGCACTATGCTTTTAATTTAGGTTCCCTCAATTGCCCTCTGGAGATCGCTGATGGTGTCTGGAGCCTTGGCACCAGAGATCAGACACCTATCGTACATACCGAGAATAAGGCAGCATAAATACCTCCCTACGGTGTGCTGGTGCTGAGGCACGTGGTGGAAACACTGGAACGAATTGTACATTTTCAATCCTTGTCCCTCGGCTCCAGGGCCTTACCACAGACCACAGAGCAGCAGCACCTCCACCCGTTGGTGGCCCACTGCCTTGACCTGTCTCCAAAGGGAAGGCACCTCCACCTTCTCCTCTGGAGAGCCAAGGCACAGCTCACTCCTCCAAACACTGAGAGACACAGGGGTAATGCCGCCTTCTGACTGTGTTTAGTGATCACTTGGAGCATGACAGCCCTTATTTCAACCCCCTCTCTTCCTGAAGGGATTCACACACGTGTCCCCACTGCCATTAGGCAGCCGCCAATTTACAGACTGGTTCTGGTGAAAGCATTTTCCTTGGGAAGCTGTGCCACACTATAGGAACGAAACCAAGAGACACTGCGCCAGAAAGAAGACGGGGGACAAGTGGGAATTTGACTGCAGTTTAGCAGTAATCTGCTCATGGGCGTTATTAATTAATTGTCTTGGTAGTAAGGAAAGGACCAAACAACTGACCTTTGAGGTGAGAGGTCTAGTAACTAAGACACAGGAACCCACTTGGGTTTGTGTCATCGAAGTGCCACACCGCTTCCACAGAGTAAATCCCCTTCAGGTGCATAATAATTGCATGTAATAAATCATTAATCTCTGGTCCATGACTTGCAGGTAATGTTCTGTCTGCAAGTCTGGACAATGGTGTTTATCACTGTAGGAAAAAGAGACCATGAAGTATGGTCCAGCTTGGTGGAAAGTATGAACCTCTTTGGAGAATATTACTTATTCAGTATCATTTCTAATGGGTCAAGGAAGTTCAGAACCTGACACTGCTACATCACTCACATATATGGTCCCAATTTTAATCAAACTATTGACAATGCTTAAGTTTAAATGAAAACATTGACATTTTTAGGATTTAGGCTGTAAACACTGAAGGACACTAATATTAAGATTTGAAATAGCCAAAGTTTGTGTTTTCCATTAGCTGGAGACACAGTGATTTTACTATTTGGCCATATCTGAACATCTTGCTTTGCCATTTAAGTAGGAAAAGGCAGCCTTGAATATTAAAGGAATGTTCAGTATTGTATCTCCAGGTGCGCACATCATAAACCATCCCTACAGGAGACACTTTGTCATTAGGATCATCACTATTTCTTCTGGAGGATGAGTTTTACATACAACTGGTACAAAATGTTATTAGAATAATTTGTCACAGAGCGTTGCCAGTAAACAGGTGAAGAAGATGTGTGCTTTCTGTCAGTTTACTACTTAAGATGCACATACTAAAACACCAGTTTTTAGGTCTCTAGCAAAATTTGATCAGTCCTGTCTCAGAGAAAAAAGAAAACCCCCTCCCTTTTCAACTCTGCTTATCTGTCCAACCTGTAGAGAGACAAGATAACACCACTGAAAAAAAAATCATTTAAGTTTAGCCTTGGCAGTTCTGTAATGAATGATATCAAGACCTGCAGACATTGCCAGACTTTTGGCTGTAAACGTGATGATTTAATACAAAGGAACCAGTAAAACTTCTGAAGCTCATCTTAAGGACACATGCCCGCAAGTCAATGTAATAGTACCGGCATTGTGCTTATTCTAATTCCTGAAATTTAGTTACTGATAAAAACACGGTATCAGACACTAACGTAGAAAAGTTGTGCTAGAAAGATGGAGGTAGCAAATAATTATTTCTCTGAATCTGAAATTTCTTCTGATCACCATTCACTGATTTTTATAATTGCCCTATTTTACAGAATTTCCTTACATTAGCAAAGTTTTTATTCAGATGCATTTTTAATGCATTAAGTTGAAAAATACTTCCATATACAAAATGAAGCATTTCTGATAAAGCAAAGGCCCAGAAATGGCCACCAACACTGGGCTACTCTGTAGAGATTTTCTTTATCCCAGTGAACTCAGGTTTCCGAAGGAGTTAATGTTATACTAATGTAAATCATATACTTTCTTTGCCATAACTTTTTGAAGATCATGGGGTGAAGAAACTTTCTCATTATCATTATTCAATAGTGGCCTCAGCAGGCTCTATTTAATTGTTAAATGAAATAAGGATTATAATGGAATCAAAAGACACCTCTGTGACAATATTTAACTGTGAGTACCTGCTGTCATGTGCACATATTAGCTATTTTCATAAAATCCTATTAAATATCAGTTGCACACCTAAGCTAATATTACGCATTGAACTTTTCTAACTCAAATAGTGTAGCAGTAGAAACCTGCCAAGAAACAGACTATGTTTAAGCCCCTAACCAGTGACTAAATGACCAGTATTTAAATAAGCCAAATACCAGATTATGACTAATAGCCTAAATACTTTTTATTTCAAACATGAAAAACTTAAATTAGCAATTATCTTCTTTAAATGTTGCTTTTCTGACATCTCTGCTTGCAATATGTTTTTTTCCATTATGGTAAGTACCTCTACAATTCCAGTGATAATTTTTTTAATTGCCTGACTTGATTGTTCAGGTCACAGTCTTGCAGATACTTATTATACTTGTTTATAATTAAGTATACATGTTTAAGCAGTCCCATTACAGTCAGAATCTAATTCATAATTAATCCAAAGCAAAGTTTAGCTATAAATAATGCATTATTGTATACAACATCTGTAAAGTGCAGGTGTGTCATATGCACGTAAAAAGACCAGACGGTACGAGTGGGGGAGTATGAATGGATATTCACTAAAGACAGCAAAAATGTAGGTAGGCAAACATAGGCTAAATTGACAGATTTGTTTACTGGGAAGCACTTGTTAACATTGTGTACTTGAAATTAATTATGTTTATAATTTTGGAAAGTTCATTATACCAGCAGTAAGCATGAGGATTTTTTTTTAATCAAGCGGATCAACCATTTTAGCCTATTAATTGGAGCCTAAGGAATGTTTACTCTCTGTCCTACCTATCATGCCAATTAGTTTGGCTACCAGCCTACTAAATTTGACGGTTGAGGATTAACAAGAGCTTAACAGTAGATCAACTCTTCCCCTACAGACTATTGAATCCAGAAGGAGTGTTTTTGCAAATCAAGATCATTCAAAAGTTCTTCTCTAAACTGTCTGTTATGAAGACTATCATGCTGTGGGGTTAATTGGTTGCAATGTAGCATTAAATCACATTGCTTTGAAAATGAGACTCTGTTTGTATGTTTAAAAAAAGGTCAAGATTTTTCAGAACTGAACGACAGTATTCCCTGCCTTTTAAAATAGTGAACTAGACACTTTAATGGAAAGTTAAAAAGCAGACATGATCAACTTTCCGGAAGTCAGCCTCCCTCAAGGCCTCAGTTTGCAAACTAGAAATTAAGTCTCTTTTGAAAGTCTTGACCTAGGCACTAATTCTGAGTAAGTCTGTTGGGAATCCTGAAGTTATCTTAACTGTAAATGAGAGTTTATCATATTCTAATAGCATGTTGTTTGTTTGCCACTCTTGAAAAGGCTGAAAATCCAATCTTTTTTGTTTGATTTTAGTATCACTGTTTGGAAAAACTTTGTAACAATAATATTTGAGATTATATTGGGTAAGGTTTCTATGGAGCAAAATTTGTATTTCCTTCTACTAGGAAAGACAGACACAGTGGATAAGACTTGCATCATGTGCATTTCAGCAGAGGCACATATGTTTTACCAGAGACACTGCAGCAACAAACCTGTTCTTGAAGTGTTTCTGATGCATCATTAAAAAAAGCATACAAACAGTGTTTGCCATCTCCTAGCTTGTACTCTGCCCTCTAAGGAAAAGTTACAGAGTTACAAAATGGGCTGAGAGCCAGAATTCCGCAAAGGATTGGATTTCATTTTGTCCTTCCTTACATTTGTCAGTAACTATTGGATATATACAGAGGCATTTGACTTCTGGGACATAAGGCATTTCATAAGTCATCTATTTTTGTAATTTGAGGCATCTGACTATTATTACAGGAGCATGCAAATAAAATAGCCCACAATGAGCTTTTATAACTTCTTCAAACCTAAATTTTCTTTTGCAAACTAACCGAAGTGTTAATACTGATCAAAACCTTTCATTAAATTCTCACATTAAAAAAAAAAAAACACAACCAAAAAAAAAAACCATAAAGCTTTTCATTTGTAATTTCAGGATGATATGCTTTGTGAATTCTCTTCACAGCAGAATATTAAACACTTTCACTGCTTTGAGGAAAATTGCATCTCTTCCATTATAGGAGAGTAAGTAAATAAAATAGGTTGATTTTTGTCAGCCAAGTTCCTTCTAAAATTGTCTGCATTTTATCATGTCCGTGTAGGTAAACACTGGGTCTCCACATGCTTAGTAGGAATTGCAGTGTGTTATGTCTTCACTTTGAAGACATAATAGGAAAGTTAACACATACACTCTTTGAAGACATAATAGGAAAGTTCACAAATACACACTTCTGCTGATAAACAGTTAACTATATGCTGGTGTCAGTTTCTCTTGTTAGAAGGCTTACAACACACAGTACCACAGAAAAAGGAAAAGGTATGTATAAAGGAAGAATGAAGTTCTTTTAATGAAAGGCAGTCAAAATCCACGTTATTCACTTTAGCCTAGTAACTTTTCTGAATTGCAAGAAACCATGTGGTATTCTTAGTATATACCACAAAAGAGGTGGAGGAGCAACAGGAGTTGGTAAAAATTCGCCATACCCCAAGACACAAATGCATTTCCTTTTAGCAATTTGAGAAAAATCACACAGCACAAGTTATTTGAAACAGTTTTTTTAAAAGGTTACTAACACAAGGTGGAAAATAGGTTTTTCAGGCTGTTTGACATGGAGACTGGTAGACTGCATCACAACAGCCAGTGAGATTGTATCCTGTACTAAAGCTTGTAATGCAGTTCCTTAATCCCATTAAATTCTTTTGTATTGCTCATAAATGTAAAAGTAACAGTGGCTCTTTTTCCATAGGGATGGTAGGCTTGGGTATGTTGCACTAACCAGCACAGGTCTTAACAGATGTCAGTTCCACCATTTAATATGTTAGCTAATCTTTCAACTTCTGAAGCATAAGGCAACAGTCATATTTGTTTTCTTTATTTTTAGCTCTAAACATGCTAATAAGTTACACTATTTATAGATGCTTTCACATGCATATTCAAAACGTCTTTACTAGAAATAGCTTTATGGTTGAAACATCTGGTCAGAAGACCTTAACTAAGCATCTATTGTATCCTTACCACAAACTGATAGGAGTGCAGTAGGCAGAAAATACTCTTCGTAATTTCTCTGAAACATTTATATTTTGCATAAACCATCCATGAAAATCAGGGTCCTGACTATTAATGTAACTTTTCCTATATTCTCTGGATTTTTGAATAAATGTATATACACAAAATCTCACTGGTAATATATGACAACTTCATTTTCTGAGTAAACAGCAGCTGAAGTAAGGGGAAAGCACCACTTTTCTTCTGCCAGAAAACAGAAGGGAAAATCCCCACTTCTGTTCTTTTGCTATGGCAATGTACTCCTGGAAGAAGAGTCACCAGGAGGGGGAATCTCTAGTGGGACAATGGTAGGACTAAGCAGTACTTTAAGAATTTCTAGTTCTCTCACATTTTTGCCTCCATGTATCAGGAGGCTGGGAAACTTGTACAGAAAAAATCCTTCCATCCATCATTCTCCCATCAAGCTCCTCCTTTCTGTTACGGATCTATACGTTTCACTTTTCTTGAAGTCATTGTACAAATTGCTTCTTCCTCCTCTACCTAAGATAAGAATCTACAACGAAGTTCAATCCTCTGAGCATTCCTAAGTCCCTGCCCAAGGACAGAAGGAAGAAACCCCAGAAAAGTTAAGAAAATATATAGGGGAAGAGGATGAATGAAGAAAATTAATGAAAAGAGACAGCAGAGAAGGACAAAAGAACATGATGGTAAAAACTATTAACATTTACTTATAACAAGTTTTAGAATTACTGTTATCATATTCCATAGCACTAATATAGTGACAAGGAAAAAGAAGAGAGTGAACTGTGAGGTAAAGGGCAAGTCAAATTAGAGAGGGAGATAAAGCCAAGGAATTGGTAAATGGAAAGCCATGGTGGGAGTAAGGGAATAAGAACTGTTAGCCACTGGAATTGGAAAACAGAGTTGAAGACAGAAGAGGACAGAAGGAAATAAAAAAAAGGTTGATCAGATGGAAGAAAAATATACTACTGCAAAGAATGTCTTGAGATACGATATTACAATAAAATTTAAAGAACTTACTTAGCTGTCAAGGGTTATGACTGTACAGGGGAAGAAGAAAACTATCTTGAAATGAATTTGAATGCATGTGCTCCTTACATTCAGATACAATGAGGCAGTAACAGTCATAAGCTGAAGAAAAGTTTTTGTCTTTCAGACTACATTGCTAACATTGGTATGTTCCGTATGTGTTTTTTCCAGCAGAAGCAGCTGAGGCCTAAGTGCATGCTTCTTGACTATTTGACATCAGTCATTTCAGTACTTAATAAAGTCACTTTTGGTGGAAAGAGGATGTTGGGGTTTTGCTCCATTTAAAATTCCTTTTTTTTCCCCCTTAATTCCTGAGTTCTTTCTAAGCAAGAAACAGAACATGAATTTGCGTATCTATGAAGAATAAGATCAGATTACTGATTTTAATCTTCTTAAAATTAATGATACTTGTATCTGCATTACAGAGAAGACTAAAGGCCCCAGTCAAGATCAAGGCTCACTGCCGTTGACACTGTATAAATATATGGCATCATCCAGTTCAGAGCTGGCACCTAGCCATCCAGCTTGGAATGCAAACAGTGTGATCTTGCATCTGCTCGCAAAAGACCACATAGACATTCTCTGGGTAATGTAGGAAATGTCTTAGAGTTGAAAATGTATCTGGGACTTCCAAAATTCATGACCCTCTTTCTAAGCACTTGATCATCTTTCTTCTCTGGAAAAATGTCTTCTGGTGCATATGTGTGTAGCTAGAAGGAATTTAGGACAAAGAGCAATGAAGAACTGGAGCACTGTGTGTGCCCAAAGGATTTGCCAGTGTACATAAACGGGCTTCACTGATTTCTACTGGTCTGCATCTTTATATTTTCATTTGTTTTCATTATTTTAAGGTACCTTATACACTTTAATCTTATTTGAAGTCTCAAGTAAGAGGCCCTATAATAATGCCAGCCATTTTACATAAATGATTCTGTACCAGGTGCCAAGGGTGATTGTGGCAATGAAAGGAAAATTATCTTGAGTAATCTTCATTAAGTGCAGCTTTTTAAGATAAGATAGGCAATGAAATTCAGGGACTGATTTATAGAGCTTTCTATCTTTTAAAGCCTCACAAAGGCTCCCTGGGCATTTAGAAATGCAGTTGTGTTTACCCCAACTCCTCAGAACTAAGTTCAGCTCTTTTTTCTGACCAATTATCTCAGAACTTTCAATTCTGCTGATCTCAGTCATTACTTCTGACTGAGGAGGTACCACTTAAAATGTTTAAATATTGTTCAGCTGGAAAAAAACCAGTTTCTTTGGCTTTTTTTTTTTTGCTATCTAGCTTGTTGAATTATTGATAATGCTTTGTTTCACATTGTTTATCAGCATGGTTTCTGGATGATGCGTATGCACTTACACACATATTCATGACTATTTTCTTTGTTTCCACATTCTGTGGTGAGTATCCTTTGTTTTTCCCAATAAAATACAAAGCTGCGCTCTGGAAAAAAGAAATAGATGAAGTTACATGAAGCAGACTAAATAGATGTTTCCAGCAAGACAAACTATGTGCAAGGACCAAACAAAGCTAAAGAACAATACACAGCACTGTTCCCCAGTACCAAGCATAGGAAACACCTCACAAATACTCATTGTAAACGTAAACATGAGTTGCCCAAGGAAAAGAGAAAATTTGGCCAGCAAAACAGTAGGTTTCATAAATAGGTACTTTATTTGAATTTCTGGGGTTTGGAATCAACTTAAGATTTTAATATATGAATGACTTACAAATCCAGTGGGAATCCAGAATGAATTCAGCAAACAAAATCTTTACCCTAAGGCATTAAGATTGTTTCATTATATGTGAACTAGTTTCCCTGAAATTGTCTAGTATATTTTTAAATTTAAATAGGAATAATGTAAGATATACAAACTGCATAGTAATTCTTCCTTTTCCTTGTAGTTAAAGACTGACCTTTCAGTTCACTAGCACCAATTTCTCTGAAATACCTGCCAGGCAAAGCAAAGCTTCCATCTTAATTGTACACTTTAATAAAACAGTTTGAACATTACAAATCCACCAAGTATTAAAACATACTATTCTACATATGGAGCTGCTTTTCTTTCAAATGCAGACTATAATTAGCTCTAGTGTCCCTTCTGCTCTACCTTAGCCTAAAAGAGTAGTGCTACCTAAGTTGATACATGCGTTCCTTGGTTGTCAGACTGGCAGGAAGTCCATATAATACAACAAGGAGGGTAGTTATTCCCAGAGAAGCAAAAAGAGCTGGGCAGCAGCTTGACTTTATGTATTTTACATCTTGCAAGCTCTGAATTAATTAAAACTTACAGAGATTATCTGAATATCTGTATTTTTTTCTGTAACCTAGGGCTCTCAAGGTATTCTTTATCATGCTTTCAACTAAAAAGAATTGCATACAGGATTTTTTCCTCATGTAAAAAGACAGCAGCTGAGAAATTCAACACATAATTAGAGACTCTCTAGCTACAAACATGAGTATGAAGTTAGGTTGGCTACACCAACTGATAGTATGACCTGCAAGACCACAGCTACATTAGCTACCCTGAAGGGAATTCTATTTCATTCATAGTGACATGCTTGGGCTCACATTATATTCACTTTGATTAAGATAGAGAGAGGATTGCTTGTATTTAGATTTTTCTATTTTTTTAATGGGGCCAAGAACAATCAGCTACACTGAACCTTCATGGACTGCAGTTCATGGACTTTGGGCCCTTCAGAGAGCTAAGGATTGGGAGGGAAAGAGTGTACTCCATCCTTCAGGCAAGCCAGTTTTGAAGCTATATTCATTTTTATATGACCCCCCTCCATTGCTGAGACTTCAGAAGCAGTAATGAACAAGATAGTCCCCCACTGCAAAACGAGCACCAAAGAACTCCATAACTCTGAGTCACTAATCATGAGTTCAGTCAAAGTCCCTCTGCTTTCCAGGTCTATTACATGTTTCAAATACCTAATGATGTTCCCTTTCCATTCCCTAGTATTGCTCTCTTTACATAGTAATAGTCTTCTCTGCAGTAATGCCAATCATTAATGACAAACCGCATTCCTTAAATAAATGAACAACTATGTTATAAGGTGATACTCTCCTTTTTTATTTTGCTTCACCTTTCCAGGACTCTGCAGATTACAGCCATTTGCAACAGGTCTTCTTAGGGCCTTGTCTTAGAAAAGACAAAATGTTCTGGCCCTAATCCAGGAAAGCACTTAGATACATGTTGACATTTAAGTAGATGAGTGGCCTTAGTGAGGTCAATTGGACTACTTACTTGTGTAAAGCTAAACCTGTCCTTAAATATTTTGTTCGATGGACACAGACTATTCAGCACTTTGAATGACTGAACCGATCATTAGATCATACACAATTATTACTATTGCACAAATGCTTTATGCAATAATAATTGCCTTCCAAACTATTTGAAATATGCAAGTTTATATTCAGTGAACAATTACTGTATAAAATTTCAGTCCAACCCCATGGAAAAGGTATGCGATTACTTCCAACAAGTATAAGGTATTCCTGATTGTCATTGTGTATTTCTGCAGTGTTGTGGGGTGTTGAGATTGAAAGGATAGGACATACTAGGGTCTGAGTGTGACCTCACACCTGCCCCACAGAGCATAGCTAAGTCTCTCTCAGCTCTAGTTTGCTCTCTGGCAAACGTTTGCAGCAATGCTAGTTCCTGCATCTTTGTGAGGGAGCTTTTTTCAAACAAGGCAAATGACCAGATCTCAAACTTGCTAGCATTTTTGATGGAAAGAGAACATCAAGATACCTCAGCGTTATGTTGCCTGTCTAATCATAAGCTAGTATTGCAGTGTGGCAGCTGAATGTTGGTTCTTTGCCCTAGAATCCAGCAAGTCGATTATTCGATGTGAGACATAGCTTAGACTTAGTTTTTGTTCTTCCTCTACAGTAACTGAATGGCTGGCTGCCCTCATTAGTGATATATTTTTCCTGTGTAGCATCATTAACAGAAACTCACAAAAAATGAGGTTTTGTGGTCACTTACCAGTTCTTTGTCAGAGGTACCAAGCACAGAAGGGAAAGAGGATATACCTTTTATGAGGCCTGATCGGAAAGTCCAGCCATGTCTGGCCCTTACAGACCTCTCCAATACTGCTTGTTTCTGCTGTGACACATGGGGTGCAATGTTTTAAGAGATCAGTGAACCACTCTACCAGGAGGAACTAATTTGTTAACAAGCAACATAATCATGGAATCAGAACAACAGTGCTCATCTTTCAGCTTCCTTCAGACTTTCATCAAATAACTGATACTAATGATTTTAGCAAAAATTCCAAGGCTTTCTGTTAGAGCAAAATTCCTTCTTGGCCCTGATATGTATATATTACCTATGTAAGTAAGCAGGAAATATTAATCAGCAAGATCCTCATTAAGAATTTTCCAGTGCTAGTGTACTTACTATTGTTTTATGGTGTTCAGTTTGTTCTGGAAGAGGAAAAGTGAAAAACTAACACACTGATTTGAAGGATATCATCTTCTTCATGCATTCTTCATCCTACACATGTGCCACCAGCTGAATGCCACAGAAGGTTATTGTGGAGGAGTGGATCTCTGACCTTAAATTTTCCAGTACACAATAATCAGTGGAGTGATCAACACCTAAAGATGTGTCACTCCTTCTTCATAGTATACTAATATTCAGCATGAAGTAAAACATTATTCCACAGGTAAAACCAACAAAGTTTACAAAGCTTCTGAGTTTAACTAGGTGCCAGAAAAAATAAAGGTTGCATTCTGTTCCATTCAGATTAACACCCTGAAATTCAAAGACTATCTCAAATCGCACTTGGGCTACACAGCCCTTTTAACTTCTCAAAACAATGTTGTAAATCTTGCAGCAATAAACTGCCTCGCAGACATTCAGCACTTCCTGCTCGCTCTACGGTCAGAAAGACCATGCAAAAAGGAGCGTCTGCCTGTGCCACTGGTCAGAAGCAGGAAGTCAGGGAAGCGTCAGACAACACCACGTTACCCCAGACTGTTAAAATCCTCAGCAGCACTTTGCCTGAGCTTGGCCAAAGGTTGAACTGGTTCCTATGAACTAATCTCTTCTGCCTTAATTTTATGCTGACTTTCTGTTGCATGTAAACCAGGAAGCAATGGCGGGACTGAATTCCAGCTAAAGTATTTTCTGTTTTTCTTTCAGGTTTGTTTGTTTGACGCAGCAAATCTATTGTTTATTCATTGTTTTTATTACAATACCTAGCACTTCAGTATTCCAGGAGCTGTTCGAGCATTCAGGCTTTGAAAATACATTCATGGTCATCCAGAGTTGTTAAGAATATCAGTTCAAAACACTTCTGCATATTTGTTTTTTTTACAACAGTATCACTGTGCTAATCTGAGGAGAACACACCTTCAAGAAGCATTCAAGAACGTATACTAAGACAAAGCAACATTCCTCTTTCCAAAGTATGCAAATTTTAAACATGGCTCAAAAAAATAAGCCTAGTCACTAAATTATAACACAAGAAACTAACCTGCTGGGTTTTTTAATGGGAAAAAAGCTCACAAAACCCTATGAGAACCTTGACCCAAACTCCTCTTCAAACCTACCTGGGTCAAATGCCAGTTTTATAAGTCTTCTGCTCAAGTGTGTGCGGTTAAGCTTTCTCTTTCTCTTTTTCTATCAGTGTTTCCAAAGTGCCACCCTCTCACTGGTTACCAGGCAACAGAACAATATTGCTCTGCATGCACATCCAGCAATAACTGACATTACACTGTATTTTTGCAGTTTTTCAAAGAAAATAAAGATGTCCTGAAATGCTGTCTTGTGTGATAAATAGCTACTGCCCAGAAGACATTTAAATGCTTAAAATGCTGATTTCTTTCTTTAGAGAAATGCAGAGATTGAAAAAAAAAACCCTTCTCTAATAGACAAACTCCCATCCAAAGTGGATTTATAATGCTAAAATACACCATATTGCAGAAGCTAGCTGCTTCAGTTGTTATTTCAGACAATTAACAGCCTTTTAGGCTCTACAGCCACTTGCGTAAGCCCTTATCTTACAATCAAGGCAAAACTAATGAAGCAGCGACAGACATCAAGTTAAAGTACTTTTTAGTGTCCTAAAGACTAAAACGCTGTCTGTGTGACAAAGCTGGGTTTTTTCCTGTTCTGTTTGCTGGTTTGATGTCAAGAAAAGTCAAGAAAGTTCAGCAATTTGCCCAAAAATCTTTGCTTTTGAAAACAGATATTAAAGATGGGCCCAGATCCAATCTAACCACGCACCTTCTCTTAACCCAAATCATCACTGAGAGGGAGGGATGGTTTGCAGCCCTTCATCTGGAATCAAGCTGCATTCAAGAAAGGTCTGATTCTAGGTCTTAACCAAAGTAACTCCAGGTCCTTTTATGCAGTTGTGATTCCGTTTCAGATTTCACCTTTATGTAACACTAAGATAAGAAATGGAAGGCTTTTGCATTTTTTTCCACTCCCAAAACAAAGAGAAATCTTTAATTCTAAGCAAATATCCCATGTCATCCCACCAAACTATTCAACATACTGAATTCTTAACCCCTAATTCTTAAATACTAAAAAGGTATGCAGCAGTATCAGTGAATAGCCCTCACTGGTATGTTACACAAATTTATCTTACAGCAATGTCAAGAGTGAAATCTCAGAATACTCAACAGCCTGTTTTTTGATTCTGCAGTGGTCAAATTGCAACACTTTATAAGACATTTTTTAAATTTAAATTTATAAGGGTGTCTTTCTTTTTTGTTACACTTCTGTTAGACTTTTTTGTTTGCTTTATTTTAGATGTAAAACTGTAACTGATTAATGTTTTCAGACTAGATAAAAATCTGTTCCCAGAATGATTTGAATCATGACCTTCAGGATACACTGTGCATCAAGATATATATGACACCTGAAAAAAATAGTTCCATTCCCTACTGCTGTTGATGTAAAACTTGCTAGATAACAGCAGAAGGATTTGTGGTTTGCTTTCTTGGATCTGGGAAAGCACAGTACAGCATAATGATGCATTCTCAGCTTGTCTAGATAACATAAATAGCATTGCTCAATGCATACATTTGACACTTTATTTACTCCAAAAGTCAGCACAGATGAGCATTGAGACTGTACAATAAACACCTCAGTTCTGTTTCTAGCTCTTGCAGGAGGGACCAAATGCAAACACTGGATTAACTTATTTACAGAATGGCTGGAACGTTAGCTGGCTATTGCCTGTAGTGGGAATATTATGCCTTGGTCAAAAGAAAGACTCCAGTCTGCACCGAAATATAAATAGCAATCTCAGAACTAACACCTCAAGGCATGACCTGGCTTGTAGTTTACTGCCATTTCTTGTATGCCAGTCCTTCCCCATGTACAGCTTCTTTTAACCAAACAAAAAATATCATCAGCTTATTTTACAATTTGTAAAATCCAGTACACTCAAGAGTACTTACTAAACCTTATATAAAATCCCCAAGCGGTATGCAACAGCATGTTTTCTCTGCAGAATAAAGCAAACAAATCAGATGGGATGAGAGTGAGTGAAAAGATGATGTGTCTACAGAAATCAGCTAGATCCCTTATGTGTTCATTCTAACAGTTGACTTTATTCATAGAAGTAGAATTTTTTTGAGAAAAAAGTTCAAGTCAAGCAGCAGAGGGGAGATAGTGGCATCTGGACTCCCCTGAAGCCAACTTTACTTTTTATCTTATCAAAGTTATAATATTTGAGTAGTCCTACTAAATAACAGGGGAGAAAAAAACACTTAATAATTAGTATTTATTTTTTATATATTGTCAATTATGAGAAACAATATTTGTGCATTGAGTCCCTTTCCACATATATAGGCACACGACTTGCAATCCACTTGTTTTAAGCTAAGCTAAATGAAAAAATAGATTGTGCTATCTCCTAAAAACGAATCAATAGCCACTGTAAAGATCAATAGTCTAAAAAACAATTGAGTGCTCATGTCACAACCTGTACTTTCCATTCCACACTAAATACGATTGTAGATCGATATTTGCCAGATGTCCATTTGGAAACAAAACATTCTGGCTATTGTCTCTGTCTTTAACCTTGCAAAAATTATTGGTCTTTACATTTAGTTTAAACGTCCTTTGATGTGCTGTAGTATCTCCCAGAAGTCTCGTTATCTTCCTTTTCTAAACGTTGCGAGGGAGGTACTTTCCATGGCTTTCATTAGTCTGTCCCACATCGTACAAATCAGACTTCATCATTCTGACAGTAGAGATGTGTTTATTTGGAAGGAGATGAGAGAAAAGTGTCTGATCTGGTAATGAGGGGTAGTCCCTTATCTTTAAAGAGAGTTGACTATCAAGACTCACACCTGGGTAATCACCCCTTTTCTAAAGCAATCACCCCTTTTTTAAAAAATGAAAAGTTGAACAATACAAAAGCTCCTCAGCTATTAAAATCCCACTGCTGCTCCCCCAGTGAATTTTTTGAGTGCGGAAGAGTTCCCGTTTCTGGATCGTAGGTGGCACGGGCACAGGCACTTGCACGTCCGGAGCCCAAGGAGCTGCAGCCCTGACCAGGGCTCCGCTGGTGTGGCAGAGGGGGAGCGGCACTGCCAACGGGATTTCTCTCCTCCGAGTCCTGCGGTGAGAACCAAGTAAGCACTGTGGCACTTTGCATCCGAAGGAGGAGCTAGATCTTGTGTTGTCAGAGAGGGAGGTAAGGTTTAAATAGGTAATTTTTAGAGACTGTCAAAACTGAAGAGTGTAAACATTGTTAACATTTCTTTAAAATTCTGGCAGGGAGTGAAAGCCGCCTGGACATGTGCCATCCTACGGTTGCAAAAACGTTTAGCAAACCATATGCTGCCCTAGAAGACAGGTCCTAGCCAGATCCTCCCTGCTATGTTTGAGAGCAGCAGCCAGCGGGCCTTGGAGTGCTGCTGCCCTTGCCCCATCTAGCACCGCTCGCTTCCTCTTTCTGCAATAGGTCTGGCTAGATGTGCTGCCGCACGAGGTCCTGGACACAGTGGGCAGCGCCAGCTGTGACATGGGAAAGTATGGATGCATCTCTTTTCAACTGTAAATAGTTCCTTTTTCTATTTACATTCATGGAGCAGGGATTCAGATATCCTTCTGATTTACCCACAGGTTATTAAATGGGTCTAAATTTCCTTTGTGTTTTATTTTGCATAATATGATTCTTTAGGGAACTATAGTTCCCCTTTATCAGTATAATTCTGCAGTAACTTTATGGGCATCTTTAGTTCTACATCAGTGTGAAATGGGTGTAAGTGGTTTCAGAGTCAGACATTAGGATTTTTCACAAGTTTTCCGTAGCTTAGAAAAAACACTGATTTAATAACTGCAGTGTAGATGTTTTTTAACATGCTGTCAATGACTGCTATGCAACATGACTCCAAAAATTAAGAAGTCGATTGCTTACATTTTACTCTCTTGTCTGAGCAGTCCTGGTGAATTTACCAGTGCGCTAGTGTAACTGAAGCAGAATTTGGCCCAGTGATGCAAGATGCCATTAGCATTTCAAAACAGGCAACATCTTGCAACAATGACGAATATCCTATAACTCACATAAATTACATATACTTGCACAGACTTCTGTTTGGTTGCACAAAAGACTCATTTTTTCCCTAAATTCCAAATGGCTAAATCTGGATCCCTTATCCTCAGTCAGAGGTTCCTGCGTGCCTACTGTCTCAACATTAATTAATTGTACGCTTCTCAACCCTGTATCTTCTCAGTTCCATAAATTATTCTGGCCCTTTCAGCCTGACATTAATTACAGTGCCTCACAATTCATACTGACACACTTTATCTTGGACTCAAACTGTCTCTTATGGTGATAGCTCCAACCATACATACCAGTCCTTCTACAGTTCATACTGGTCCCTCCCAGCTTTTGTACCCCTAGCCTATAATATAACTATCAGCTTCATCGTCCTATCTTGTCCACTGTCTATGTCTTCTCCTCCTCCTGCACTTATATAGGTTATCCACTCCTTTTTCACATGAAGGTAGGAAACTTCAGGTATCATTCACTCCTGCCCATAGCCCTGAACACTAGGGAGAAGGAGAAACAGGGTATTTTAGCAGAGACTGGGGCACCGAGAAAGCTTAAAAACATTGAGAGCTTTTCTTGTAGATTAATGTCTTTTCTTAGCAGATTAATAAAGGAGTTGGTTTGAGCACTGCAGTCACCCCAATAGATTGGCAGTTCACTGGTTATAATAGCGTGGCCAGCAGGAGCAGGGAGGTGATTGTTCCCCTGTACTGGGCACTGGTGAGGCTGCACCTTGAGTGCTGGGTTCAGTTTTGGGCCCCCCACTACAGGAAAGACATGGAGGTGCTGGAGCGTGTCCAGAGAAGAGCAACGAGGCTGGTGAAGGGTCTAGAGAGCAAGTTCTGTGAGGAGCGGCTGAGGGAACTGGGGCTGTTCAGCCTGGAGAAAAGGAGGCTGAGAGGGGACCTTATTGCTCTCTGTAACTACCTGAAAGGGGGTTGTGGTGAGGTGTGTGTTCTCTTTTCCCGAGTAGCAAGCGATAGGACAAGAGGAAATGGCCTCAAGTCATGCCAGGGGAGGTTTAGGTTGGATATTAGGAAAAACTTCTTCAGGGAAAGGGTTGTCCAGCACTGGAACAGGCTGCCCAGGGAAGTGGTTGAGTCACCATGCCTGGGGGTATTTAAAAGACATGTAGATGTGGCGCTTAGGGACATGGTTTAGTGGTGGACTTGGCAGTATTAGGTTAACGGTTAGACTCTGTGATCTTAAAGGTCTTCTCCAACCTAAATGGTTCTATGATTTTAGGATTAATGTATATACTTGTGTATGTGGTTTTGTTAGAATAAAATGCATTATGAATCTTGGTGTCCTGTAAAGATACACTATAAAACAAAACTCTGTTAGCTGCATAAATATTGTGAAGATAAAGAAATTTCTAACACTGTTTATTAGTCAAACCAATACATCCATAGCCAATTGCTTTCTCAACATGCTTTCCTAAAAGCACAGCAGTGACTGATATGCTAGAGAGAAGCAATTTTCCCTGTGAGAATTAATGTCATGGAAGGGAGGTGTCTTTCCACCCCCCACACTGTATATACTGTCCTTGAAATTTTAAAGGTTTTTTTAAGCCTTACTGAGTTTCATGTATTCAGCTGTTTCATCTCTAAAGCTGATATGGTTAGTGGAACAGGCTAGTAAATAATAAGTGAAGTTCCTAACAATGGATAATGAAGCCATGGATAGCATTATCACTTTGTTCGTTGAGAACACAGGTATCTGCTAAATTATACTGAAATTATCATAGGTTGCAGCCAATGTGAACCCTCTGCATAATGAATTTTTATTCCATTTATTTCCCTGAGCACACTGCCTTTAGGAGCAAAGCTCCTTAAGTGGATTGTGTTTAAAATAAGCTGATACATAGAAATGGTTCTAACTTGTGATAAAAAAATCATCAGCAGTGCTTAGTTGCTGGCTGGGTTTAACCAGGACATATATGTATCACTACGCTGCTCACTTTTCTTTTTCCTCCTGACAGTCCTTTAGTTATTTTTGTCCTTTAAGGCACCTATCAATGGAACATGAAAATGTTCATACTTTGCTGAGAAGGACCTTGGGATCATGATGGATGAGAAGCTGACCGTGAGCCAGCAATGCACCCTTGGGGCAAAAAAGGCCAACAGTATTCTGGAATACATTAGGAAGAGTGTTGCTAGCAGGTCAAGGGATTTGATTCTTCCCCTTTACTCAGCACTGTTGAGGCCACATCTGGAGTAGTCAGTCCAGTTTGGGTCTCTCCAGTACAAGAAAGGTATGAACTTCCTGGAGCAAGCCCAGTACAGGACCACAAAGAAGGTTAAGGGACAGGGCCATGTTTCATGTGAGGAGAGGCTGAGAGAGGTAGGACTGTTCAGCCTGTAGCAGAGAAGGCTCAGGAGGATCTTACCAATGTGTATAAATACCTGGTAGGAGGGAATGAAGAAGAGTCAGACTCTTCTCAGTAGAGCTCACTGGCAGGGCAAGAAGCAATAGGCACATGTTAAAAAAACAGGAAATTCCATTTGAACATAAGAAGATATGTTTATACTGTGAGAGTTGTCAAACAATGGAAGAAGTTGTGGAATCCTTGTCTTCAGAGATACTCCACATCCAACTGGACATGGTCCTGGGCAGTCTGCTCTATGTCACACTGAGCAGAGGGGTTGGACTACATGATCTCAAGAGATCCCTTCGAATCTAAACGGTTCTCTGTGTCTGTGTCAGAATGGGACTTTAGCAATTCAGAAGTTAAAGTTTGGTATGAGTCAATACACAAAGACTTTTCTGAACTCTGTATGGATGCTATTGTCAGGAATATGCTTACATTGACTAATCTCTTACAGTTTTGCCCCATGTATGTAGTTCTGTCTAGCCATTTTGGTGTGATTTCATCTAGCAATGACCACTCTTTTTTCAGTTTTCCGAGTCAGAGACAGTCAGTAGATGAACTGCGTTAATGTGTTTCTGTGTGCTTTACGATGTTCTGAGGTTGTCATTTGTTAGTTTACAGGTGTAATATCTACACTGAAGACTGGATAGGAAAGGTCTGCAAATACAGAGCAGGTGCTGCTGAAGTTGTCCTCTTAATTTATCAATTACTAAGTGTTCTTGGTATATTTGAGGCAAAAATTATGAAGGATTATTTCTCCATATGTAATGAGTTTTCCAATCACTATTAACCTTTTAACAAGTGTGGACTAAATTATATTAGCTGTCAGCTAACAGTAAATATGATTCTAAGTATCATGAGGTTATTTACTTGGGTGTGGGAAGATAAGCAACCTATGTGATTGTTAATGAGAAAAGAAGCATTACCAATTGGTTTGTCCAGGTTACAGAATTCTGACCAGTATATTACACTCAAACTCTTACAAGTGAAAGGAGATATGCCTTAGAGGGAAAGGCAACAATTTATTGCCAGTCTATGTACAGTCTTAGCAGTCTGATGAAACAATTCTTATTAGTGCAGCTGTGATAGTAACAGAAATCAAATTATGTATGCTTAAAAGTCCTCACATGCAGTTTCTAGTATATACCCCCTTTCACTGATGCTATGGTCAGACTTCCACTGCCCCTACGAATGGATGCTACAGTCAATGGTTTCATTTAGGGATGAGGCCAAGTGTCACGGGAAGTTGTTGTCGTCAGCCTTGAGTTGTCCTGTCAGCAAGCTGTCCTTTTACAGGAAGGATACGATGTTGTTGTTTTTTTCTTTTTTTCTTTTTTTTTTCACCCTGGGGTCTTCTTGGAATCATTCTAATGTGTTTTTTAACATGCTCAACATCTTGATCTAACCTCATTGTTTCCAGTTTTCTACATATGTTCATATTTGTCTTTTTTTTGCCTTAAAACTGTTCTTACCCACTTTCCAAGGTTGCATTCCTTTGGCTAACAGTAATGGGCTATTAAATCCTCTGGGTGTCCAGTATCATCCTGTGCATGTACTTTGAAGGCCCCTGCTGTCTCTGCAGCTCTGTACTCTATGCTGTGTTTTTGAGGGTCACAGACTGTTCATTCTACACAGGTCATCTACTCCTTATTACTGTCTGTTAACTACAAAAATGTGTAGTGTTACATTGTGCAGTTGACCAAGGTCTAAAACAAAGCAGGTAATAATCACCTGGTCATTAGATCATTGCTATTATAACTAGACAAGCTAAACCAATCCAGACGGAACCTGACATGCCTGAGGCTTTTGGTATTATTTTAGCTCAAAGTCTGTGGCCCCTTAGTAGCAAAGTCTATGGAAGAATACTTCAGTTTACTTCTTACAAATCTCTGATCTGTCCTAAGAAAATAAATCAGTTGAGATTAGGGTAATCTCTACTGTTTTAACACAAAAAAATGATTTCTGAAATCTTACGGTTTAATTGAGATATTCTAATATAGACCAAAGATTGTCTTCATGAAAGGAAGTTTCGTGACTCTTGTGTGTATTCACCACTTGTCAGTACCTGCTAAGGCCAGTGGGATGGGTGGTTTTGTTTAGATACAATTTACAGCTCTCTTGGTAGAAGAAGAGAGTGAATATAGTACAGTGCTGGTTTTAAGCACTTCAGGCAATACATGAATTTCCTACATTGAAAGAAACACCTGTTTACCAGAGTAGGGATTTTGACACAGGTCAAGATCTGTTCTAGAACCTTTCCTGTTCTCTCTCAAAATTGCCAGTACGTTCTATGAGAAGACAGCAGGCCATGCTCAGATGAGATAAGCCTGTCTGTGGTTTCTTTCCTAGAGGAGATAAGGAATCTTAGTCTCTGTAATAGCGGAGAGCATTGTCTTTGAAGAGGCAGGTATTCTACACCTGCCCTTCTTGGAGCAGGGTTTGACTGGTAATGTTATACAACAAGCTCTTATTTTTCTTCCTGAGCCCTTGGGAGTTCTTGGCAATGCTGTAAAATCTGCTAAGGAAATCTGAATGAGAGGCAGTTAAAGAGACCCAGTTCAGATGTTTAGATCTGAGCACTGTATCTCTGTTTCATTTATATGAAGCCAGAATGAAACAAATGAAGGGGAAAAATTGTTCTTTGGGCTAAAATTTTACTCACCTCTGGGAGACAGGACGTTGCGGAAAGTGGCAGGATCTTTCCTCTGCTTTGGACTCAGTTGTGTCTGTCACAAGGTTAATGACATGATCACCAGTAGCATTATGTCTTCTTGGTTGACTTGGTGATCCAAGGAGATCTGAACTCTTGATCTGTGCTTTTTTTTAGAATCTGAATTTTATTTATTCTTTTTTTTCCCCTGGCTTTCTGGTTTTGGAAAACTTGTGGAGCCTAGTCTTTAGATCTCCTGTTTTGTCAGATTTAGTTGAAATCAATAAATAAATTCTACAGTGAGGAGGAGGGAACATAGAGACACACATAGATGACGTGATCTGTAGGATTATTTTCCTAGGAAACCATCTAAAACATAATATATGGTTCATTGGTAGCCCTGGAAACTGCCTGCTTCTATCTCAATCACTTTTATCGTCATGAAGCTTACTCTGCTGTGATTTCCTTCTTGTAAATCTGTAGCTTGCTTTTAAGAAATAGTTTTTATTATAACTAAATACCATTGTGAGAAGTGTGCAAATACTGTGGTAGAGAAAATAGTAAAAGGTTTAATGTAAACTGGGATATTTCTGCTGTATTTGAGTGCAGCCCATTTAACAAAGGTTTCTGAAGGCTGAGCTCCTTAATGTTCTGGAAATAATATTGTGCTGGATGGGACCTGCAGGAGGTGAAGGATATTCAAATTAAGGGTATTTATAATAAATTACTGAGCCCAAAATGAATCCTTTACGATGTAATGTATACAACTGTAGCTGTTCTTAAAAATGCTTAAGTAAATAATCTGATGCAATAGGCTGAGACCAAATTGTTGTTGATTTTCAAATTTGTAAAATTTGTTCACTTTTCTACTGTAATGTTAGTTTGTTTCCTTTTGCTACAAGTTCAAATAGCTAACTTGCACTTTGGTAAATGATTGAAATAGAGTTGCAGCATAGAGCAAGTTACTGAAATAAGGTTTTAGTATACACTGAATGAGAAGTTACCAAACATCAGTGAAATAGTTATACCACTTAGTGTTTTTTCCTTCTAAACTATACTGACAGTTAAAATCCAATGATACAGAAAAATTGGCCAGCAACAAGTTACTACAGACATGAATAGACAGTACTGCTAATATTGCCAGAAGGCTTTTGCTGCATTCATTTAACTTTGTACCTCAGAGACTTGGTTGATTTATAGCATTTTTAATTATAATGCGACTATTTTTAGTTCAGAATTCAAAGTGGATAATAGATAATGAATTCCATATTCAAATGTATAAATATGCAAGTTGGAGTATTCAAATTATTTAATAATTTTGTTAACTTTTCAATTAACCATTGCATCAAATTAATTTGGCAAATTATTTTTCCCTTACATGTATTCTTTCTGTGCTGTGTTAGTACAGAAATCTAAATCTTCTAAAGCAGCATTCAACTAATGGCACATCTGCTTCCTCTCAGTTTTTATGCTTTGCTTTGGCTTCTCTGTCATTTCAGACTTAAGTTCGCTTGAGTCCAACAGGGCAAGTCATGTTGCAGCATGAATTTACCAAAATGTGTGGAAATCTGGGTAAAGTTGATTAAAGATGTGCTTTTAAAACATTTTATATACAATCTGTTTTTAAAGCAAAAACCACAAGAGTTTTTAATTTTAATGTCAGTGCTTTTTAATTTTTTTAGTCTAATAATTTCTTTGGCTTTGTTAAAGTTAGATTTACTGTTTTAGTCTGTATATTAGTTAAACTATTCTGAGAGTTGTTTAATATCCAAAGTAGTTCTTTCATTTTTTCATTATAGCACTTGAATGCTTGCCTTTATTCTCAGGGTTCAAATGTAAGTATTAATATTGAAGGCTTGTCTGCTTTTGGCTAGGTTTATTGGTATAGGTGACATGAGGGATGGCTCTATTTTTAGGGACTACACAGATTCTAACAGCAGGTTTCTTTTGCTGGTGTAATTTAACTACTGAGGGGAGTAAGCTAGGTCACCAAAAGATGCATTTGCAGATGTAACTGTGTCCATTCTAGTACTTTACTGGTACACTGGTGTCATTTACAGCTGAGATTTTCTTTACGTTACAGGCAAACTTTCAAATATACTGTAAGTATACTCTCCACCACATATTGATGACACTATCTGCGTATGTTTTATGTACGAAAGTAGTTACTGTCATTTATTTTCAGTTCTGATTAACAGTATTAGGAAAGGAAAACATTTTTTTGCACAAGTGTTTCTGTGTTGAAGATGAATGTTTAAATAATTCTGAAATAATGAAATATGAACTATTGAAATATTAAAATGTGTTTGGAAAGTTTTGTTAAATCAGTAATTATAAAATAGAAAATAAACAGTTGAATGTAGGAAGCTGGGAGAGTGAGGGGGATGACTGTAATGGAACAGTTCTAGTTTCTGTCTCTCTGCTACATGGCAAGAACAAAACTTCTCATGAAGTCATTTAATCACTGTGAGGTTGCATTGTGGGTGGTTATACGGTTGAGGTAAGGAAAATTAGTATAGTTTCTAAGTATTATCTAAACTTTTCTTCAGTTTTTTCTTGACCACCCAAGGCATGTTCATTTTTTCCCATTGGTTTAGGCAGATGGGCCTTTGTGGTGGGACACTGACCCGATTTCAAAGGATGGGGATATCGCTCTGTGCTGTGAGCAGAATCACTGCAGGCCTTTGGTTTCTGAGTGATCACTGTAATTTCAAGTAAATGGATGAGAAAATTGTTTTGCTTCTATGATTGGTTTTAGTTTTTAGATATCTGAGTTAATTTTTGTGCTCTACAATGTGACTTTTCAAGTATTTGTGATGTGTAAGGTACTCAGAAAGCTGCATACAGTGTATTGAGGTATGGTACATGAATATTTTGGTGAAAGACTGATGGTATTTCCCTACTATGTCTTAGTGACTTCAAAACCAAAAATAGTCCTGTTTTCCTAGTAATTGTCTTTTCCTCCACAGAACACAATTATGATATTACCATATATTCATTATTGCCCATAGCAAGTGTTAAGTACAATGAACTCTGAAAATTGAAGGTAGGATTATTTTTCTTGCCATATTATACTGAAGTTTGAGTGCATACTGGATCCATAGGCCTCCTCCACATCTAGAAGGCTCGTAAACTTTATTTTAAGATATCTGAAATTCTTGCATACTTTCTTACCACCTCAAGTGCTAGATTTCTAATCTATATTGAGAATTTGTGTTAAGATCATCAGCTGCTTGCTAAGATGCTGCTGTTGTAGATAGGATTTCAGAAATTGTCTTCAGTGTATTTGCTCTTGACTGTGGCATCCTTTAACTGCTTGAAAATGTAATGTCCTGTAGTGATGCTTATTCAAGATTCCTCACAAGGCAAACTTGTAGCAAAGAATCAAAATAGACCCCTTTAAAATAGTACAAGTCTGGAGAAAACTGTTATACCTGGTATTTTTTATTTGTTTAATTGTAGCTGTTTGGTAAAGCATACAGATGACTTACTAGATTTGGTTTGTCAAAGCTATGAACATTTATATAAATTTAAAATCTAAAGAGTGTATGCCTTATTGTTTGTTGGCTTAGGGTATACAAATACCTTATACTATTTGATTTTTGTAGTCTCTTTCATGTCATTCTGTTACAGGCATCTTCTATTAATTATTTATAATTCACTGCTCTTTTCTAAGTACTTGTAACTGTTATGAATAATTAAAGAACAGAATTAAGGGGAAGAAGGGCATTGATGTAGCATTCAGAATGAGAATTTCATATGATTGTTTGACAACTGTAAATTACATACATCTGAAAATCAACAAGGAAGACATATCAGAAGCAGCAGTATGTTGTTAGCAAACGTACTTGTGTTCATGTCTTCTCCACCTGTGTGATTGCTGAGTGATGGTAATCCAATAAATATTTTTTGTCTAATTCATAAGAATTATCCTCCTTAAAAATAATCAGTTAATTATCACTGTTTAATTATCATTGCCATTTAAGTAATGAGGCTGAAGTAGCAACTCAGAGAAGAATTTGCAAGATAATCTTTGTTTAGCAAGTAGTTAGTTTTAAAAAGTTCCAGCTTTTGTACTTAATTTAATACTGAATTATGTACATGAACTCTTCATAGCATTGAAGAGTTAATATTGGTAATGGTCACTCTCCTACTTGACAAAAAGTAACTTATGTCAAAACACAAAGGCAGAGCAATTAAGCTTGTGAAGTTCCATCTCTTTAGAGTTATCTTATGAAATTTGCTAGTCCAATTGCCATTAGTTAAGCAGATCTGAAGACACCATCAGTCACTCGAATGAAGCAAATGTGTTGATGAATAGAAAGCTGCAGGACAGAGGTAATGATAGTTTTTAGAATAAAAAAATTTCTTCATCTTATTCCTTTTGAGCCTGAATGTTTTACTTGGGTAAAATAACCTTTAGCGATAATTTTACTTCTGTGTTGTTCCTGGAAAACACACAGCAACAGGAAAGGACACCAAAAGACACCAGAAGCTTGCCAAGAGAGCAGATGATATTTGGACTGAAATTTGGACAAAATATATGAATTGGCAGTAGAGGTGGAAATGAACATTTTGCCACATCAGTGAAAACGAAATTGCGTGATTTAGTCATAACCTTGTGCTGAGAGGTTGGGTGGGGTGGCCTGTATGGATGTGTGAAAAAGTCCATCCTTTAAATTATATAACATGTCCCCCCAGTCAGTCTGCTGCTCATTTTTTATGAGCAAGAGTTGTTTGACAGTTAAGGAAATACCATGTAGACTACTTATCACAGTAGAGGAGAAACAACATACTTTTCTGCTTTCTGACTAAATTAGTCATTTATAACAAACACAATTATTTTCATTTGTTGGCTGCATTTGCAGCACTGAAAAATATGAATCTTGCCTGCAGGGAGTAGATTGTACTTTTCCATATTATTGTGTTCTTTTAGTTTTTAAATTTATGTAACTTTAATTCCTTCATGGACTATGTACCTCTGATGGCACGCTAAGATGCAGGCTCTACAAGCTTGGTTTTGTCAGGTGGTTTGTCCTCTTGTCTCTCAGATCTGGTGACATGCAGAAAATAGGAATGTTGATATTCATAAAATGAAGCTTAATACAGTTATTGCAGAAGGGCTTGGGCTCCCCAGCTCTGAAAATAACTTCCCTCTTGGCATTGAAAATGTCCTTCAGCATGATCCCTCAGAACGGTTCCTAAATTGTCTTCTTCAGTTCTACCATTTTAAATCATACAAAAGCGTGAAATATACCATGTACATAGAAATACATGTAATTATGGTGCTTTTAATAATTAAAACTTAAGTTCTTCAGAAGTA
This sequence comes from Elanus axillaris, assembly GCA_026212715.1. Classification (NCBI taxonomy): domain Eukaryota; kingdom Metazoa; phylum Chordata; class Aves; order Accipitriformes; family Accipitridae; genus Elanus; species Elanus axillaris. The sequence goes on along the minus strand of JANZLQ010000078.1, from coordinate 5,946,417 downwards.
GTTTAATTTGCTAGGAAAGCTGTGGAGTTAGGTTTCTGAACTGATTCTCAAAGGTAACAATTGAGAGGCTGCTACATGAACAGTTTCCCTATTTTGTGAACAGAGGACTGCCACCTCCATCTTCATGTTTCAAAACACTTTCGATGAGTCTTGCTTTTTTTGCACAATGGTCAAATTTTTTAAAGCCTCATTTAATTATACTTTGCTTATTTGGAAGTAATGTAGAAACAGAAGTCTTATGACCAACACATTGTTTGCACAAATCTGCACAGAAACTGCCTTGAGGGTTGTGAATCAGATTGGATAGCGTCTGGGCCTGCTAGGTAAGAAAGTTGGTAGAAAACCCACCCCAAGCAACCCCAAACCAACCCTTATGTCTGTGGGGAACTTTGGAAAAGCTGCTGGGAAGGCTTTACCAACAGGAGTGGGAAAGGGTAGGGAGGCTTGAGCCAGTACTCACACTCACCTGTTGCTGGACCTGCTGTTGGCATCTGTTTCCTCTCTGATGCTGAGGAGGAGCAGCACGGGAAGAAGTGAAGCAGCTTTCTGCAGAGCCTGTGCTGCATCTGAAATTACAGAAATCTTAAACGCGGTTATTGTGCTATCTTTCTAAGTCGCCCACATGCTGTATTTTTGCTTTAAACTGTGAAGCCTGACAGCTGTGTTACGGAAGTTGCTTATTTTGCCAATTCAGTCAAATTGTTGTTTATGCCTGAAATGAGAAATGGAAAAATGCTGTGCTTTCTACCAGTGGAACTGACTTGCAGCTATGAACACTTGAAAAAGATCTGAGATTCAATTTCAGACTGATAGCTGTAGTATTCTGCATATGAAATCTTGTTGATAGGTTTTCATTAAAATGTTCGTCAAAGTGTATCTTAGCTATAACGTTTAAGTATTTAAAACATTATTGAAGAACTGAAAATGAAAATGCTCAGAGTTTAAACAGTTGTGCATGTATATGCAGAAAAAAGTGTCTTGCTAATTTTAAGGATCACAGCAAACTCAGGCTTCTTCATTCCTGAGCCATACTGAAACTTGTTGAGCCAACGTGCTTGTTTGAATTCTCCAGTACCTTCATCTGCAGTGTGAGCTTTGTCATCTTCAGTCATTCTTCAATTTAAAAGCATATATAACTATTAATCCTTTTTCTGATCATTGATGGCTGAAAAAAATGCTTATAGTAAACATTAGTTTCTCTATAGTAGTTAAAATGGTCTGTTTGTCATAGTTTAGATACAATTTCTTAGTACATGAGAAATTAGGAGTCTAAAATACTTTCTACTTACTTATCTAGGGGTTATTGCCGTTTTCATGCCATCAACTAATTTTTAACAACTTTCTATCAAGGCAGGTTCCTCAGTTTAAGACTGAACAGTACATAGTAGCTGCTGGTTTTCATAAATAATTATTGTAGATTATATGAACTGGGTTAAAATATTGCTTGTTTGGATCTGAAATATACATGTTTCGCTTTTATCAAGTTTGTGAAAATTGGATGCCTCTTTTGCTCCATTGGAAATGGTACCCAGAAACCTGAACTGTAACTGACTCAATGAAACCAAAAACTTAGATATTCATGCCAAGCATAACTCATATTTTGATGCTCTCTATGCTCACAGCAGTCTGGGTAGTTTCCTTAGATGCCTTTTATTTATTTTGTTTTGAGATTAGACTTCTATTTTCCCTTTTCCCCTGCTCATCTGTATTGTAAATTAACCAACCCCTGAAACCAAATGCCCCTTATTTTAATATTATAAATACGCAGATATACTTACATATGAAAGAATACCTCAGTGGTATTTGGATGTCGGTTTAATGTATTACCATACTTTAATATTAAGATATAATATTACCAAGTTCTCTCATTATGTTTATTGCTTCATAAACATAACTGCATTTCTGTAAGTTACAGTAGCTGCTCCTAGAAGGCACACGTACTTGGCAGCATGGAACTGCAGAATGGAGAAGTCTTAGTTACCACAAACTTTTTAAAGAGCCTTTTTTTTTTTAAGAGCTCTTTTTTTAAGAGCTGAGCAAGAGGGAGCAAGCAGCAGCATACCTGGGGATGTCTTGGGCATCTTGGTGGAAGAAGAGTCTGCCTCGTAGCAAGGTTCACAGAAAGCTCTCCTGTGACATACTGCAAGAGCATTTGAATGTTGAAGAACCTAAGGATACTTAACACAGGAACATGAAAAAACATATTAAAAAAATGCTTTCTTTACTCTTGGTAAACTGGTCAAATGACTCAATAATCTCTTCTGTAAGTTTTGCGAAGAAAGCCTTAGTCTAGACTTTATTTGCAAAACCATATCCTGTTACTTCCCTGCTCATCACTGTCAGTCTTTAACTGAGTTAAATTGCCTGCTCTGAAATCAATAAGGACAACATAGGCTACCATTTTTCTCTGCTTTTTTGAATAGGTGATGTAGTAGTGATCTCTCTTCTGTAATCCAAATTTTTTGGTGTCCTGTTTTCTTGAAGTGAGGCAGAACAAAAATTAAGCAAAGGAGCCCTGAGAACCTCAATTCTGTTATGTATGGTGTTATACCTTGCCTTTATGTTCAATATCTTTATGAAATTGATGGTGTACATTCTGTGGGGTGGACCAACACGAGAGATTTTGTTCTCCCTAATGACATGAAGTTCTCTTGTCAGGTCGTGTAGGATCAGATTTCAACAGAACAGTTTCAACTGCATTGATTTTAATTGAAAACATTTCTTGATAAAAGTGAGTGATTCTGTTCTTTCCTCCTATTTTTAATCAATTTCCTTTTTCTAGTGGTTATTTTGGACCAGCTTGATACTTCCCCAATCACATGGCAAATTGTTTCAGCTCACTAAAATTGCAGAAAACTAATTCAGCAAAAAAGAGATTTTTCGTTTCCTGAGGTAGTGAGGTAAAATAATTTACTGTATGTCAGACAGGTGCCAATGTGGCCTGAGGAGCTGGGGTGAAGAGAAGGGAGATGCAGCTGGAGCAGGAGGAGGAAGAGACAGGACAGAAAATTAATGTTTTGAAGAGGATTTGAAGAGGGAATTGGTTTAGCAGTATCATGAACCATGCAATTAGCTGATCTGAAATAATGTAGGTCATTTTTGTTTGAATATTGAGCTAAAACTTGCCATTGTGTCCATATTCCTTTAATAATAGAATTCCCTTCATAAAAACAGATTTAAAAAAAAATTAAAAAAAAAAAGAATTGTTACTTGTGCAGCTAATTTTCATATTTTTCTTTCCTTTGTAACGTGTAACTGGGTCTGGCTGGGGTCAACCCACCACGCATTGAAAAAACACATTTCTCTTAAAAGATTTCTGCAAACAGCAGATACACCATGAATACCAGTTTGGAAAAATATTTAAATGCTGAGCTCAAATGTAGTGATTCACAATAAGTGGGAGGCCCTGTGTTTTCCAAATTGCTGGTGTTTTGTCTCCTCCCTAAATGCCTATTATTTCAGTTGAGGACTTTTTACTTTGTCTTAAATACAACTGGCCAGCCCTGTGTACCATTAAACAGTGGCTAGTTTCATTCAGAAACTATTGTACACCATGTGATTTAATATGTGCTGTATCTAAAGTGTGGATTTCTGTCAGCTGAACTGCTAATTACTTGGAGAGATTTTTCTTGGTTTGATTTTCACATGCTCTGCAAGCTTTGGACAGCTGTGTTAAAGCATTATAAAGTACGTGCTTTTTAGTGAATTGGGTCAGTGTGTTAGTAAGAATTTCCTAGTAATGGCAACTTAAAAGGTACTGACTAGGAAGAACATTGATACTTGCCTAGAGGAGAGAGGCTGAGGGGAGGCTGTCAGCAGATTCTTCTGCTGAGTTGTTGATTCCAGGAGAATTAGGCTGAGAGAGGGTGCACCAAAGATGTAGACCTCCTGCCTTTGAGGATATGGCTCCTAATGACGAAATGCCTTTTCTGCCCCACCTTCTCTCTTCTTTCAGTCCCCCCTTTCTCCCTTTTTCTCACCCTCTTCCAAAGAAGACTCTCGATCTGTCTTTAACTGCATGTAAGTTTTAAAATCAATGCTAAGTTTTGTGTAACAGAGATGAAGTGTTGCTGGTTTTAGTTACCTGTTATTTTCCTTCCTTTTTTCTACTGACTCACACAAAAACTTGGTTAGCTTCTTTTATAATGCTGCATATTAAGTTCTGAAATGAGCTGGCAGCTGTACATATGCAACCTATAAATAACAACAAATTCCTTTTTTGTGTTTACAAATATAAGTGGTCCTGTTTTATTATTGCTGTATCAGTTAAAGATATTTTTTCAAAGAAAACCCGAAGTATTTTTGCAATGAAATTGTTTATAAAGAAAAGGATAATATGATACTGATGTTGCATTTGTAACTCATTTGCTGATTTATATTTCCATTTTAAGACCACAGGTGAAACCTCAGAAAAGAACAAATTACCATAATTTTATTAAAATGCATTTAGAAATTGGATGTTTTAAAATACTGCCTTAAATATCCGTGTGTTTTTCCTTTGAATAGACCTAACTATATACAGACATAACTGAATGCTTTCTTAAGTATAAAGAAGATCTATAAAATTCAGGGTTTTTCTTTTGCAGGGTTCTGAGGAAGAATGCTTAGGAATCTTAATTAAATGAACAAAGCTTCAATTTTTTTTTTAACTAACCACTTCCTGTAATAGGCTTATGCTATACATCAGGTTGTTAAGCTAGGTGATTTTGCAATTGCTGCTAAATTGTATTTGATGAAGATGTGCATCCTCAAATTGACTACTTAAGTATCACGTGCGCTATAAAAGCAAGTCATTGTTGACTTGTATAGTGTCAGTAGTTTGCTCTATGTTCATCATGAAAATCACTAGACTGTCTGTTCTTGTAATAAAGTAGTGAATTGTATTGCAACTGTTGGCTACAGATGCATATTAAATTACTTTTAAAATGGCTGTTATGCTATATGACATTGAATAATAATGTGATTTAAAAAAAAACCCAAATGAACCAAACTTAGGCATGGCCTGTGTACTCACCTACTCACCAGTAATTGTTCAGAGTATTGCCACAACACTGACCCTCAGATTCACAGACATGTCACTTAATTCAGAACTTGCATGCAAAAAAAAAATTGATTTATTTAAAAGCTCTTGAGATCCTGTACATGATTGCAGTCTTGTTACTACACATATGTGCGGACGTTGCCATCGCTGCTAGGCTGAACGGCTCAGCGTCTATCTTGCTTCTAAGCCTGATTGGGATTAATTAAGTAGGCATTCTCGGAACTGTGGCTCCTGTAGTCTGTGTGCCATCATTGTCACAAGGTGTGTGAGTTTCTTCACATGTTGTCAGACCTCAGCCATTTACAATCAAAAAGCCTGCAGTGAGGTGCTGGGGTTGAGGGGAAGTGTCTTGTGCTCGCTCTATTTCTTGTGTAGTTACTTGGTTGGTAGAGCACTCACCTACTCATTGAGTGATTTGGCTCCAAATGCACAGCTCCTCGTGTGCTAGCCACATGCTCTCAAGACTAGGAGGAGCTGCCTTCCATGCTTCTGATGAACCTCTGGTATATAAACACAAATGGGAATTTTCCACAGTTAGAGCATAAAAAGCAGCAGGATCTGTCATCTGGGGAGGCAGGTATTCCTCTGAGAGGGCAAAATTCAGTGTTCAGGTCCCTGCTGCATGGACTGTTGGTACGTTTTGCATTCAGGGCCACCAAGTGAAATGTTTATGGAGTAATGATATCACGGACTTTCACTTCCCAGATGAGTGCTCTAAAAATGTGTCATTCTGCCACTTCCTCTTGTTACCATTGTCTTTTCTTTGCAAAGTCCTCTGTCTCAAAAGGAGTACCTTAGTGGGCTCAATGCAGATAGAGGCCTTAATTTTCAAATCCCAGTTAGCATAACCACTGCATCAAAGCTGCAGGTAGCTGCTTTAGTTGTGGAGAGAGGCAGGATCACAGACACCCATCTCCAAAGTCTGCACTGGTGACTGTAAGGACCGTTCTGTGTTGGCTGATGGAAGGACTGTCCTGTGTAGTGCTCTGGTTGCTCACTTTTCACCTCGGGGCTGGCAGACCCCTGCCTTGGGCTGTAAGTTTCTTCCCAAAGTGTTCTAGATTCCACTGTACCAAGCAGTACCGAAACTTCCTGGTAACTCTGGGACTTAATGTTTTTTGAAGTAGTGCTTTCCCCATGTTGTCTTTTGGGGCATGATTCATTTGGGCATTTGCAGGTCATAAAGTTCAGTCTCTGCATCCGTTCCTTTAGTAGATGGTTACAAACCTTGCGCTCTTCACTGTTTTCTCTATCATCCTGACCTATTACATTATCAAATCTCTGCTTGAACTCTGCCACTGTCTCTGTCAGTAACTGTGGTTATTTGAACTGCTCTTTAAGTAATTTTATCATAAAGTTGTAAATACTAAAAGCTTTGCTGTTCAGGAGTGATGTGCATATCTCTCGGCATCCGAGGCAGGATTCTTTCATTGTCTCCAGAATTCTGTTTTGTAGATAATGCTTAGTCACACAAACATTTCTTTGTCTGTACCTTGAGAGGAACAACAACAGCAAAGTTATAATGGAGATACTCTTCCCTGTTTGCTCTTTTAAGCTGTTTTCTCCAGCTGTCTCTGTCTAAGTGCCATAGATGTCAGCTGGGATTATTTCTGTTTTTTAAACTGCTGGATACTTAGCTTTCTGTTGCTACGAACTCTTCATGTTGTCACTTGTAGTGGATTTTAACAAAGTTTCACAACAGTTTTATGTATGATCTGGTCTGTTTCTCAAAACTTCTTGCAGGTGACCTTGGATGTGGCACAGCTGGTTTTAGGAAGTGTATTGTTGGGGGGTGGTCATTTTGCTTTCAATGGTGAAGTCTTCTGAAGAACAGGCAGTCTTTAAGGGAAGTCCTGAGTTGTGATGACAGTACCTGTTATAATCTCAAGTTGTTTCAGCACAAAAATTTTAGCTTCTGTTGTGGACAGAACTATGCATGTGCACTGTGAAAAGCCAGTCTCGCTTTGAGCATCTTGAACAGCATCATGAACAGCATCAAGAACACTGTAAGTCTCGTGAACGCTGAGAATTCTCTCCTGTGGTCATTCAGATACATACAGTTCTCTGATGTGCCAGTCTTTTTGATTCAGGACAGACTTAAGACCATTAAAGACCTGACGCAGTTCATGAATGCCAACCCACTTTCAGGGTGAAATCCTCCACATTATATAGCAGAATATATCTGCTTCCTTCTCCATGCCAGACTGTATCTCTGAGGCTCACAAACCTGTTTCATACTGTTTGTGCACACTCTATGCAATTACATTCTCAGCTTATGAGTGAGAGTTTCTTTATGTGAGTCTGTTTCTTTTCAGACATGTGGATAATTCAGACAGCAGATAATTCTGGCCAGTGTCTTTGGGAAAATATCCTTTAAGTTCTTCTGTTTATGCAGATGGATTGTGACTGCCATGTCTCTGTCAGCATGGGGACTTGCACGGGCAATGTGGTAGCTCAGGATCATTGATCTCTGGAAAAGCAGAAACTTAAGAAGGGTGTTGTGGAGCTTAGACCTGTGAGAAACTTGTGAGTATGCTGAAATTTGTCTTCACGGTCATTGCAGTCATCATTCAGACAGTGATGTCTACCGCCAGCAGGCTTTACATGAATAAGCCAAGTGGTGAGATTGCTTTATCCTGTAGAAATGCAGAATACTGTCAAATGGGCTTCAAGTTCATCTGGCAGGCAAGGAAGATAGTCTTGCGGGTGGTAGATTGAATTATTCCTCTGATCTGCATGTGTAAACTCCAATTCAGTCTTTAGGTAACGAGAGTTGGAAATGGGGTTGCCTTGAGATGGACCTATTTACATCAGATGGCATCAAGAAATGTCAGATTTTTTTTCTGCCATTCAGTGTCTTGGATCAGACACAATCCTGATAATAGAGAAAGGCATAGACCTTCCTTCTGTTTGGTAAATACTGATCATGGTCAGGCAAGGTAACACTTCCCAGGTCTTGATGGTTCTGGTGTCAGGAGGTTATCTGTCAGCTGTCTCTCACTCAAGAGTTCAAGAAATGTATTCCCCTCCTAGACTTGTGACTGAGGAATCTGGAGCATTAAGGAGATTCAGCATGCTTCATTCCAAGCCCTAAAACACTGGATAGGAATGTCATTGCTCATTTCTGTCGGGCTGTCCCTTGCCACTTTTTCAGGTTAGGAGATGTAGATAGGTAGGCAGGCAAGAAGCTAGGCTTAAAATAGAACAAAAATCTTTGTAAACAAAAATCACTTTCATAATTTATTGCTTTTTTAAATTAAGGAAATTTACTTTTGTTTGAAAGCAATCCTTATGCCCAAACTACATGTAACGAGATTCCAAGAGTCAACCCTGTGCGGTATCCGTTGCAGCTGTTTGATCTGGAGTTAGAAATAAAACAATCCTCTGTAGGGTTATTCACTTTTACTAGTCTCTTGAGAACTTGCATAAAGCAAATTCTGCTGTCATTAAAGGTGCAAGAATTGTTATGGTTGATTAATTTTCTCAAACATGGAACAGCAAATATTAAGTCTGCTTACTTTACTAATCATTGTTTTCAGTGAAAGGCTTTTTAGATGCTTATAAATTAGATTACAAAAAAAAAAAGAATTCTGCATTTTTAATTTAATGAAATTAAACATATAGCTCATATGCCCTGAACTGGAAATACATTCTGTAATGAATGTTTTTTATTTGAACATCTGTTCAACACAGCAGTTGTTAAAAGTTTTCTTTCCATCTCCTTGCTGCCATATAAGCAATGCTGATTTACACTGGCACATACTTCAAATGGAAACTATTAGAGGGAAAATCAACATTCTTTTTGCATAAAGCTGGAAAAGTAATTTTTTGAGCTGTGCTGGAATATAAGAAGAACACTTCTAAATAGGGTATCTAACATAAAAAGATTATTTCATGGAAGTATTTTGGACTAAAAGCTTATCAAGACACATGGCACTTTTAGAAAAAACAAAGCAGCATTTTTTCAGTCTCGGAAAATGCAGATAATGAAAGCACACAGGTTTATTAAATTCAGTTCTTTCTCATGAAACTGATTGTACTTAAGTTATCTGTACTGATTTATTTGCACTTGTTTGGATTAATACAAACAGCAAATAGAGGTAGCTAAGTGACTTTGTTGTTGTTATGGCTTATATATCCAGTTTTTTACCCAAGCTTTCTCCAGTAAACTTACGACCTCTGGGTTATTTCATTGTTTTAAGAGTAAAGGTGAATCACTTTTGCTTCCCTTCCTGACCAGGCCTTGCATTTTCCATTAAAGTTCTTTCTAGTGATACACAGCTTCTTTGGAACCAGTTAAACTTTAATCCTCTCAGACAGTTCCCTCCTGAGTCACTGTTGTATATCCTGAAACTCTGAACTTGCATTGTATTATATCTGCTGGAGTCCAGTTGCTTGTGTTTCAGTGTAGTTTCTTAAGAAGAATGTGGATGTTTTCCTAATATAGCAGTGGGATGCATGCGTCAATGCTCTGGGCAGTCTGTGGGAAGACAGTGGATGGGTGCAGTAGAGAAGGGAGCTATGCATGGTAGGTTCTGTTAATGTCTTGTACACTTAGATTAGGACCATGTCCTATGGATTTTATGTAGTTAATTGTGTATTAATGTTTCTCTAGTGTTCACGAGGACCCTGTTGGCGTGGTATTAAAGCACTATATTCTGTACTGACAAAGTTCAGCAAGTATTTGTAGGATTGTACAAGAGCTCAGAGAAAAGCTCACTTCCTACTGCCTTCGCTGTAGGATGCATTATTTCTCTAAGTAGGTTATTACTGCTAAAATAAAATACATGTATACAGCATTATTATTTCATTAACATTCAAAACTTGTGATGTTTAATTTTGTGTAATAATAATAATAATAATAAATAATAAATTAGCCTGGAAGGTTACTTATATAGGCAAGAACAAATGTTAAGCCATTATTAGCATTTTCATTTGTGATGATTCCAGTAAGAATTTCCATCTTACTGGTCATCGCACAGATGCTAGACCTTGTTGAACTGCATTATGAACTTTCACCTTTAAGTTGAAACCTATTTCAGTGTTGAGCAAAATCATACTGATACATGTTTTCTTTTTTCCACCCCTTGTTTACCAGGATGGTACGAAACAAAAGCGAGAGCGGAAAAAGACTGTGTCGTTTAGCAGTATGCCAACTGAGAAAAAGATCAGCAGTGCCAGTGACTGTATAAACGCAATGGTTGAAGGCTCTGAGCTCAAAAAGATTCGATCCAACTCTAGGGTGTATCACCGATACTTTCTTTTAGATGCAGATATGCAGTCTCTACGCTGGGAGCCTTCAAAAAAGGATTCTGAAAAAGCAAAGATTGATATTAAATCAATCAAAGAAGTAAGAACAGGAAAAAATACAGATATTTTTCGCAGCAATGGAATATACGACCAGATATCAGAAGACTGTGCATTTTCCATTATATATGGAGAAAACTATGAGTCACTAGATCTTGTTGCTAACTCAGCAGACGTTGCAAATATTTGGGTTACTGGCTTGAGATACCTGATTTCTTATGGAAAACATACTCTAGATATGATAGAAAGTACTCAAGATAATATGCGGACTTCATGGCTTTCACGGATGTTCAGTGAATCAGATGTAGATAATTTGGGACGTATACCACTGTGTAATGCTGTACAGTTTATAAAAGACTTAAATCCTGGTTTAAAAACTAATAAAATTGAACTAAAATTCAAGGAATTACATAGATCCAAGGAAAAAACTGGTACTGAAGTAACAAAAGAAGAGTTTATTGAAGTTTTTCATGAACTTTGTACCAGACCTGAAATCTATTTCCTGTTGGTTCAGTTTTCAAGCAATAAAGAATTCCTAGACACCAAGGACCTCATGATGTTTTTAGAAGCAGAACAAGGTATGGCACATGTCACGGAAGAAATAAGCCTTGAAATTATTCAGAAATACGAGCCAGCCAAAGAGGGCCAGGAGAAGGGTTGTCTTTCTATAGATGGGTTTACGAATTACCTTACTTCACCGGACTGCCACATATTTGATCCAGAACATAAAAAAGTTTGTCAGGATATGAAACAACCTTTATCTCATTATTTTATAAATTCATCTCATAATACATACTTGATAGAGGATCAGTTCCGAGGGCCTTCTGACATCACAGGTTACATTCGTGCTCTTAAAATGGGTTGTCGAAGTGTTGAACTGGATGTATGGGATGGTCCAGATAATGAGCCCGTGATTTACACAGGGCATACAATGACATCACAGATTGTCTTCCGTAGTGTGATTGACATTATTAACAAGTATGCATTTTTTGCTTCAGAGTACCCTCTTATTTTGTGTTTAGAAAATCATTGTTCTATTAAGCAGCAGAAAGTGATGGTACAACACATGAAGAAAATTTTGGGGGACAAACTACATACACAGTCTCCAAACATTGAAGAGTCTTATCTTCCATCACCAGAATCCCTTAAAGGGAAAATACTAATTAAAGCAAAGAAACTTTCCTCTAATTGTTCTGGACTAGAGGGAGATGTTACAGATGAAGATGAAGGAGCAGAAATGTCACAGAGAGTGGGGAAAGAGGGGGTAGAACAGCAAAACTCAATGACGGGGAAACGATTTCAGCTCTGCAAAGAACTCTCCGAGTTGGTAAGCATATGTAAATCTGTTCAGTTCAAAGAGTTTCAAGTTTCATTTCAACTCCAGAAGTACTGGGAAGTGTGCTCGTTTAATGAAGTGCTTGCTAGCAAATACGCCAATGAGAACCCAGGAGACTTTGTAAATTATAACAAACGTTTTCTTGCGAGAGTTTTCCCCAGTCCTATGAGGATTGACTCTAGTAATATGAATCCCCAGGACTTCTGGAAATGTGGTTGTCAGATAGTAGCAATGAACTTTCAAACGCCTGGCTTAATGATGGATCTTAACATTGGTTGGTTTCGGCAAAATGGAAACTGTGGCTATGTCCTTCGTCCTGCTATCATGAGAGAAGAAGTATCCTTCTTCAGTGCAAATACAAAAGACACCGTGCCTGGAGTTTCCCCTCAGCTGCTTCATATTAAAATCATTAGTGGGCAAAACTTTCCTAAACCCAAAGGATCAGGTGCCAAAGGTGATGTTGTGGATCCTTATGTCTATGTTGAAATACATGGAATCCCTGCCGACTGTGCAGAGCAAAGGACGAAAACTATGCATCAGAATGGGGATAATCCAATTTTTGATGAAAGCTTTGAATTTCAAATAAATTTACCAGAACTAGCTATGGTGCGTTTTGTAGTACTGGATGATGATTACATTGGGGATGAGTTTATTGGGCAATACACTATTCCCTTTGAGTGTCTACAGACTGGTTATCGGCACGTTCCTCTGCAGTCTTTAACTGGTGAAATTTTAGCACATGCTTCCTTGTTTGTGCATGTGGCCATTACTAATCGAAGGGGTGGTGGGAAACCTCATAAGCGGGGCCTCTCTGTGAGGAAGGGCAAGAAATCAAGGGAGTATGCTTCTATGAGAACATTATGGATTAAAACAATAGATGAAGTGTTCAAGAATGCTCTCCAACCTATTCGGGATGCCACGGATTTGAGAGAAAATATGCAGGTACAGTTTTTACAATGAATTTATTGGTTCTTCTGTGTATTTTTGTGTTACAATGCATATGGAATACATGTTTTTAAAAGTCTTGCTGCATTTTGTAAGTTATGTTATTCAAGTCTAATGGTGAACAGCTTTAAAAATGGGTTATGCCAGAGCAGCCTTTTAGGTAATACTGTCTACTGAGGTAATCTTGGATGCATGTGTGTATTTTGTTGAGTGTGAATTGGAAATATGACTCCAGTGTTAGAACTCAAGCCTGTTGACTCATCCTATGCCTTTGAAGGAATTTTAGATCTACACTAGAGGAAAGTATGGCAATATTTTAGTTTTAGAAAACTAAGTTAAATAGAAATGCAGGAGTAAAATACAGCTGATAGAAAAAGGAGACTTTACTGCTTATTGGAAAAGTTCTTTTACATGAAAGTATGTTTAGCATAGTTTCACTGAGGTTTTGTTTTTTCCTCATTCCCAAATAAAAAGTAATACTTTCAGAAAGACCATTTGCTTTCCATGATTCTTCCTAGCAACAATATGTTAGACATATGTGGAATTAGCACTAAAGCATTAGAAAGCATCCTCTAGAAGAAACTACCTTACTGTAAAGGTCACGTATAGTAAACACATTGAATTTCAGGAAAAAGTACCAGCTGAGGTGCTTGTTTTTGTGGAAGCCAAAAGATCCCACTTAAAAAAACCCGCGTTGTTTGGAGATTCCAATAAGGATTCCATGTAAATAAACCCTTTTGGACATAGATTAAAGTGAGCTGTAAAGTTGTGTTTTATTTAATAAAGCTTCTAACTCTCTATAAATTTCTGATGGAATACTAGCAGCTATCAATAAAATTAAGCATCGTAGTTTCAAATGAAGTGACCTATTAGATCCTGTTACTCTTATGTAATGTTAAGTGAAAACTGATTAAAAGAAATGTCTGAGATTTCATTCTGGATTTTAAAGGCACATTAGAGTAAATAAATTTTCTTCATAAATAATCTTACATTGAAGATATTTTAATAGTAATACAGTTTTAAAACTAACTTTTCTTCATATGAAAGGAGAAATTAGTACAGCATCATGAAACTCTCCCATTCCACTTGGTATATAAAATTGCTATACTAAAAGTTCATTAAAAAATACAGGAATGATATTTTGACTGGTAAATATTTCACATTATGGGCTACATATAAAGTGAATTTTACCTGTACTTAATCTGTTTAAGGCTAGAATTCTGTCATATGAAGGATACTGTATTTTAAGATACCTTTCAAGGAAGAGCTGAACCTAAGATTTGAGGAAACAGTGAAAGCATACAGGTTTTTTAGCTACTTTAAACTCTTTACTATGCATGCTGCGGTATTTTCCAGTACTGATATAATTGAAAACAGGCTCTACAGTGTGGCTTCTTTGAACATGAGATATTAAAAGGTATTTAATGTATTTTATTGTGTCAGTTTGAAAGTTGTGCTATCAACTAAATTCCTCATTATCATTTTTCAAAATGCTATCAAGAAGATATTTTAGGTACCTGAGGGAATATTAGTTTTGCACAGCTATACTGACAGATTATATACGTGCATAATTTAAACTCTGCGTAACTAAGGTTTTACAGCTAATAAAAGTAAATAAACCATTCAAAATAAATATCAACTTACGGGAATGTGAGATTTGTTTAATACCTATATTACTGAAATTTTGCATTATAAATTGTTATGATTTTTATGATACAGAAATAATGTCCCCACAAGACAGATTATAAAGAGCAAAGTCGTTTATTTTAAATATAAGGTGGAACGAGAGAAAAAAAAGAAAGTGTGCAGCAGTGAGTTTAATGGTTTCTCTAAATCTGTGTACAAATAGCTATAGCCTTTTTTCTTACTTGTTAGGTACTACATTACTGTGACAAAAGCTGATGTCATGACTTGTTTTATATTAATCACTGATAAAAGTATAACATAAGTGATTAAACTGGATGTGATGTTGTATGTTTAAATTGCTTGACAGTATGAAGGATAGTCTTTTGGATATAGGGTTGGAAGTCTAAAGGCGAGAGTTATAGCCGTAGTTCTGTCCTGCCTGCCATTAGTTAATATATATATTCCCTGGGTCCTCCTTAACTTCTCTGTAAAATTGTTGTTCATAATGGCTTACTCATGATGTTTATCTCAAAATCTGTTTGAATGGACTTCCCAATGTCTTGTCTTTCCACCTATGTAATTATTGTGTCATTAAGGTGTAATCTAGTTAATAAAAGCAGTTTCTGTTTCCTGGACATTTACTAGATGCTACTAAACATTTACTTAAAATACACTTTAAGTGACTGTAGTAGATGTAATTTAGTATTCACATAATTTTTCATGAATGTGCTATATATACATATTTTCAAGTCTACTTCAGGTATTTTGTCCCATAAAGGGACAGCAAAATATTTCACATTTGATTCCTGTTTGCATTAAGGTTGGCATTATGTCTCTCTAAGAAATTTGTCCACAACTGAGTCTTACCATGCCAGCAAGATGGAAGGTGGTTTTGATTAAAATGAAAATCTGGGTCAGATACCCTGCTTTGGCAAGACGTGAGAGAAAGGAGTACTGAGCACATTTGTAACTTAAATATACCATGTTTTTGTTTTTGTTTCCTACAGGAACACAAACTCCAGACCTGCCATAGATCACCAGCTCCCACTTGGTACAAAAACCCTAAATCGTTACAGTGTTGAGAATATTCCCATCATGGAATTTCAGTGGCTACTTGGAGTCACATTGTATTTCTAATACTGGAAATTTTCTTCAAGTTTATACATACAGTTTTATGTTCTACCATATTGGATATAAAATACAACTATAATAAATTTTAGGGAAAGGTACAAAATTGGTATTTATATTAAAGTACCTACAAAATTCACTCAAGTGTGATTCTGTGATAGGAATGACATCGGTAGTGGAGTGCTGGTTTTGTCAATCACACCAAATGGGAGCCAGCAGATCCACAGCATGTCTGGACTATAGTTCAGGTATGTTTAATGTTACAAATGGGCTGAATTCCTCCTTCCACTTTACTTCCCTTATTTGGGACATTCAGCACCTAATATTTTGTTTCTTTTGGTGACATTTTAAAAATTACCTTGAAATGTCTTTTAGAATTTTTCAAAATATAAACCCACTGTGGTTTAGAACTAATTTATTTGAATGGTTAATTTTAGTAGTGATAGAGACCAGACTTATTTGTTCTAAATATATATATATATCCCCCCCCCGGTGGCAAGTATTTAATTATGTTTGAATTTTTAACATTTTTGGTGAAATATATGTGTAATATTGGTTGCTTTGGAAAACTGCCTGTTCTTCGGAGAAAAGCGGTAGTAATTCCACATTGCAGCTCAACTATAACAGTGAAGTGTTTTATCCTGAAAGAATGAGACATTGAAATTCATATTTAACTGTAAAGGAAACTCTTTCTTTCCTTTTTGCAGAATGCAGTAGTTTCATTCAAAGAATTATGTGGCCTCTCTCCTGTAGCAAATCTTATGCAGTGCATTTTGGCAGTGTCTATGCGCTTGGTTGGGCCTGATAATACACCCTTGGTAGTACTGAATCTCAATGATCAGTATCCGACTATGGAGCTCCAAGGGATTGTTCCAGAGGTCTTGAAGAAGATTGTAACAGCGTATGACATGGTGAGTAGTCCTTTGTGGTTATTTTATATGCTATTTGAAAGACCTTCTTTTTGCAATATACAGTACCATGCCTGTTTTGAAAGGTGGTTTTAACCTGTGACTTCCTATTTCATGCTTCATTACCTGTGCTTGAAAGTCATTCCCGTGAATGTACAGCAACTGATAGTGTTTTCATGTTGAGTAAAGCATAGAGATTAATGCACTGCATGCAAATACGGAAGTGTTTGTATACTTCAGAAGGCAAAGTGGTTGTAATCAAGAGGATTTAACGTGAAGAGTATGTATTAATTTACCTGTTTTGCAGTAACTTGAAACTTCTTGCAATCTATAAACCTCTTAGATTAATTTGCTACTTTATGTTTTCCATTTGCTGGACCTTGATTTCTTTTGGCTTTCACCCAACATAGAATAGAAAAACATCAGGAACTGCTTTTAGGAATTGTAGTTTTATAAGCACCTTGAAGTGTTAATTCTATACATGCTTTTTCATTTTTCTTTGCTCTATCTTTCTTACAGATCTCATTTGATTAGGAATTTTTATATCTGTAAGCAACTGTAATGTTAACTTCAGCCCTTATACTTCAGTAAATATGTAAATTGTGTCTTTAGAGACTGGAAATTAAACATTTTGAGAGAAGGAAGGAGGAACTAATACACTGAGAAATACTGATTTACATCTGCCTTGCATTAATTTAAAGTATGGAAAAAAGATCCAGACGAGCGTGATTTGAAATGTCCTCCTTACTTCCACTGAAGTAATCTGGCACAGAGTAACTGAGCCTTTATTTATTTATTTAATGATTTCTTTAATTTGATACATCATCTGACAGTAAGTAAATGTTTCTAGGATAATTTTGCATTAATTTTGTGCGCTAAAATGAGAAACCTCACCTGTCAGGATCAACTCACTGTTTTAAAAACAGTCCTCACTATTTAAAGAAAGAAAATGAAGGAAAAGAAACCAGTAGCCCAGTTTCATGTATATATTTTAAACTGCTTTCTATAAGAAAAAGTAGCTTTAGAATAATGCTATGCCAAAGTCTGAAAAGCAGTCATTGGTAATTAGCAATTTAGGTAGAGTTTATGTAGTTCAGTGATGATGTGAATACAACAGAATTTGATTGGAATGGTAGCACAGTTACAAGAAGATAGTGGTGTATCCTCTTAGTGGTAGCTTATAGGATATCACTGTAAGTGGGATGCAAATGAGCTTGATTGTTGGGATTACACCTGTAACAAGTATCTAATGACGTTCTGTCTTGTTGATGGAGATGTCTCTACCTGCAGTTTGTTCTAATGTGGTGATGCTGCTTATTAGTTATCAAGCTATTCAGATACTTAAAATCTTTTTGTAAGTCTGGATTGAATTTTTTGTTTGAATGTCACTAAGATAGGGGTGACTCGTGGCTCCAGAAATCTTTACAGTCCAAGTTTGATTTGCTCTTTATCTCTCACATATGTTTTTTCCCCCCACATCCTGTAGTCTACACATGATTTGAGTATCTGTGTACTTTAGAAATCCATACTTTATTTTCATATATAAGAATTAAAGAATATTTATTTAATGGCATGTTCAAAGCATTTTTCCATCTCCTCTTCCCTAAAGGATCAAGACTCAATTTCAGACAAAGAGAAAGAGTATGGTAGCGCTTCTAACTCTAAATGATATTGAAGATAAGTAAAAATCAAGATTACTCTTGTCAAATAAAACTTATAAATTAAAATAATGAGATGCATTTCAATTTGTGAAACTTTGGTCTTGCTAATACTCTGACCAGTCTGACAAAAGGTTTTAAGCAATTGAAATCTGTAGGGCATAATGGAAAATGAAGTCAGCCATGGGAGCCATACTGATAACACTTGTTTCTGAAAGCACAGTGTGAAACAGTGGGAGACATCCATATCATCCTTTCCACAAGGAGAGGAGAAGAGATGGGAAGCTATTTAGCTCATATATTGGTATTTACTATAGTGGCAGGTGTTTAGAGTCTCATACTGTCATAAATAGTGTTCTTTTTGTGTGTTTTTGGTGTAAATTAATATAGTGAGCCCTCAAAATGACGCATTTTATCTCGGTGGTTGGTTTTGGCTTGAGAATTTTTTTTCACGTGATTAACAAGTGGGTGTAAAATTCAGCTTAATAATGAGAAGCCTTATCCAGAATTAAGAAAGGGTAGATGTACTGTCAAAGTAATGATTACCTACTTTTC
This sequence comes from Elanus axillaris, assembly GCA_026212715.1. NCBI lineage: Eukaryota > Metazoa > Chordata > Aves > Accipitriformes > Accipitridae > Elanus > Elanus axillaris. The sequence goes on along the minus strand of JANZLQ010000078.1, from coordinate 5,927,913 downwards.
TTATTTTCTGCTGGCTTAGGCCTCAATATAGGTCAAAGTTATATGACTATGTTCTTCCACTGTGTGAAGTACTGTAAGTATGAAATCATGTTGATAACAGAGATTGTGTTAAATGTTTACAAAATAAACCTAGTTAGTACCATAAATGCATAGGCTGTCATTACCTTGTGTGCATTCTCAGTGTGGCATATGTAATGATATTCTCAAAGTACTGCTGTTTCAGGTTCACGGTATTTTTGGCTAATGAAGGGATTCTTATTTGTCAGAAATACTCTCCTTTTCATAAAATGATAATAAATGCAGAAAGTAATATTCAGCCAAGCTTTTTTAATTAATCAGAATTTGTTTATACTGAGAGTGGTTAAAGGGCTCATTGTTGCTCTGTAAAGTGAGAAAGCATCTAAGACCTTTACAGTGAGACAGTCAGTCCATGTTGAAATAATTACAAAAGAGTGCAGTACTGCAGAGACACATGGAAAGGTGAGAATATATTCAGTCTAGCACAGGTACATGTATTTTGTAAAGAAACAATGAGGCAAATGATAGTTAATTAGCATATCACTAGATACTTGGGGTTTTTACATGTAAACAAATAGCACACACTTTCTTAAATTGTTAGCGTTCACTACTACATTAATGGAGGGTCTATAAGTGATTAAGGCTAGTATTATTCACGGGTTAAAATAATGTATTTTTGAATTTAATGAGTAATTTGTCATCAACATTACTGGAACCAGTTTACCCAGAAAATAAAAGGATCTTTTGCTTTTATCCATGTTGTAGGAGCTGGGGTGTCTTTTCAGAATAATGAAAAGCAAATATAACTAGGAACTTTTGAGAAAGACAGAAGTTTAAGTTGTGTATTTTTCTCTAGCTTTTCCACACTCCTGAGTATTTTTCACCCTAACATCTTTTCACTGTTTAACAATGTTTTATTTTTCCCTCTCGTTCATGAACTTCAGCTTCCTTTATGTGATACTTCAGCATGCACTCTGTTGGTGTCATCACACCCATCACTGATCAGTGCTGCAGACTGAAGCTTGGAGTTAAGGCAAGTGCCTCTTCCACAACATTGCATGTTTTTTTTTTTTTTAATGTCTTATAACCTTTAAGATAAACAGTAAGTAAACCTTAAAAATTTATGCTATGGCAAGAGGAAAAAAAATACCTTGTCCTAAGTCTGCAGCATTATTCAGTGATGAGTATAATAGCACTGCAAAGATATGCTAGAGGATCACACAAATGAAGCCAGATATTGTTGAGAACTTGACTGACTCTGCCCTTAGTGGAGGATGAAGTGTCCCAACTGATGAAGATAAGGTTTTCTGAACTTTGGAAGCAGGCATTTACTTCTAAGAGGAAAGGTAACACATAAAAGGGAGAGAACTCTACCCGTGTGAAAGAAGATAAAGTAATGCTGCTACAGTAATTAGGATTAAATGTTACTAAATCTTAATTAGAAAATGCTGCTAGATCAATTTTTTCAGTTTCTGGCGGTAGGTTTTTAATGTTGAGGTTATGTTGTAATTCAAAATATCTACAGACTAAAGTATAGGAGGTCTGTATTTGATTCAAATTAAATCAAATAAGATTAATATATTTTGTATACACACCCTAGGGATAGGCTCAAGAGCAGGGCTGTGTTTATTGGTGGGGGTGTGTGTGAGATGATGAAAATGAGAGGTATTAAAATAAAGCAAAAAAAAAAGCTGCTAAACTCGAAAATACCATATGACTCATGATTAGTAGCTGTATAGTAAGCTTAAATCCAGTTACCTTATTGTTGGCTCATTTCAACTACTGACGTGATATAGCAGATTGCATATGCAATCACATGGAAGTTAACTTCGTCTTATGGAGATGCAAATTTGGCCGATGACATGAAGTAAATATGATAGCCTATCTTTTGAACTTGAACATGTCCATCCCGTTGTGAAGTAGATAGTTTGACACTATACCTTGAAGAGTTACAGACTGGACTGGTACTAGTAGGGCTTATTAAAAGACTTCATACTTCAGCTACTGCTCAAAACCCTAAATATTCTTCACCTTTAAAACTCATCTTGATATCAAGATAGATGAATTGGGTGGGACACTTCTGTATCAGGCATATTGGACTGAAACTCGTAATTCTGAAGGAAGCAAAGAATATATCCATTGCCTCTTTCACAGGGCCTAAAAAAGAATGATTAGCAGATCTGTTTTGTGTTACGCTTAGCTCATAAAATCTGTATCAGTTACCTTGTTGATGTAGGTCCTTGGTTATTGTTACTTTGCAAATACAGTAAGAGGGATTTCAGTCATTCTTCTGTGGTTATAGAATTGTATCTTGAGAGAACAAGTAAGTGAAGACTTTTCTATTGATCTCAGATTACCAATGTGCCAGAGTTACTCAGCTGAATAGCCTTTGTTCCAAAAATTGCCATTTAAGGTTGCAAACTTCTGGGGTAACCAAAAAATACTAGATCCAGTGTTGGTAATTACGAGTTTATCTCCTAAACCAGAGTGAGTGAATAGGTTACTTTAACTTTTGTGTAACTTCCTTTTGATCTGAATACTTAATTTCTGATAATGCAAAGAAGGCTGAGTTCAAGATGGTCACCAGTTTCCTGTGACTGAACTCAGTCTTTGGATCTTGTGTTTTTAAATCACGTGATAGCATGTTACCACTATCTGCTTTGTGCACATGAAAAAAATCCAGATTTTTCCATCTGGTACCTTTTCTGAGGAACATGTGACTGGCATAGACTGTGATAACTCTGTTCTGTTTCCTGGTTGATTCAGAATGTCTTCTGGAGTCCAGATCCATGGGTGTTCCATGTTACAATTTAACTCTTAGAATTATCTGGCTTATAAAGCAAAGAAATTAGGCTTTGCACAAAAGATTGATAAGTATTATTCCTTGCTTTTATACTTAAGGAACCTTGTTAAAACAGAAAGATAAGAGAAGTAGTCAAAAGAACAGACAACTTAGACACTCTAAAGATACTGCACAGGGGGTCTGAAGTAAATATCTACCACTTACCAAAAAACACTTGAGGAGGACAAAAAGGAGGAGATACTGTTCAAAAGAAGGCAGCATCTTCCAAAAAGCTGAAGTCACATGCAAATGAGGAAGACAGGATAGATATTTAACCCTGCCATCGTTAAATAAAAAATATAAGAAAGCTGACAGTGAGGAATTTCAGGAACAACCTGCACAGACTTAAAAATAGCAGTAACTCCTTTTCTGAAAATACCAGAAACAGGAAACCTGTCAAAGAGTGTGTCTATACACTAATCAGTCAAAGTGTAAAAGAAAGCCCCAGGAAAATAAATAAAGCCACAACACTAAATTAGTTTTTGCATCCATTTACCTGTGGAGATTAAGGTTTCACATGAAACGCTTCTTTATGAAGGACTCATTCAAGAATTCATCTCTGACTGAAATGCTGATAGAAGATATTACACAGGAAGGGTGAAATGACTGAGAAAATTACCAGAAAGAGGTGATATTCATTCAATGGTTCTGAAAGATCTTAAGAGTTGATATATCCAGACTGCTAATTGTTGTATGTATCCTCTCACTTAAAACTGACTATGAAAGTTGTTAGTTGGTGCCAGTGTTTTAAGAGATTTCCAGGGAAGATCATTAATCTGAAGATCAGACAAGCTGACATCTCTACTGTGGAAATGGGTAGGAACTGTTTTGAAGAAGAAAATTAGAGGAAACATGGAGAAACATGTTGTGTTGGGGAAGAGTCAATACAGCTTTTATAAAGTGAAGGGCTCATTAATCTCTTGGAGTTCTTTGAAGTCAATAAACATGTAGACACAGAAGATTAGTCTGGTTGGATTTTCCAAAAGCATTTGACAAAGTCTCTTTTCAAATGCTTATTATATTGAAATGAAGGTACTGTTAAATTTTTAGTGGTTTAAAATTCTTAGCTCTTCTTTGATAGGTGGAGTGGATGTTGAACTTAACCTGATGTTCCAACAGGAAAAGAACTGTTAAAGACAGTTGCTTGTGTTGATTTTTGCAGTAGGCTGTTTTTTCCAGTAAGGGGATTAGAGATAGTAGGTATAGCTCCAACAACTTTGATCTAGCTAAAATAGCCAAGTACTCTTGAAAATGTATGACTTAATGATGCCCTCAGATTTGCAAAGATCCTCAAGGTGTGAGGTATGTCAGTGCTTAAAATTTTCTCAGTCTTAGTGGTGAATTGTTATAATGTATGTTAAAACAGTAAGTTTCAGAGTTGGCAATATAAATGCAATATTGAAATACCGATAATACACATTCTCTCACTATTTCTGTTATTGCCTCTGGCTTTGTACAGTATGTTTACTTTGATTATCATGTCTCTGCAGAGTTAGAACTGTCTTTATTTTGGTAATAAATGGATACAGCTTAGTGGTGAAGAGATCTAAGGGGAAACATCATTCATTGCAATTTAATATTGCAAATAGCCCAAGTAATGGTTTTTGCCATGTTTAATAAGTGGTAATAATTGTAGATCCTGGGTTTTGAGATGAATTTAAGTAGTTACTGATTGTGTAGTTGTTAGTCTGTCACAAAAACTGATGGAAAACAAAGCATTGATTGAAAATATAGTGAATAGCTTGGGCAGTTTCTTCAAAAAGAGTTATGTTGCTTATTATCAATTTTTATTTTCCTGTTTTATAACAGGACAGTCATTCTAAACTGAAGGTTGCAATTATGCTTCCAAAAACAGAGCTGCAGTTGATAACCTCAGCTTATGTTGGGCTTTTCAGTCCACAGGGGCAGAAACAAATGTCTAATTTTGGACATTCAGACTCCAGTGCCAAGTGCTGTAAAGTATGAGCTGTCTTACATTGATTGAAAAGCTCTGATAATGACAACTTGATGCTTCTGGGAAGTCAAGATTTCTTCATTTTTTGTTAAGAGCATGAACGGTGAAGCTTTTTGTGTCCTCTCACTAATGAGGCTAATGGCTGACTCACAGTATTCATAAGAGCATAAAATAATACGACTACTTAGGAAGAGGAGTTCATCTAGCTTACTGTTCTGTTTCTAATATAGTCCAATGGAATGTTTATGGAAGAGCATAAAAATAGGTCACATGCATAGCAACTTCTCTTATATGTACTCCATATTTCTAATAGTAGTTCTCTTTTTCTTTCTCAAGAAAGTCTTAATCTTCTGTTTGTATTTTTGACTCTTGTGTGAAGAAGTTGTGGTTATTGGAACTGCTACTGATGGTTTTAGTTTCAAAAATAACACTATTTTTTTTTTCAAGAATGATAAATTTCTGCTTTTCTTTACAGATACAGGCTATTTTCCTTTCATATATATGTGCTTCCTCATTGTCCACTTTTTACATTGTGTTTTCTTTCTATCAGCTTTAGTTTCAAAATTATGAAAATCATTTTTCTGTGGAACAGCCAGACTGTCAGGAAAGCAAGGGAAATGACTGTTGAATTTAAAAGAGTTTGATGTGATTGTGTGCATAGTTCAGAAGAGAGCTGCTGATTATTTTATTTACTCTGTCTTCAGCCTAATCTTTCTCAAATACTTTACTCATGAGGAATTAAGAAAGAACATAAGACTTTTTAATGGAGAACTTGTGGACTGTTTGTTCCCTTGGTAAATTTTCTTGAACTGTGGGAAATCTAATTCATTTTGGGACACTGCAGAATTAAGAACAGATGATGTCCTATTTTTTCTTGGGCCTACAAGAGTTAGTTTTGGTAAGTGGATTTCATCTCTTGTGCTCCTGCACTGCATTATGGCATAATCTCAGCTCGCTTCTTTTTGCAGACAAAAAACCTGTTCCATATATGTGTTCCCTAGAATATAAAACATCTCAAAAAGAGGTGAGAGAGGAAAGGAAGGCTGAAAAAGTGAAACGATGAGTCTATTTCTATGTTTTTCCCACTTAGGGGTATATAGTGCCACTGTCAGTGAGGTACAGTATTACATTTGTATCATAAAATGCCAGTGAGTTCAGGAAGCATAATGAAAATTGCCTCTGCATTTGTCTCAGAAAAGGACAGTGTTTTAAAGCCTAAAGGGAAGCAAAATGATAGCATAATACATGGTATATGTTATGGTCAAGGGAGGTGATCCTTTCCCTCTGCTCGGCATTGGTGAGGCCACACTTGAGTACTGTGTCCAGTTCTGAGCTCCCCAGTACGAGAGAGACATGGACATACTGCAGAGGGTCCAGCAAAGGGCCACTAGGATGATGAAGGGACTGGAGCATCTCTCCTATGTGGACTGTTCAGCTTGAAAAAGAGAAGCTTTGCAGAGGGATCTCATCAATATGTATAAATGCCTGAAGGGAGGGTGCAAAGATGACAGAGACAGGCTCTTTCCAGTGGTGCTCAGTGACAGGAGAAGAAGCACAAAATGAAACACAGGAGGCTTTGTCTGAACACAGAAAACACTTTTTTACTGTGAGGGTGACCAAGCACTGGCACAGGTTGCTCAGGGAGGTTGTGGAGTCTCCATCCTCGGAGGTATTCAGATGCTGTCTGGACATGGTCCTGGGCAGCCTGCTTTAGGTGGCCCTGCTTGAGCAGGGGCAGTTGGACCAGATGACCTTCCGAGGTCCCTTTTTAACCTCAATGACTCGTGTGTTTGTGTGTTAAATTTATTTTCTTGCATAGTTGGAGAAATAATTTCTAATTTAGACAGCAAGTTTGCTAAAAAGTTATTGCTTTGAAGCAAATTTTGTTTGATGTGAGGAGTCCTCTGCATGTACAGGAGTAGCAGTTAGAAGCTTTGTTTTCTTACCTTGGCTCTGTGGACTATACTTGGATAGTAGGAAGATCAGTTGTTCTCCATTGTAGAGCAGCTTTGGACTGTCTGGGAAAAACCACACCTGGTTTTTATCTATACTGAAGTTGTTATTGATTGTTGCCTTGAGCCAGAAAGCTCAGTTCTAAAAACTTTTGATTAGAGATGTCAGCTTTACTAAAATCCTTATTTACACAGTCATTGAGGTTGGAAGGCACCTCTGGAGATTGTCAAGTCCAACTGCCTTGCTCAAAGCAGGGTCAGGTAGAGCAGATTGCCCAGGACTGTGTCCAGTTGGGTGTTGAATACCACGAAGGATGGAGATTCCATAACCTCTGTGGGCAACCTCTTCCAGTGTTTGACCACCCAGAATCCCCACTGAGCCTTCTCTGTTCCAAGCTGAACAGTCCCAGCTCTCTCAGCCTCTCCTCATATAAAAGACACTGCAGTCCCTTAAGTCTCTTTGTGGCCTTGCGCTGGGCAGTAAGTCCATATCTTTCTTGTACTGGAAAGCCCCAAACTGGACTGAACACTCCAGATGTGGCCTGACCAATGCTGAGTAGAGGGGAAGGATTACCTCCCTCAGTCTTCTGGCAATGCAATTCCTCAACTTCTTGTCCACCAGGACACCCAGGGCCTTTTCCCTGAAGCAGTTTTCCAGCCAGTCAGCTTCCAGCCTGTATGGGTACATGTCTGGAGTCATTCCTCTCCAGGTGTAGGACTCAGCACTTCCCTTTGCTGAACACTTTTCATGGGGTTCCTGTCAGCCCACTTCTCCAGCTTGTCAAAGTCCCTCTGAGTAGCAGCACAACTGCTGTATCCAGCCTCCTCCAAGTCTGTGTCTTCTGTCAGCTTGCTGAGGATGCACGTTGCCCCGTCATCCAGGTGATAAATGAAGATATTTAAACAGTAGTAGCTCCAGTATCAACCCCTGGGACACACCACTAGTGAGTGTCCTCCAGATGGACTTGGTGCTGCTGAGCACAGTGCTTTGAGCCTGGCTGGTCAGTTAGTTTTCAGCCCCCCTCACTGCCCACTTACCTCTCCTCTATTTATGAGGATGTTACAAGAGACAGTGTTGAAAGCCTCAGTAAAGTCAATAAAAAACATCCACTGCTTTCCCCTCCTCCATCAAGGCAGTCGCCTCATTGCAGAAGGCTGGTTAAGCCTGATTTCCCCTTTGTAAATCCATGCTGTCTTTTTCCAGTCACCTTGTCCTTCATATGTTTGGAAGAGGGTTTCCAAGAGGAGTTACTCCATCACCTTCCCAGGCACTGAAGTAAGGCTGACTGGCCTGTAGTTCCTCAGTCCTCCTTCTTACTCTTCTTGTAGATAGGAGTGAAATTTGCTTTCTTCCAGTGCTCAGGAGTGTCCTGTGA
>JANZLQ010000078.1:5907757-5919671 GCA_026212715.1 Elanus axillaris | reverse complement strand
TCATATGTTTGGAAGAGGGTTTCCAAGAGGAGTTACTCCATCACCTTCCCAGGCACTGAAGTAAGGCTGACTGGCCTCAGTCCTCCTTCTTACTCTTCTTGTAGATAGGAGTGAAATTTGCTTTCTTCCAGTGCTCAGGAGTGTCCTGTGATTGCCATGACCTTTCAAAGATAATCGAGAGTTGCCTTGCAATGACTTCAGTCTGCCCTGCAGAACTCATGGGTACATCCCCACATATATGTCTCTGTGTTTTGATGAAATTATTGTTAAACAAGGTTCAGTGTGTCTATTGCCAATCAATATTTGCTTTACATAACATGAATTATGCAACTCATGGACTGGCTGTGGTCTTGCTGTGTTAATTTCTAAAATTTCTCTGGGATTTGAAGAAAAACTTTCAAAGAAAAATAATAAAAAGCTGTTATGTTGGGACCTTTGCAGGTTGTTTCCTATCTCATCGCTTGTCAGTAGTAGTTGTCAGAAGTTATAGTCTCTAAAAACTGTTCAGCTATCTTTTTTCACTTATCTTTTCCATGCAACCTAGCAAGGTATTCTTCAGATATTTTAAAGCTCTGCTAAGAGGTCTTCTGGAAGTCTGTAACTTGAACTTGGGACAGAGAAAAGTATATTGTCCCTTCTTAGATGCTATTTCACAATCACTTCAACTTATTTCTTTGTTGTGTATTGCTCCTGTTTGAACTTGAGGACCCTTTACTCTTGAAAACGGAGTAGCACTGATCTAGTGGTGCTAGCAGTCTCAAGGGTGGTAGGTATAAGGTTTTTGTCATTGCTTACTGCGTTTTGATCTGAGCCCAGTAATGTGAACATGAGTCGCCTGCATATTAAAAGTCCGCTTCTGTTGTTTACGGTGGTGCTGGTTAAAAGTTGGACATTACGGAATGCTTTCAGTGTGGTGCCTACACTGTTAGAACAATTCATTTGAGCTCTGAGGTTTAATACGAGTTTACAGTCTGATCTTCCAGTCATTTCCTTCCTTATTGCTATAACACCATTCTTTTCCAGCGGAAAACCAAAGGCAGTATATATAGTTCAACTCTTCATGCAACTTCAGAGCAAGCTGACCATGGCAGTTGTCACTGAAAGGACCAAGAACAATTCTTTCTCTTGTTCCAGTGCCACAACAAAAATGCCTTCTGATGCATTGACATTGAATAGTGGACAGCTTGGATATAGTATATACATATATTTAATTAGAACTGACCATATTTTGTTTGAGTTCCTGATACAATGGTTCTTGAGAATAGAAGTGTTTATATGCTGTCCCTACCAGAGTTCCTTTACTTGCTGTTATTGCTTGGGGCAATGGTAGCAACTTCTGACTCTCTCTGGGTCACACACATCTTTTGAAATGGTGCAGTGTATGTGTTGTAGTTGGTGATGCCCTGTGTTTGGTTTCCTTTTTTATGAAGTGCTAGTTGCTATTGGTGCTATTTGTGCTATTCTGGGCTTAATAAAATGTCTGGAAAATGCAAATTGCATTTTTATTACTACTGTTAAGAGCACCAATTTAGCCACTGAATACTAAACTGTTTTCAGAAATGGTGCAGTTTGTGGTTTCAGAAGTATATCTAATAAACTGAGATTTGAGACAAAAGGAGAATGTGAGCAGCATTTTGTGGAGAGAGCCATTTTAATAAAGATTGGTTTATACCTACTGCAAGTATGGTTTCAATTTTACTGCTGGAATGTAGGTCTAACAGTATTGGCAACACATATTCACAGATTTCAAAATGTAAATGTGTAGTGTGCTTTACTTGCTAAAAATAAAGTTCATCCTTGGGGTTGCAACTCTGTCAGTGAAGGTGTTTTCTCTCACTGAGTTTCATCAGCCAGACCCAGTTTATCATTGGCTGTTTTTTCCATTTTAAAATGCATCTGATATCTCTCTTGGTGTGTTACCAACCAGTTCCACATGCAGAGGAATTAGTAAATCCAGGGGGTTTTTTAAGATGCCTTTCTTGAGATCTGTATTCTTTGTTAAATGTGATGTTTAAAATATTTAGGGTTGAATTCAATCTACATATTTTCCCTAAGTTGGGTGCGTAAACAGGATGTTCTCTCTTCTACCAGAAGATGTGTCTTCATGAGCCTGGTAGAATTAGATCTTTACTTTTCAAATTCAGCTGAAATTGAATGAATGGTCTCAAATACATGCATGTGTACATACATGTGAGCACTTATATACATGCATAGATATAGACAGTCTTAGTTCATGGCACTTATCTCTTCCATAAAACAATAAAACAGACTTAACAAAGCTTTGCAACATAAAAATAAGCCTAAATGGTAGTCTAGACATGTATATTATTTTCTAAATTTTCTGTAACTGTCTTTCTTAATGTGAGAGTTCTATTTTGTTGAGAAAGGATACATATATTTTTTAAGTATATGACTTTTCATTTGGTTTGTGAAGACACAGTCACGTAAGTGGTGAATAGTACTCTTAGCAACACAGTTCCATCAGTTTGAAGCAAGAATTGGTTTGATTTCTAACCATTGTCATCATGCTTTTTAAGGCAGGGACAATATATAATAATACGGATCTCTAATCCTCACTGAGAACTCTGGACTAATCACTACAGTGTTTATTTCTAAAACCCCTTAAGAATAATTTAAATATTTTTTTACATCTTTCTTGACATTTGTCCTTTTGTTAGAACTACTGATGGAGTTTGATTAAACTGTCAGCCTGGCCTCTGCAAAAATGTGGTGACTTCAGCAGTCATAGAGCCATTCCCATTTTCCACTGACCAAAAAAAGAAAGGAAGATAGCCCAGTATGTAGAGAGTACCAGAGCAGTTCTCTGGTCAAGATTGTGGTGGGATGGCAAGAATTGAAAGTAGAGTAAAACAATTCCAGCAAGTGTTATACATTCTGTATTTAAAATATTTGATGCATATTTTGAATCCTTACTTCCAGGAAAAAACAACCTAGGTTAGAGATGGGAATTAATATTGTACAAGACTTGCTAGAAAGTATAGCTACTAAACTTCTTAAAATACCTGTTCCTTTCTTAGAATAAGCATGGGTAATTTGCAGTGCATTTTTAAGGATCAGCTGGTAACTGGTTGTTCCCTATTGGGTTTGTTTGCATTTCTCTTTCCAGTTTTGTCACTGATAATATTCTCATAGTTGGCTGTGGTTAGCAAATACCTGCTTATTGATTGGCTTGTTCAGTGTAGTCTAGTCTAATATATACTTGGCTCTACTTGGTCTTTCTCCTTGATTTCCACAACTAATTTGCCATGAGAATTTCATTTCTGCAGACATACTGTTTTTCATGCTGAAGCTCCTGCTTACTCATCACTTTCTACTTTGTTTTTATACCAAACACACATATACATACAAGTATCATTTGGATCAGGCTAATTTTCTGTTCAGATATAACCATTTTTACTCAGTTGTTCCACATGCTGTGTGTACCAAAGTCTTTCAGTCTCTGTTAATATCTACATGAATGTTATCATGATGATATAATTTTGGCTTCAACACCAGAAAGAATTTATATGTTCAAATACTCCATAAGAGTCATTTCACAAATAGCTGAATACATATGAAATGGTGACTGCATGGTGAAGAGCAATGCAAGAATAAAATTATAATGAACTAATACTATTACTTTATTAATTAAATATGACTGAAAGGTGACACCTCCTCATGCACGCAGCATACTGCTCTGTTATTTCCTTAGTGAAGTACATCAACAGAATTGGGGTGTAGCATATTGACTGAATGGTAGTGGCAGTCAACCCCTGAATTATTGCTAGCTCAGCCACTTTTGCTTAGTGGTGCTGTTCATCTTAAATACAGCTTTGTATGTATTTTAGAGACCAAAGATAAAGTAACTGTTACTGGCCTTGCTAATATAAAAATTGGTATTAGAATAATTCCTGTCACATGAAATGCATTGACGTTTTTCTTCAAAAGTTGCAAAGAGGGTGTTGCTTTTGATCTGAGAGTATTTAGGCAAAGCAGCTTTTCATAGCAAAACTGTGAAGTATTAGATCTGCACATTATTATAAATTCTTCTTCAGTGTTAACCTTGCTGTGATGAGAGAGCACTAATACAGCGATTAGTTTCATTTCCTTTCATCTGCAGAGCTAGTACAACTTTCTTGCCTTGTCAATACAGAAAGTAAACAAAGAAGCAGTGATGTAAGCATTTTTATGTGTCTTTGAATTCTCTTTTTCTGAAAGTCAGTGCAGTATATCAGAGTAAGCTTTCTAATCTGCCGAGACTTGATCTCCACTATTTTTAAATTGTCTGGTGTACATGTAGACTGTATTGTGTGAAGGAAACAGAGCAGATAGAGATGCTCTGTGTTTGGAATAGGACTGAACTGAGATGACTTAGAAATTACATTTTATACACATGGTGTCCGGAACACAGAATAGACTAACATAGGGCAGTTGCAGTATTTCTTAAAGATCTTCCAGAACAAATACCTTGAATAGACAACACAAATTGTTTCTCTCTTTTATGATCTTCAGTCAAAAGGGTTCTCAGGTAAAAGCATTCTTATTAACAGAGAAACCTTTTGTAGTCCTTACTGTTGTATATTAGCATCTTGCCAAAACAAGAGCCATACATGCTCAGCATTTCATTTTTCAAGGTGATTTTCAATGCAGCAAAAGCTAAGTGAAGGATGCTTTCCAGTATCCTTTCAGCCAGTTAGCAAGATAATGTCAGTTATTGGAAGCATATTTGCAATTGAAGTCAACTGTGTTTTGGTTCTTTTCATTTAAGTGCATTACAGAAGCAAATGTGTTACATGCCATACATATTGAAACAGGTAAAATCCTTGCCTTTCAAGCAAATTGGTAGTGGCTTTATTTCAGTTTCTGAATACTGTTTTAAAGAGTGAATAGTAATGAAACAGTGAAATGCAGCTTTCTCCTTGATGCATCAGGAATAGTCAGTTTGCAGTGCTCCCTATAAAGCCTATCTGGGTGAAATATAGTATTCTCTTATTTAAGTATGTTTCTCTTTAAAATAGTTGTATTCAATTTATCACACCTAATTATTAATTGGCATAATTCTATTTATAGGCAAGTTTTGCTTGAATGAATATTGATATTTATATTCAAAGAACAATCCAGTTAAAAATGGGTAAGCTAAAGTATTTCACTTGCAGCTTAGCAGCCTGATCAAGTTATTATTTTTTCCCTATTTAGTGTAAGTTTTATTTTTTTTAAACTGACTTAATGTAAATCAGGGTAAATAGATACTTTGAAATTAAACATGGATTAATCAAGATGTGAAGATTAAATTAAATTATCCAGTATGATGATCTCCACACACTCTGAAGTTGCTTGTTCACATGTGGTTTGTATGCAGCTTAAACATGGAATTGTGGGTTTTGCATAATTTTCTTTATCATTTAAGTTGTAATCACAGAAACAGAACTAGCATAATTTTTAAATGTGTTGTGATATACATAAACCAGATTTTTGTGTAGCTGGAAAGAATAGAAGTCTGTAGAGCAGTTTACATCTGTGCAGGTGTTCTTCCTCTTCACTTGCACACTTGCCATCATGAAAAATCTGAGGCTTACTTGCCTGCTTTTCCAAATTTGCTTATGCCTCAGAGCAATGTTCAGAAAAATAGCCTTAATGTCACTTAGCTGGAGAAGGCCTCTGATACGTATGAGGAAGGACTACCGTAGTCATGCCTCTTGAAGTAATATTATCTCTCTGAGGAAAAGTCTTAAGAGCTGTTTGGTTTTGTTTTTTTTTTTTTCCTGTAACATGGAACATTCCTGCTCATAACAGCAGTTGTGGTCTCCAGAGGAAAAGAAAGTTCTACATGAGCACCCACATAAGTGACATGTCAAACTTTAGACATTGTCTTAGTGATGAGAAGTGCTTTGTTGTTAACATAATGATTGAGTGGGTACCAGAGATGTCAGTGGGTAAGGTGTGAAGCAAAGTTGTTACTTCTCAGTACATTCCCCAGGCTGAAAAATCTGCACGGTTCCGTCTTAATCAGTGTCCTTTCAGCTGAGCTCCATGAAAGGCTTTTTGTTTAGAAAGATCAGGTAAAGGAATCGTGTTTTCCTTGTCCTCTAGTAGCAGCCTCGAGTGATTTGTTTTCCTCCATGGAGTACTGTCTCATACATATGTACAGGTCAAGCCACAGAAAGGCAAAATGTGGAGGAACAAATCTGGAAAAGCAGTGGGATGATCCCTAGGAAAAAGAAAGCACTGGGTGGTGAGTGGTCATCACCCTCACATCTCCCTGAATGTCGGAGTGAGTGAGGAAGAGGAAACCTGCATCCAGGTTATCTCACCCAAGCCACCAAAAGTGAATTACCTGGTAAATAGTTGTATAATTTCCACTTGCTTTGCTAGGCAATGAATTATGGAGTAGATGTTTTACTTCAGTGTTTATGGATCCAAATCCAAAACCATCGTATTTTTTTTATGTTGTTATGCCACATTTAAAGCACTTCTCTGCCTGGTCATGACCAGGAAAATGAATGTATTCATTATGTTAACAACATATATTAGATTATTGATTTGAGTTCAAATTTAAGCACCTTTTAGAGATTAAAAATTTTCAGTAAAAATAGAAAATAGAATTTTACTGATATTTCTGTATATTTTATTTTCTCTACAGATGATTCAGACCATCAGGACTCTAGTTGAAAATACAGATAGCTTATATGAGAAGATAGTACAGTGTCAGAAAGCAGGTAAGTAGAAGTTGTTTTTTAAAAATGTTACAAAGAACTTACTGCATTTCTCTTTTATTTCCCAAAACTTTTAATTGAGGTTATTTACTCAACTGTAGCCAAAAAATACCCAAGAAACCAACAACAGAAAAACAAACAAAAAAGTTTATTGTAATTAAGGCACCTACGGGAACAGTGAAAAGGACATTTCAAATCATAAAAATCAAAGATCCATAGAATTACAGCTTGACTTTGGAAATCATGAGCGTTTTATATAAGGACAGTAGCTTGTCAATACAGTAATTTCCACAAATGCAAACATAGGATTAGAGAAAAGAAAGTGAATGATCTTTCTTCACAATGAAATCTTTTAACCATTTACTCTGATCCTGTCTTTTACTATGTGAGAACTTTTCCTCTTTTGTCGTTGTAGGCTTAATGTCTTCAAGAGCCTTGGTGAAGTACTTTGCCTTCTGATAATTACATGACAGTAGTTCAGCTGTTTCATCCCTGCCTTTCTCTAGATCTATTGGGTGGATACCCTCTGGTTCTGCTGATTTGTTAAATATTTTATCTATTCAGAGTAAAACTGGTTTTGTAGACAATTACATGTATCTTCTGTGGCAGGCTTTTTAAACTACGTGGATGCAGAAAATGTGATTTTTTAAGAAAACTTTCTTATGACCTGTTGGTCCCCCATTCTCTTCACTTTTTCCTGCTTCTGATACATATTTGAAAGAGATTGTGTAGTTAGTTCTTTATCCCTTCACAAATTGCCTCTTTTTCACCTGATACATTGTAATGGTTTTCTCAGTTGAACACAACTTTGAGTTTTGAAGGTTTCCCTCTTATTTTGAACAACATCTCTGACCTTGCTGTTTATTCATGCTTGTTTTCTTTTGGTCTTTTGTAGGTATTTTTTAAACAATGTTATGAATTACTCAGAGTAGTGAGGCATAACATTTTGCATTAGAAACAGGAAGACTGCCAGAGAGTCAGTCAAAGTGTCTACAACCACGTCTTGCATGATTCAACTGGGACAAAACTTTTTATATACAAATACATTTTTATCTGTCAGATATTCAGCATCCTGCTGCTCCCATAATCTTCCATGATTTTCTTCCATTCTTTGATCTGCTTCTCTGCTCTCCTATAAATTTCAGTATCTTTTCTTCATTCTCTTTTACTGAAAAGAAAAAAATAATGTTCTTCCACCTTCACCCTTCCTTTACAAACTCTTTTCTGTTAGCAGTGTCTTCCAACTCAGATCAACAGCAGGAATGCTTACCCACTCTGAATTTCTAGATCTCCCCTTTATTCACAGCTCTCATTCCTCAGACTCTGTGAACTTTAATCAAACCATAGAACTGTCAAAATACTTGAAAATTTTAATTTGTCCTATTTACTTCAAGCTTTTAAACATAAATAATCATAAATACCATGAGTGACAAAATACTATTTCACATATCTTGTTGGTAGATGCAGAGATTTATCCAAAATACAAAATGCAAAATATATCATGCTGCGATAAAGACATTGTCTTGTAGATTTGTATGCTTACTTCTTGAATCATCTCCCATTTTTTGTGGTGGTAGTGTGCCATATTTTTTTAGCTTTGTCGCTGTCTCAAGCAGTTTAGATCCTTGGTTAGAGGTAAAGCAAAACCTAATTGCCTATTTTACCTTAAATTCTAGAATTGTTGCCCTTCAGAAAAGATTGCTTTCGGCTAGCTGATACGGATTCCAGTAAACTTCCATATGCCTGATTTTCTTGAGTCTTACAACCTTATTTTACAAGAAGTGCAGCTGGGTACAAGAATCCTTTGTTTAAGAATGCTAAAGACTTAAAACCCATGCTAAATAGCAGAGATTTTGATCTCGTTTGAATGAGAAACCTCCAGCATGGTGACATAAGCCTAAGTATGGATTATGTAATAGATCCTGCTATTTAGGGCAGCTTTAGCCCTGCAGGGTCAAGGCACTTTTTAAGATGAATCAGCTGAATTGAATTACCTTTTAATATCAATGGGTTTCAAAGATTTTCTTATGACTAATTGATCTCATGATCTCAGTAGATGCTACTTTACTTAATTCCGAGTAAAAGAGTGTATTTTTTCGTATGTAGTTTCTTGATAAGGAAAAAGCAAAAGGATGCCCTTGTTTGGGCTTTTTTGTTCTGTGGCTCAAAGAGTGAAAAAGCTGCTAAAATAAGAAGAAATACGCAAGCTGCCAATAAGCGGTAAATTTTTCTTGTTGTGAACACGCTTATTAGAGAATTCTGTTAAGTATACAAAGTGGACTTCCTCTATTAAACCATTTTCTTACTTAAGTTTAATAATAAGACTTTTGGCCTCCTTTAAAATGAATTACTAATTTTAAAATAAATGCACCATTATTTCTTACTTAGGTTGATCACCTATTGAATAAGCAAAACCACAATTCTTGAGATGTCTCTTTTCAGAATTCAGGTTCTTTGCTATTAATATTCTCTAAGAACATATAACTGGAAACTTCTCTCTTTATTTTGGTTCTTAAAATTAAACCATATCAAAAACCTACTTTGTTTTCTTCATATCAGCATATTAATTTCAGCTCAACACATTCTGTTCTTAATTAAATAGTTACTGAAAGCATTTTAGAGACATTAACTAATGAAAAGATAAGGAAACATAATATTGCTTTGTTTCACACTGTACTTGTCATTCTTTAACAGATTTAAGAAAAAAATCTGCGTAACTTCAAAATGATTGCAGTGCCATTTATTTTGCTATTAAGCCAGCTAGAGATCCTGCGAGAAAACAGAATGTAGGTGCTAAAGGGAATTTAAAGATAATCCAGTCTGTCCCTTTAATCTGTTAAAGACCTAAAATCCTCCTGTATCTTCTCTAGAGTAAAGAATTTGAATGTCCATGTCACCTTACCCGATTTGTAGCCTCCTTTGTACCCAACTCACATCATTCTTGTACTTCTCTTTTGAATCTTCCATAGCATTCTTTTGCTTTATAATTTAAATACTGCCTGAGCTCATCACTGGTTAAAAGAGACAACCACAGTTTAGGAATTCATTTTGGTGTTCAGCACTGGGAGCTCAAAGGGACATGTGATATTCCAAGTATTCATTAAATGATATGGGGGCCAAACAGTGAGTGAACACAGTTTGCTGGTGACAAGAATTATTGAATGTAATCAAATGTAGATATGACTGTGAAACAGTACCGGAGGATCTCGTGACACTGAGAGTTACAAAACAATGTGGGAAATGCAACATCAGTAAGGGTAAATGAATGTGTGTAGGGGAAAAAGTAGTCTCAACAATACCTACAAGAAATGGTCTCTTAAGGTTTCTGTTTTAATTCGAGAAATGAAGTTACTGTATTCAGTTCTAACAGTGTCAATTTACTGCTAATAACATGCATAAATACGCATTCCAGCACTGTCTGCTGATAATTCAGATTGATGTTTTCCTGTGTGGCTTTAGAGTTGTAACCTTCCCTAGTCATCTGTGCAGCCAAAACTCTTGTTCATGTTCTTATCTTCTGGGATCTCAGGTACACTATCCTTTTCTCTGAGTTTGACTATTACAGTTTTGCATTATGTACATTATTTTCCTGGATGTTGTTTTGATGATGTCTATCCCTGTAGTAATTTCTATACTTTTTCCTCATTCTACATCAGGATGGAGCTGCTTTCACTTTTCTTGTGTTTGCTCATTTGGTAGCAAGAGTTTCTACTGCCTGATAGATTGTCAGCCATCATCATGCTTTCTATCATGTTGTCCCACAGGCTCGCTGTAAACATCCACCAGGCTACTTCCTTTGAATTGTTTTTTTAAAATTATCCTACAAATATGGCTAGATTGACACATGTCCTCCTACCACCTTAACCAAAATAGTTTTCCTTGCCTCCTTGTACTCCCCAGTCTTTCTTTATCCATCTGTTCTCTTCTTTCCTCATACTTTGATTCTAAGTTTTTGGGAGCAGGGACTGTCTTACTTATTCCATCTGTACAGTGACTAAAACAGAAGGGACTTAGTTTATTAAATAATGCAAGTAGAAAAAGACATAAAATGAGTACATTTTTTTAACATGTACTCCAAAGCAGTCCTTCAGCAGTGTCAGAAACAGGATACAGTTTCAAGAAAGGGAGTATCCAGCCATTCTGGTTCCTGTCAAAGATAAACACAGTGCACAATATCCCTTGGGAAAAAGTTATGTCTGTGCCGCATGCAGAAAAAGATTAGGATAAGGGCCATACAAGAACTGCAAATACTTCCTGTAGTTTAAAATTTAAGTAATAAAATCAATTTTGTTCAAGTAGCTATGACTCTCAGTTCCAGATTGTTACTGCTTAAGCTTTTCAGCAAAACAACATGTTTACTGAGCTGTTTCTTTTGCTGTTTGTTCCTCTTACTTGCATTCTAAATTGCCTTTTGACTTAGGGTCCACCAAAGCAAAGCATGTAAGGTGCAGAAAAAGTAATATTCTATGTTTTATGTTATGTACAGATTAGGTAATCCCTTAATAGAGGGAAAGAAATTGATACAAATGAATGTTGAGGAGCACTTTTGGCTGGGTATATAGGCATGCGATTGAGTTTTTATTTAAACAGTGAAGGAGAGTGACTAGATCAGTTGTTCCCAACATTTTTGTAGTTATCCCTGACTTGAGAGAGAATTTGCAGTATTCATTGCCTGGGTACTGTGGAGTTTGCACAAGTTCAGCAGAACTTGTTAATCCATGTCTTCTGAAATGCAGCCTTTCATCAGCAAGTCTTGACTTTTGATTAGAAGCCACTGCATTTAAACTATGGTTTCATATGTAAAGATTGAAGAAATGCTGCTTTATCTGTTACCATTGGACTTCATAACAGAGCAATTTTTAATGTGTTTGACTGCATCACTAGGACATGCTGATCTTCAAATTCAGTCCTATAATTGGATCCTTTACTATATTTTTCATGAGGCTTATTGTTAAAAGTGAACAATCTGCAGTATTTACCACCATCACATAAACCTCAACATCACCTGCTATGACTAAACCAGCACTTTGAGGCCCCTCTCAGCCAGTCTCCGTTGTTCTGAAATACCTGCTGTCGTGGTTTCAGCCCAGCCGGTAACAAAGGACCATGCAGCCGCTCGCTCAGTCCCCCTGCCCCCCTCCGGTGGGATGGGGAGGAGAACCAGAAAGAGAAAAGGAAAGAAACCCGGAACCTCGAGGGTT
>JANZLQ010000078.1:5883999-5907657 GCA_026212715.1 Elanus axillaris | reverse complement strand
CTTGGCTAGTTCAGGTCAGCTGTCCTGGCTATGCCCCCTCCCAGGTTCCTGTGAAAATTAACTCTATCCCAGCTGAACCCAGGACACCTGCTTTTCTCTTATTTTCTCCTTTTTCCCGTTTTTTCTAAGCCAGCTATAAAATTGTTATAACTCCTTTTTCCACATTTGTCACAACATCATTTTGTAGGTTTATTAGCACAATAGGCTGTCTCCGGTAGTTAAAGAAAGGTGTCAATAAAGGGCATATTCAGGACAATCCTATTCTTGGTATGACTCAACTTTCTTTCTGTATTCAATCCATTCTTACCTGTTTTTTTCTTTCCTCTTTTACTCCATCTGCTCCATTTTTTCCACATTTTTCTTCCTATTTGTCCTTCTTCCTCAAGCAACTCCACTAAGCATCTCTGGGTACAGCTCCACAGCAGCTCAGGTTATAATGTCATTGCATATACTCCCTGGCTCTGTAATCCTGTTCCTGTCCTGTGCCCTGAATATTCTTGATGCCACATTCTACTGGGAGGAAGGTGTGGAAGTGAAGAATTGTGCTTAGATTAACTTAGGTAGCATCGGTGAATAAATAATCAGTCTTTTTTCTTAATGTTCAAATCTCTCCATTGTTACTCACACCAGTCACACCCCATATTTTTCATATATTGCTCCTTGTACATAGCTCACTGTAATACCTTGGATGTTGCTGGGTTTTTTGGAGAATCTGATGTATTTTGCACAAGGGTGGATGATTCCTAGGATACAGTTCCTGTACTTCTAGATGTTCTTAATGATCTCGCTTGCTGCTCCTAGGGCAGACACTTAAACTAATACAGACTTCGGTATTGTTCTCCTGAGTTTGCCCCTTTACACGAAGCCTTTTTTTTCCTACTATTAATGCAATTCTAGCCCAGTAAAAGATCAGCTTGTATTAATCATGACTATCCAAAGCTGCATGTTCAACTTTCAGCAACCTCAGTGAGCAAAAATGATTGGAAAATTTGGTTATGTACTGGAAATCAGAATAAAATTGTAAGAGGCTAAAATAGAATTCTTGATTTTAAATAGCCTTTCCTAGTACAGAAATATTTACAAAATTAATCTGTTATACTAGTTTGTAGTTCATATTTTTAGCAGTTGCCTTCTACCTGCTAAAATGATGAAAGAGGCAAGATGAATTATACCTTTTAAGATATAGAGAAGTATACTAGAGGGCACAAATACAGCAGACATTTTATATACTAAGATCAGCTCACAGGCTACACTGCTATCCTAACTACAGTCTAATCCGAGACAGTAGGAAAGGATGAGGAGTCTGTTTATTGCCCCGTGGACTATCTGTATCTGTGTGTGACAACATAACTAGTACAACAGCTGCTGAGACTAACCAACAGTGCCAACCTATCAATCCGTAGATGGGTGTTAAGAAAAAAGCAGAGTTAGTAAAGTGTTATAATCAGTATGGTTGAAAGACCAATTTTGTAATATGTGTTATTAGCCTAAAGCACTGAAAAGTTGAACAGGCTTTCAGATGTATGTTTCCCATTCTTCATATTTTAAACAATAGCAACAATAACAATTACAGTTTGGGGAGATTGTGTTAATCAGGCAGTTTGAAAGAAAAAGGTAACCAGCTTCTCCGGAGCAGAAGGTGTTATTAAAGAAAGGAGAAGTTACATTCCTGTGGAAGCGAAAGAGATGATAATTACAATTGCCATGAAACAACGTGGTCTTAGCAGGATCTGAAGACTGGGAGAAATTTTAATGTGCCATAAATCAATGTCTATTAAGTCTGCTTTCTAGCATTCAATGAAATCAGTATCTTTTTTTGCTTAGACTTTCACTGGTGTCCCTTGAGGCTCAAGGCTGATAAATAAAAGATGGAAACAGCAGGCTGTGGAAAAAATCCTCTTCCTTGTAACTTTGTGTTTGTGCTCTTTATTAACAGCATTAACTCATTCTCATACATGGTGTAGTGGCTTAACTTCACCCACATTCAGAAATGTAGTCTGTCTTCACAGAAGACTGTCCTTGTGGATGAAAGTTTCCCTACATTGGGGGTGAAATACAAGAGTCTTCTTTTCAGAGCAAATGTTTTAATATGTGAAGGCCTAGTTTTCTGTGTATTTTGTAGGACTGCTGTTTTGGAGGTACACAAAAAGTGTTCATGTGTGGGTTTTATGTGTTTTGTAGCTCGGTAAGCATTTTGCTGACTTTAGTGTCTAGAAGGTTAATGTTCCATAGGAGCATTCTTGAAAGTGTTTGAGGAAGGTGGAGCTGGTTACTCAACTCCTGGAAGTAAACAACTTTTAATTAAATTAAGGCCAGATGTCCTCTTTGTAACTTCCTAACAGTGTAAGCTTGGTGCTGCAACTATGTTGAATCTCCTCTGACAGTGGTTCAGAAAGAAGTTAGTGACCATCTTATCTCATAAATGGTTCCCCAGCATTGATGAAAGTGTCTTATGTTGAAACCTGAATTACCGTTATTGCATATGGAACTGGATGAGTCTGGTTTGGAAGACTAAATATTAATTTAGTCCTTGCAGAGAGGATGGCTTTCAGCAGGCTGTAATGCCATTGTCGTTTGGGATGTTGTGATAAGGTTATCTCAGGCATAGAATTTGTTTTGCTACTTTGCTACTTTTAAAGAATAAAAGGGCAGGAGGCACCAAAATGTATTTTTAGCCATCTATGTAGAGGCAGTACATGGCTGGCTGCATTTGGGGAACACTTCCACTTACTATGGAGATACTGCACACATTGCCAAAGGAGTTGAAATAATTAAAAATACTAAACAACTGATTTAGTTAATGTATTGTTTCGTCCAGTATTAATCTAAATATTTTGAATGCAAGTAATTCAGACCTGGACCTTCTTGAAGCTGAAGCACAGCACACAGAATCTGCAGAAAAATTCTGATTCTCTAGTTATGACGTAAAATGTTTTCAGTGACTTCAGTGGGAAGTGCATACTTGGAAGTACTTGAGGATTTAATCCCTGTTCCTGTTAAGACGCAGTTTTTTGCAGTTAGCAGTGATCCTTAGATAATACAGACAGACATGCTCTTAAGTATTAATCTATTACGGTTAATTTTAAATCTTTGTATGAAAAGTTTCTGTAAGCAAAATGTGTGAGAATTTACAATTAATAGTACTTCTGTTGCTTCTCTAACATGATATATTTGATTTATTGTTGATGTGATCTGGTAGCCAGACTCCCTTTCCCAATCACTTTTCTGATAAACTTCATTTTAAGAGGAAATTTGAGGTTGAAATACCTGAATGTTTAAGGAATATAATCTGAAATAAAAATATTGAGAAACATATTTAATGCTGTAAAAAATTAAAGCCTTGGCTTTCAAAGGTGTGGCCAAGAGTAGCAGTTGTCTGTGCAGATTAAATATTTATATGTGGAAATGAGTACTTGCAGCTTAAATTCTTTCCTAGAATTCTTTCCTTTCTGTTATTACCATTTAGATGACACAGTGTAGGAAGAAATATTTTAATGTATAAAGTGTTTTCCTGGATTTCTTTTCTTGTAAGGAACAAACCTGCGTATGCAAATTATTCACAGAAGCTTTGTAAGCATTTGAGATGAGTGTACATAGTCATGGAGCTGCAATATGTGGTGACCTGATCAAGAGCTGTATGTTTTTTCCCTTCCATTTTAAAAATACTTAATATTTGTTTCATTTTAATTATTTATTTATTACTTGTTTGAAAAGTATTTCATTTGCTTTTAAATCAAAGTGCTCTACCAAGAATGAACTGAAATATATTTGGCTTGACTGAAGTTAAGTGCTTACCTGGAGTATTATCATTGTGTATTTTATATAGATATAGACAAATATTGTTTGTTACGTGTTGCACATTAGGCCTACTCAGTATATACATTTGTTGCCAAAGTTCTGCCATTGTGCTATTTCGTTGATGAAGGTCGTTAAAAGAAAAAACCTGTACCAGGAGGAGCCCACCTGCTCTGTAGTCGTGTCTTAGCTAGGTTGTAAATCATGGCAAGAAAGCTTCCATCAAAGAAAACAAACAAGTATGTCAAGTATAAGTTTGGCTGTAGAAATACAGTATAGCAAGTGTTGTGCTCGCTGGAATGTATTGGGTTTGTGTGGCAAGGTTTTGGTAGCGGGGAGTTTACAAGAGTGGCTCACTGTTTTGCTAAGAATTCCTTGAGAAATGAGTATCTCAACTCTCAGTTAAAGAAAAGGTGTGAATTTTTTTCCTATAGGAGGTTGTATGCCAGGCTTTTGTGATAGTAACTCTTAAAAAAGCAAACAAATTGCAGAGTTCCAAACAGTCTGAACTCCCACCTTACACACATTCACTCCCATTTTCCGTGTTTCAGCCTCTTTTCGTATCAGAGTTTTCCAACAAAGATATATGTATTGTTCAGTAAAAAAGAAAAAAATACAAACACATGCAGCTCAGTGACTTAAGGCTACTTGTGCAATAAGTGCAATATGTATGCCTCAGTTAAAAAATAGCAGAGTCACGTATATGTCACATTTTAATCAATATCTTAAGTATATTACCTTGGAACTATAGTGAAAGCCCAGTAGTGGGAGGAATTGCTGACCGAATTCCAGCAGGTGTCATTCCTAGTTAGTAGTTAAGGGTAGTGAGTTTCATATGAAGTAATTTCATTTTGAAGAAATTAAGAAACTGTTTTTTCCACACTAAATACCGTTGGATATGAGTAACTTTTAATAGTATCTACAGTATTGTTTCTGATACGTATCACAAATAAATGTTTTTCCTGAAGATACAGTGTTGGCACTATGAAGCCAACGTATCCAATACGCAGGGAAGCAACAGAAATAGATTTTCCTCCCTCCAGCATTTCAAGCATTCAGCAAAACAAACCCATGCATATTATAAGCTCACATGCTTGTAAGTTATGAAAGGTTTTGTATCTTCTGAACATATTTGTGACAATTAAAATATTGATTAAAAATCCAGGACTATAAAATAAAGCTCAGTTTCGAATCTGGAAGTTATTCTGACAAGTGATGGCTCAGAGTTCTCATCAGCCCATCAAGACTGTCATATTGCCTTGTATGTTTTATTTAGGAAAGACATTTTTGTTACTGAACTATGTCATAGCAATAAGATACCCCAGTTTCTATACTATCATATCAGTTCTTGATAGTTTATAGACATAAATATTCCATCAGAATATGCTGAGCATATTAATTAATTAATGCAGGTTTGAGGTCTGCCATGTAATATTATTTAGAGGATACATCATGCAGCTAGTTGAGGAAACACAGGACTGAAGTCTACCCCAGGTACAATTTTTGGATATTGATCATGTTGAGCTCTGTTTTAAAATGAATATGAGTTATTGATTTGAGTAATTTTCTCCTTTTCAAGGCTGCTTACAGAACCACATCTACAATGGTAAGAAATTGTACATAAATTCCAATTTTACTGATGGACATTCATCCTAATATTGTCCTTTAGCTGAAATGATTCTTTCATGTCGACGGTCTTACCTGACTGATGTTTATCTACAGAGCAGTTACTCCTCTTTTGGTTTTCTTTTTGCTAGACTAACCAAGCAAATTTTTATTAGGGCTCCTCACATGATGCAGGGTTTCTATTGCATAGATCACCTTTATAGCACTTCTGTTTTCCTCATGCTGTTTGAAGTTATTGAAAATGGGAGAAAAGAATTGTACATAAAATTTTAGAAGAGCATCTTGAATCATAGGATTCTCCCAGGAGGGATGAAGAAGTGTTAAAGCCATCTCATGCATTCCAGGGTTGGGGGGGGAGGATCTGAGAGAGGCGAAAGCTGAGACAATCATGAAATTCAAACTAAACTAATCAGCATTCACTGGGGAACCAGAAAGTGATTCAGCACTGAAGGGGAGAATAATTATTTGGCAATACTGAAGATGGAGGGAGGTGATTGTTCCCCTCTACTCAGCATTGGTGACGCCACATCAGCAGTGCTGCATACAGGTCTGGACTCCCCAGTACAAGAGAGACACAGACATACTGGTGATGGTCCAGCAAGGGCCACAGAGATGATTAATGAATGGACTGGAGCTCATCTTTCGTATGAGGAGAGACTGAGAAAGCTGGAGCAGAGAAGGCTTAGGGGGGATATTGGGTTGTCAAACACTGGAAGAGGTTGTGGAGTCTCCGTCCTTGGTGATACTCAACACCCAACTGGACATATTCTTGGGCAACCTGCTCTACCTGACCCTGCTTTGAGCAAAGCGGTTGAACTTGACAATCTCCAGAGGTGCCTTCCAACCTCAGTGATTCTGTATAAATAAGGATTTTGGTAAAACTGCTAACTCCAATCAAAAGAAGTTTATAGAACTGAGTTTTCTGGCTCAAGACAACAATCGAAAATAATTTCATTTTAGATAAAAACGTTTGTGCAATGGGCACAAATTAAACCCCAGGAAATTCCATCTGAACACAAGAGGAACACACATCGTATATAATCTTTGTGATCACTCAAAAACTTATGTATAATATCCTTTCTAACATCTGCCAGTATAAATGGAAAACATGAGTAATTTGTGCTTTTTGGATTAAGCAGGTGCTATATACAGAAATATATTAAGAGTGATATGGGTCAGTATTGTGTCTGTTATTGTCCAAGAGCTCTCATGCAGTTCAAAATTACTAATGGACTAATAATACTAGAAGTAATTAAGCCTTATGAAAATAATTTGCTTACTGTATCTTAAGGAGAGTGAGAGATGAATTTTTACTTGCAAGGAGATAGAAAATTCTGTGTATTTATAAAAAAAAGACATTTAGCATTCAGTTTTCTTTGCAAGCATATCTTAAAGGCACTTTAACCTGAGTTTATATGGACATATTTTTCATTTTATTAATGCCGCTATAAATGAAAAGCCATTTCCTCTTTTTTCCTTTTTATGTTAATCTTCTAAGAAGTCAGTTTCATTTTGTAATTTAACACTTTTGTTGTTATTTTGCCACTATTAACGCATGAAATAGTTCCAAGGCAAGATGCAAGAAAACTAAGCACGAACATAGAAGGGGAATACGAAGAGAGATGTAGTCAACAGTTAAATGCTGTGCTGCATTCATACCCTGAAATTAAGTTGTCCTTATATTGTGTAGCGAATATTCCATTCAGCAGATGGAAGAACTGAGACTAAGAGGTGAAATAATCTATTTCAATTTATCAGGCAAATTAGTAACAGAAACAGAAATAAAAGTGAAGTCTACTTGTCCCTGGTTGTACGTTCAGACTTAGAGTAGGGTGGCTTTAGTTTAGCATGATAATAAGGAGTTGCCCTATCCAGTCCATAAGAGATGGTGAGTGCTGTTTAAGCAGGAGGCACTTGTCTGCTGAGGGTTTACATGTGTGTGCCCTGGTAGGATGATCTGACTTTGTTTCATTTTCTGAAAAAGGGTGCTGAGATGTTGCTGCTAACTGCCGGGAATATTTAGGGGGAGCGGAACGGCTTTGGCAGAAGAGACATGTAAAGAAGGAAGAGAGTCACCACAGAAGGTAGTCAGTGACCCAGAAAAAAGCTCTTCTGGCTATCTGAATGTGTGGCCACCACTGTCTCTACGTTTGAGATACTAGTGACTTTGTATACATATGCATAACCAATTTCACATCAATCATGCAGGCCCTCACCATTATTCTTAATGTCTCTCTCAGAGTGGCTTCGGTTCAAGGTCGTTATTGATCACAACTGCCTGTTGATTTGAAGGGCAATATTTATAAAGATGGAAATGAGGTACAGAACTCCAAAAGTTTAGCAGTATAGTCTCAGAATTCATGGTACAGATCAGAAAATCTGTATTCTTATGGTGGCTCTAGAAATGTAATGTTTAAATATGGATCTCTGCATAATCTTTCCATGATCATATTGAGAGTTTATTTTTTTTGAATGATGTAGACAGGAAATGGATACTTGGAAATAGTGATGGATGAATGAACTTTAATTTCTCACCTGGCTAGAGATCTAGTTTGGGGAAATAGAATATGAATGGCTCACTTGAGGCTGTACTCCAGAGGCAGAGATGGATAAGGGTTTGAAATAAAAATGATACAGTAGTTCATTTCAGGGAAAATATTTGCCATTTATTTTTCTTGTAGTAAAAATTAAAATAGTAAGAAAGGCTGAAAAGAACAATCTTGTCTTTCAAATGAATTTATGAATAATTTAAGAAATGTGTATATATATATCTATAGGAGTAAGGTAAGGGAATGTACAGTAAAAACATTCAGTCATATCTCTTTCTTGTTATCAGACAGGAGTGTGGGGTGAGAGTCTAGAAAGAACAGATACTATAATGCCCTTAGAAGTCAGTCTACTCTAGGATTGACAGGCAACACAAATTTGTAGGGTTATTCCATGATAATTAATGACATGTAAATTTTGAAGCATATATACTCACTGGGCAAATAGATGTCAAACAACATAGTCAAAATTATAATTTTTAATTAAGCTACAACTTGGTTTTACATTCATAGGTGTAAGTGACAACCACTTGCCAACTTTTGCCCACAAAATACCCTTTATGCTATTAATGATGGAGATCCTGAGAGCACAATTTAATGTATGATTTCCATAGGAGAGTTGCTGTAATCCATGTTGGGTTGATGTGTGTACTAATGGAAGGACGTTTTACATCCCCTGTATGAAGGAAACTGTTTCACATTTATTTTTATATGACTTGTAACAGCAGCATGGAAAGTAAATTGTTTTTCTTATATCTGTTCAGTGTACTGGGTTAAAACGAAAGCTCTGGTCACTCTACTCAACATTTAGATCAAGCTAATCTGAATTTTGCCAAAAATTTTTGGTTTGGAGTTTCAGATACAGGTTTTGTGGACACAGTGGTTTACATGGGTGTGGTAAAATGTCCTTGGTGGTTCACTTGGCACTCCCTTCTTCACACTAACGCCTTCTCCTCAGGGGTTAGCTGAGAAGGTTATTTTCTAGGCTGGCCCGAGCATATAAGCTGTTAGCTGGACAACTGTGATGCAAGTTTAGTGCATAAAAGAGCAAGGCACAACATAAATTTGTTGGGATAGAGTATTTAATGATATTACTGTTTCCATTCTATAGCAACTCACAAAAAAGTTTTTACATATGGTGCAACAAATTCAGTTGTGCTTAAGGAATATTCTTGTGTAGTAAATATTTGCTTGGCTCCATTTTTGTATGGCAGTGACTCAACAGGTACTTCAGTGTGGATTTTGGCTTAGAGAGATTTGTGTATATTGGTATGTTGCATAATGTGGCACATTTCTAGATCAGATACATTTGTGCTTGAAGAATAAAATTTCTGAAGCTTTTTCACTGTCCTTTTGCCTTATTACTTTCAAATGACTACCTCTGTGATAACAAAAATATATTAAAATAGATACTATATTCCTCCCTCTTTTATTCTCCACAGCAATGGAGTTTCATGAAAACCTGCACAATATAGGAGCAAGAGAAGGCTTAAAAGAAAGAAAACTGCAAAAATCAGTAGAAAGTTTTACATGGAACATTACAATTTTAAAGGTAATGTGTCTTCCTTTGGTTAGTTACTGTATTTTTCCATTCACAACTGACATTCTAATGTTGTTACTGATCATTGTTACGTGTCACAGTTGAACTGGGTTTATTCACTCCTATAACTTTATTCAGTTTAGTTTATACAACTTGAAAACACAGCAGACTCTCAATGTGAATTTTTCTTCTTTTCTATTGTTGGGGGGGGTTGTTTCATTTAGTTTGTGTGACATTTTCTTCTTACAACCTTTTAATATTAACAGGATCCATTGTAATCTTGAACACACGGGTGAGACAATGAGTATTGATTTCTGTGAAGTGACTCGGGCTGGGAGGAAGCTATGGTGCTGTTTAAACCCTGCTTTGTGATTTGAAAGGGAATAAGACTGTTAAGGTTAATGCACTTATTGAAAAACAAAAGAGAAACTGTTGCTACTGCTGTCAGTGATGAATGGTGATTAATGATACATACAAATTATATTGGTCATACAGACTATAGTAAGTTGAGTGTATATGAACTGGAGATTCTCTTTGCACTGTCGAGTGCATTTGCTTACGTTTTGATGCAACAGTAAGTGATGAAGTATAAAGAAGCTTTCAGCCAAAGACCCTCAGGAAACCAGAATGTGGAACAGTTCAGGTTTCTTATCACTGGTCTTTCATCTAAGCAGAGTATATAAAAATATATAGAGATAGCAAAACTGCCTCCCTTAATTTATTCCCTTGACACTATCCTTCTAGCCCAAATTATTCAAGTTTTGTGTTTACATCCACTAATGAGTTTTTCTCTCCCACTCAATCAAGTATTTCATCACTACATTAAACTATAAAGTCTGTTTTAATTAAAAAGAAAATTATTTTCTCCCACATATTTTTTTTATTTTTAGCTCTTATTG
Organism: Elanus axillaris; assembly: GCA_026212715.1. Classification (NCBI taxonomy): domain Eukaryota; kingdom Metazoa; phylum Chordata; class Aves; order Accipitriformes; family Accipitridae; genus Elanus; species Elanus axillaris. Next base: position 5,897,251 of record JANZLQ010000078.1, on the reverse strand, counting down.
AAAATAGAATTCCCTATTGCCTCTTCTTACAATGAACTACTACAGAAAAGCAGTAATACACATGTATTTGTCCAGCTTTCCATGTTGGTTTCAGCTGTTAAGCTTTTCAGTGTTGCTTGGTGCTCAGGTCCCTCTTGTGTTACACTGCACAAATCCAGTGCAGAGGAGACTCTCAAAGAGGTTAAATTTGCCACAGCGTGTACAGTTAATACATTCTAAAAATATGCATGCAGGTTCTGCTTATAGGTAAAAGTACCAGACTATCACTTTCCCTTTATTAGAGCAGAGTTTCCTGAAGACAGTGTATGGGATGTGTCAAGTACCATTCCTGTGCTACCTAGGGGACAGAGAGGAGGGGAGTCAGTTCAGTGGTTTGGGCAAATGTCAAGGAAATAAATTCTTATCCCTTCTTACTTTTCTGTCAAAGGTATCAGATACCAGCTTCGATAGGCAAATCTATTTTAATGCTGCCTGAAACAGCAGTACCTTTGCTTCATCTCTGCTTTCCATTCAGAACATAAGTGCTGTGGGGGGGGGGAGGTTTGTAGTTGATGAGTGACTGAAATGTGAAGTCGTGATTTCTGTGTAAGCCAGGAATTGGAGAACCCACATGGTAAATCTGGCTCTTCAGAGCACTGAAAGGCTTTTGTGCATATCCTTAGGATTAACGTAATTATGAAGTTAGAAGGCTTTCCTTTTGAAGAGATTATTGAGAAAATCTCTTCAACATTGACTTGTGTTTCGTTTTGTTTTTTTTCTACTTGCAGATTATGGTCCTATACATAGTAAGGTACAATTTGTCCCATAATTAATACTTTATAAAAAAAATTGTTGAGGTGTTTAATCAGCCTGTTGTTGAAACTTAACAGGAGTTGTTACAGAAAGTTCTGGTATGTTGTTACACCTTAAAAGTTATTTACAAGTATTACAGTCCACATAGGCATCTGTTAAGTGCTGTATTCACATTTAGATGTACAGAAAGTTAGAGGTTGTGATTTGTTTGGAGTAGCACACAGAGGTTTTTCACTCCAAACTCTTAAATATAGGCTGTAACCATAACTTCTCTTGGGTTACGTAATTAAAAAGAAAAAGTTTATCAGTTTCTAAGACACTACTCTTCCTGTCTGGAGAAAAAGACCTGGAATTGTAATTTTGATCTAATACTATGTTTTCCATTTCCATTTTTCTATTTCTCTAAAAAATATGTGAGGGCAGTGATGGGAAGTGAATGCCCACATTTTTTAGAGTAAAAATGGATCAGGAGAGTGACAATCTGAGCCAGTTTAAGAATTTCTTTTTTACTGTTGAATTCCCTGACTACATCAAATTAACTTCCCTCTTGAACTGCACAAAAATAAATCCCTGTCTATTCAGTGGCCCCAAATTTTGCTGTTCAACAAACAAGACAGTTCAGCAACAACACACCGAAGGCAGTGTATGCTTAGATGGATTTAACTTTTAATTCTTCTTGTAATTAGGAACAGTATTTTACATGGTCTCTTGGCTATGATTTAGGAATTGCTGTGTAGCTTTGAATAGCATTACTAAATAATTCTGCATGAGTGCCATCCTCAGCTCTCTCAAAGAGGAATCACAGAATGCTCACGTGGTGTGGCTGATGTATTTTCCAAGCTGATTAAGCTGCATTTTACCCTCAAGGTACATATTGATCTTTTTTTCTCAATTGGGACATTTTGACTACAGTTGATGCAATGGAAAGTTTGATAAAATAACAAAAATTGACAGCTTAATTCTAGGGGAATTCTTTGTTTAGAACATCTGACATAGCTATTAAATATCTATACGTATGTGTGTGTGCGCGTGCGTTGCAATTTGTAAAAGGATTTTATTTTTCCTAATTTGAAACCATGTGGCCAAATTTACTATTGGTATAGTGTGTTTGAATCAAGCTGAAATATCTCTATCTAATTCATTTATGTGTATATGCACACATTCCCATTCTTACGCACCCCATATATGCACGTAGAGATACTTGTTTAACTTCAGAACATCACTTAGACTAAATTTAGTCTGCTTTAGTGAACTTTGTTGCCTATCTGAGAGATTTAGAGATTGTACCGCGTTAGAGTATTCCTCTCTTTCAATAGGCACTTTGCAAGATCATTTGCTAGTAATTTGTTTATTGTTATTACTCAGACTGATGGCACTCATATTTTCTAAATATAGATAATAACATTTCCTGCCAGAAAGAGTACACAGTTGAAGAAAGAAAATCACTCGAAGTGCTGTTGCAGCAGACTCCTACGAACAACCTAATGTTACAATTTATGGACTTCTCTGGCATAGCAAAACTTTGGAAAAAAACCTCTATAGGCTCAGAATTCGAGATGCCCATAAGAAGAGCATAACAGCATCTTTAAATTGGTCTTTGTGACAAAGAGCTCTTCTAAACACATAGGGAGGGTTCAGTGGAAGTACTCGGAATGAAGGTGGGACTCCCAACTCCAGCATTTTTTAGATGTGTCTTGTTGGTTATGAGTTTTTAGACGTCACATTAGACAGCCTGAATTACTTTCTCTTGAAAGAAATCCCAAGGCATGCAGTTCATGGCATCTGTTATCTGTGTAATGACATTGGTTCTGCACCTACATTACTTTTATAAATGTATTTATGAAGGGAACATTCAAGGCACAGGGGTGTAACTTCTTACATTTATTTTTTATGTAAATAATCTCCATTTTATGGACCAAAGTGGATTCAGGCAGCACTGTTATCACCATGGGGCATTTGTAAAGCCTCTGATAGCTGCTGCTTAGTCTTGTAGGTACTCAGAAAACCTCCTGCATCCCAGTTCAATTTAAATATCTAAAACTACTAGTCTGTTGATGTTGCTGGACTGGTGGAATCTTGGCTCCTAATTAAACCCATATTTAGAAGTTAGGAAGTTAAGTCCTTTATGTCCCAGTTCTGTAAATGCACTCACTCAGAGCATGTCAGCTGGAGCACTTGCAGTGTGTCCCATTGTACCTACCAGCCACTGCTCAGAGAAACGCTTTGAGAAAGGGATACTGCCTTCTGGCTTCTTACTTTTCCTGATACAAGCTTTGGGTCCCAGAACCTGAGCTAAAGCCCAGTCATTACTCATACAGTTTCTTGGGACTCAGGGGGAGAAAAAGTGCCCATGCAGTTATTTCAAATGTCATCTCTAGTTTTACTTCGATGTTCACACACTCACTGAAGAACCTGTTAACCAAAAGTCATGAGTGAATACATGCCAGATTATACAGATAGCTGTGCTGAGACATTCTAGTTGATGTTATATCTGATTGACTCTGAAATGATACCTCATTTCATAGGTATGAGAACTGATCGGAACCATTTGGGGTTTGTTTTTAATTACGTTTCAGGAGCTATGATATAAAAACACTGCCTCTTAGCCGAAATCTTCAAAACAAACAGCAGATTTTTAATGTTGATTTTTAAAAAATCAAAACTGAGTAGTTGACGCAGGCATATTGGGACAGAGAGGTATGAAGGATATTGAATTGGGCTTCCACATTAATTCACATCTTTTACTGTTGTTTATTAAAAGCTTATGAATGAATATCAGTTTTGTTCTTTCATGTTTTTTAAGATCTTTTTCATGTCTGCCTACAAAACAGCTTGGTGCTTGATTCTTTTTCTGAAGCTTGTAAACATCAGTATGTGAAATAGGTATTAAAGTTACATAGCACTCAGTTCTGTTAGTGAATTTTAACCAGGGTGAAGGAAAGGGAGCAGTGATTGCCATCTGCTGCTGTGAGGACAGCACTCTCTCGGTGCTGTGCGCTTGTGATGTGCAAGGGCTGTGTCGGTCCTGTTCCCAGCCGGGAATTATCACAAACTGCCTGTTAACCACAGTGCTGGGAGTAAATTTGAGTTTTGTGGTGTGTTTGCCAGACAACACTAAGGACTAAATTCATTTACATTTTGACTTATGTGAGGTGAAAGCCTGACAAAGGCAGCCCTGCTGTATAGTGAGAAACGTATGGGTTTCGTTCTGTAACTGCTCCAGATTCCATCATTGAGTTGTCTCTGCAGGCCAGCTTTGTTTCTTTGAATGTGAGGGTTTTTTTGTACTTCCTTATGATAAATCTGCTTGACTAAGTTTTGAGCCATTGAGACTAAGGTCTGAGCTGTTGATAGATTTCTTGTATTGGCTTTACAATATGCAATTTATCAAAGCAAGTAGCCTACAGCCATTTTGGTCTGGTAAGAAGGTGAAAGACCTCCAAGTAGTCCATAGATCTGAGAGATTCCCATGTTCCAGCTTGTAGTCAACTGACTGTGCTTTTAACTTACTTTTTAAGTCAATGGTACCTACTGCAAAAATAAGGATCTTATGCAGCTACAGAATGCATAGAATATAAAGAATTGGAACTGAAACTTCAGAGCCCTTGGACAAGAGGCATTTGATAAATAGCTAGAAGGAAGGTCTTTGAGCTCTTTTAATTGAGTGTGTGCGGGCAATTTTTTCAGATCTGGATGACTGTTTTGCTTTTCTGCCTTTCAGATGCATTGTATTACTGTTCAACAGTGTTCAGTGTGACTACAACTTGAATTTTTAAGAAGCATCGTGCTTTTTTTCCCCAGCATATGGCTTCATGATGGTACATCAACAGAGCTAGGCATTTTACATCAGTTGCGCAGACCTCTCTCAGTTGAGCTTGTGCCATATTTCATAGCAGTGGTTGGCTCTTGTTTTATCTTTGGATCAAGACGTGTCAGCAGATAATGACAACACAGTTGGTTTCACCAACATTTTTCTGAGTTCAGTGGCATTCAGAAATCAATCACTTCCTTCTAAGTGTTGGAGAAGAGAGTAATATACACAGATTCATTTTTCTATTTCACCCTGGTCTAAACTTGATCCCACTTGGCTGAATGTGTTTAGTCTGAACCCTTTGTCTGCAGTCCCTTATCCCAGATCCTCTCTTGTCTAGTTAGGAAGTTAGTCTTCCCTGATCAGTCTTGTCCAGATACTCTCAGTTCCCTGCTGAAAATCCAGCCATTCCTGCTAACCCATGGCTTCCTCCTTCCCCTCTGTCCTTCATCCAGTATTCTGTTCCCACTTGGTGCCTAATTTTCTCTTCTGGCAGTTTTTTCCCATTGCCCCAATTCATATTGCCCCCTCTTCAGCTCCTCTACAGATCCTTCCTGATGAGTCTTCATTTTAGTTTTCTCATCACCGATTTCATTGTATTCTGCAGTCTCTTCCCTGCTCTGCATTTTTGTTTGTTTTTCTCTCTCACCAGCTTTTAGTCTCATTACCAAGCTCTTTCACTCTTTTTCAGTTGTTAGTCCTTCTACTTGTCTATCGTTTTAAAACTTCTTTCAAAATGGTGGATTTTGCCAGCCCATTTTCTCTCTGTATTCCAGTTCCAAATGTTGCCTCAATCTTTCCCTTTCTCCACTTACCTGTCTGATCCAAATTCAGTGTTGTCACGCTGTGTTAGTTTTTCATTATTTCACAATCTCCTCTTTCAGTAAGATCTAGTCTCTGCTTTGTATAGCACAGTCCAACTTCCCTTTCTGCGGTCCTGGACTTCTTGCCAGCCCAGAGATTGCTCTTGCCCCCTCTTTTTCTCCATCCACCTCCTCACCAGAGTCCCTGTTCCCTCCTCCAGTCTGGCTTTTGGACTGCCTACACTGGCAACCAAATGTTGGTGGTAGGACAACTTGGAGGAACCATACAGGAAAACCCCAACTTTTTCTTCTAATGCATATTCATTATTGTCTGGGAATGGAATACGCATTGTCTTACCGCATTGCTGGAGCTGTCAAGAGATGAAGAATGATCGAGAATGAAATCTGGAGTGATTGTACTAACCACGTTCAAAATCTGATTTTTGTTTATTAAAAGCTCATAACATAGATCCACTACTCTGGGTCCCTGAAGTCATTTGAATTACAAGTCTCTACACCAAGTGGGAGTGGGGAGGAAAGGATGGAAGATGGTTAAAGAAATCCCAACAGCATTTTCCTGTCTTTATTCTCAGAACTGAATGAACCATATGGATGAGGTTAAACAATAATACTAAATAGTAATAATAATAAGATCTGCCAATGGCAAAAATCCTGCATAGAAAGTATCAGCTTAAGTAGTTAAAAGTTTGGCAAGCTTATAAGCAACTGAAAGCAGTTTTTTTTAAATAAGAAGTTTTGGGCAACGTTATTAATAGACTGTTGCTAGCAGCTCTGCCTATAATAAATTACTTAAATAAAGTTCCAGAACTATATTCTACTAATCCATGTAAAATGGAGCTTGGGCTAGAAACAGATGCACTCCAGATATGACTCATTTGGTCTGCTGGAGTGTTTTAAATTAGCTTTTAGTTGTTTGTCAGTTTGGAAAAAAGTATGTGATTTAAAAAAAAAAAGTAGCCCTGGTGTTCTTCAGAAGAAAATATTACTGAAACTTGTACTGTGATTGGTGAACTTCTAGATGTTTTTCCTGTCTGGTGATCAGAAAAAAACACTTTGGCTATTATAGTCTTGGATAAGGGGAGAAGGGGCATTATTTCTTTGAAGAAAGCAGTATTTGTTTTCAATTTGTGTGCCTCAAATGCGTAATTCTGCTTACTTCATAGGATAGTATTTATGTTCTGAAGTAAGGCTGAAGTATCACACCATGAGTGCACACATGTTCTTGTCTGACTGCTGTTCTACCTCTCCTCCTTCAATATTTAAATCAAAAAGTAAAGCTGGATTTCAACCTTATTTGGCAGAGGAGGAGAGGCAACATATCTGTTATGTCTCTAGAAGAGGCATTAGCATCTCTTCAGGAGAAGTGTCTCTCAGGGGCCAGAATTTTCACAGGAGAGACCCATGTACCCCAATTACACGAAAAGGTGCAGTCAGTGTTCATACCTTATGAGACATTACAGGAACTGACAGTCTCAAGGAACTACAGTACCTGGGGTCTTTTTGTTTGTTTGTGCATGTGTGTGTTTTTCTCCCCTTCTGTTGGAAATGACACTGTTTAAGATCTGGTATTTTTGAAGCATCGTTTACTTCTCTGTAAGCTGTGGGGCAGTTCTCCTTCGGGAGTGCAGACACAGTGCCATCACTTTGGCCCTTCCAGACTTAGGATGTGTTTGTGAACTTCTCCATGTCCACCCGTAAGACCAGTGTGCTCACCACGCGCTGCAGCCGTGCTCGTTCCCTGCAGACGGGCAGGATAGGCAGGTAACGGCTCAGGAAAGGCAGTCCATGGTCTGCTACTGAGAGCTGTTGCTGTCGGAGGGCTTTAGTCAGTACAGGGAGATGGAGAAGCCAATACTGCAGGACAAAGCCAAATCACCTAAGTCTGGGACAGTTCCTCTTACGGCTTTTCTTAAAACTTAATTACTATGAAGACGATAAGAGTGCAAGTAAAGAGGGATAGTAGTAGCGCTGAACTGCAGACAACCCTGTGAAGTCTTTGTCATCACTGTCCTTTTTATATGTTGCTTGCCAACCTGCATTTTCATATTTCATGGTTTGACAGACATTGATCCTTTACCATGCTACTGTTGAATGAATCACATGGCTAGGAAAAAAAACCTGTAAGAACCAAAAAAACAAAACGGTTTAATGGCTCTCTGAAGTACCAAAATCAGCCTTTACAGACTTTCTTTATGCAGAAACATTTGTAGTCCCCATGGATTAAAAATACAGCACAGATTACTTTCCTCAAAATTATTAGGTAGAAATGATCCCTATCCCTTTGTTTATGCAACTGGTAAGCTCCAGAGAAAGCAAGGAGCTTGGTTCTTACTAATGTCAAATTATCCCATTTTGAGTTTTGTTTTGGGTTTGAGGGTTCTTTTGGGTGTTTTGGGGGTTGGGTTTTTTTGAGAAGGGCAACTGTACCATTAATCTGAAACAGAGAGGAGGAAAAAAAGAGTCCTATTATTGATAAAGTGTGTATTCTACCTGCATTTATTTTCTTACAGGGACAAGCTGATCTTCTCAAATATGCTAAAAACGAAGCACTGGAGAATCTGAAACAAATTCATTATGCCACTCTTTCGTGTGGACTCAATAAACCAGGCACTGAAAATACAGAAATCTCAAAGCCCCGTCGAAGTCTGGAGGTCATACCTGAAAAAGCAGGTGATGAGAATGGAGAATGAGAGAACACTCTTCTCATAATTATGGAGTTTATAACTCTGTGACCAATTGTAGCTGCATAGGACATTTGCTTTGCACTTACTGTTGGAAAATATTTGGAGTTTTTGAAGCACAACTGGAGAAGCTAATTACAATCTACTGAAACTGTGAATGTATGTAGCAACTCTGCTTGTGAAGGCAATGATATTGTGTAACATGGAAATTACATTATTGGCCAAAATATAATATATATGTAAAAGATTCAGTAATAGCGTGCTGAAAAGTTCATTATAGTGCCATAGGCAGGTGGAACATTTTTTAAATAAGCTGTAACTAGAGGGAAATCAATTGACAGAAATTGACAAGATGCCTTGATTTTCAAATGAATTGGATGCACAGGTCCTTTATTTCTTTGCACAATTTGTTAATTGTGCTACTGAGGTGAATTATTCTTTTGAAAATCAGGTCCAAAAAAGTAGAATACACGTTTCACACTATATGTAATTCAGCCGCTCAGATATTTGGGTTTGAAGTGATATTGATTTTATTGTTGAGCCATAAATTAAAATGAGAATGTAATTAGACAGTGATCACTGACTTAAGTGCACTGTAGGAGAGCCATTATGTAAAAGGAAAATGTGCAATCAATCTGATAGCCTATGTCAGAAGAAGATACATACCTATTTTGCCTAAGATCTTCTGCAAATGTGTGTAGATAATGTGACCAAACTGCAAGCAAAATGTTGTAAATAGTTTTTGTGAAGTGAAGTGCTCATATTAAAAAGAGTTTTATGAGATTGCTCCCAGACAAGTAAAGCTTTTAACTAAATTTTAACTTTTTTATTTTTCAAGTATTTTCTTCCTTACAGAATAGGTGGTATCTCAATAAGCAGGTTTGTCAAAAAAAAAAGAAAAAAAAAAAAAAGAAATTGCTGTTCTGGTTCTGTTTTGGTTTTCTGACAACATTAGGTAAAGGTATTGTAGCTGATATGCCCATTGTAAAATGACTATACCAACCTAGAGTGTTCTCTTACTGTTTCTGATTTAACAATAAAATGGACTATATAATTACAGAAGCTAATAAATTTGAAGAAAAACACGTAAAACCCTACAGAGATCAAAATGCAGTTTTTTTCAGTATGGGGAAAAAGGGGAAGATTGTGATGTCTGTTGAAAAGTGTTGTTTTAATTAGAGGTCTTCCAGACATGCATTGTAAACTGATTTTTTTTTTAACCAATTCAAGATGCTGTTTCTGCATTCAGATTGTAATGAGCATCTACATATATATACCATCCTGTAAAAGTCAATGGAGCTCTGACCAACAACATCGGTATACTTGCACTTAATCTGAATTATTAGGGACTTAAATTTATTTTCTAGTCATTTTAAAATTCAAGGGGGGGGGGGGAGAGATGAAAACAATTTACATAGTAAATGTCACAGCTTGAGCCTGCACTTTTAAATGTCAAACTGCTTGGGTTAGGAGCAGTTTTAGAAGGTGCTAAGCTCTTTCAGTGTCTAGTGACAGATTGTATGCCTCAATATTACAATCTTGCCAGGAGCAAGTTCTATTCTGTGTTGTACAAAATGAAACATTTAACCTGTGGTAAACACCTACCAGCATTGCTTTTTAGACAGTCCTTCTCTATGTTGTCAGCTGGAAGTCTTCTGATTGCACCTGAAGTTGATGGGAAGCAACATGGTGAGCCAGTATGAAATTAGTCTTCCAGGGCCAAATCTATCAGATCTAAATCTGATTTATCTACAGCAAAATAACTGTGTTATGTCAAGATTCAGCTGGTCCATAAATATACAAGGTCAATTTCACTTTATCAGAAAACCCAAAACATAGGCTGTTGGAATTTTACTTCCAACTTTTAGCCATGGTTGAAAGATGTAGACTGTAGGAAGATGTCAGTACAGTTAGCTTTATACTTCAAAGAGGTCTAAAAGCCAGTAAAGCTCCATTTGCAGTCCTGGCCCACCACTGTTTGCATGGTATTTACAGAATGACATAATTTATATTACAAATTAAGCATTTCAGTAGAGTCTCTCTCTCCAGCCAGGTTATCAGAATCGATGGGTTGGGTATTCTTAGCATTTATATATTTCTGTTTAGCACATCACAACCTGGAAAGAAGTGAGGGAACATTGAAAGGATTAAACAGTTTGGTGTTTTTTTTCTTCATTTTAAGGCAAAAAAAAAAAAACAGTGAAAGATGAATATCACATAAGCTAGAGCTGATGGATTTTGTATGTTCAACTCTACAATATATATAACCGCTTGTTCTGATCCTGTTCTATCTTGTTAGAAAGAAAGATAATACTTTTTTGGAGTAATATCCTTACATAGTATCTGCTTTAAAAAAAGAAGAAAAAAGTTAAAATATATGCATTTAGCTAAGTGACCATTTAATTATGTTTCAATTTCAGTGTAGTTCTGATTGCTTAAAATGGAGGTCACTTTTGTCCATTATTCATACTCAGTCCCGATCTGTATGTACTGTAAAGGCTTAAAATGAACTCAAGGCTTAAAATGAACTCAATCAAGCAGTTACTCTGCAAGATGATGTGTAGCTAAATCCTGTAGGGAGTTTACATGTTGCGTGTTAAAAGAATGCAGGATAAACACCTGCAAGCAAAGTATCCCAGTGATGATAATTTCAAACCCAAATTTATTAGCATATTTTTCTCAGTTGTATTTTCTTAAAGCATTCTTTTTGATGCAATTTACTTTTATTATTAGTCCAATTTTTACAGTGTTTATTTTAGACTATATAGAAGAATAAGCACCCAAGATCTGGTGAAATATTCCAAATAAAATAAATCACAGGTTGACTTTACACCTTTTTTTTGCCTTTCTTTTCTTAGATGTGCTGTAATGTAGTTAAACTGTTTATATAGTTCTCAAGTATGAAAAATGGAGCCAAAACACAAGTGACTATTTATCTGACTGCCTTTCTTGCTTTTGTTTGGCTCCAGTAATCAGTGAGTGAGTATGGGTATGTATGGAGACCTAAGTTAACATATAAATCAATTTAAAAGAAAATACTAATTGAGAAAGGAGAAGTTCACATACAGATTAACCATGTAGACACTCAGAGTGAATTCTTTTTTTGAACACAAGAGAAAGGATGAACAGTACCTGTTTGAGAAAGGAGCATCTCGCTAAGCCTCATCTGCATTCTTCTTGCCTCAACTCTCATCGGTTGTGCTACACAGCAGCCATTAGATATTTAATTACAGGGCCTAGGACCATGTCCTCCACCCTCTGAACACACCAGCCAACTACAGAAGACAACTCTGTTCTCCAGGAATTCCCCCAGCAGCACTTACTGAGGGGCACTGCTGAGACTATTGATGCCACCAAAACCGCAAAAGCTTTCAAAACAGAGCTGGGGGCCAAGGTTTACTGGGGGCCAAGCTCTACTGGTGAAGTTGTGGCCCTTCTGCTGTCAGAGGTAGTCTTCTACTCAAGTCAGTAGGATCAGGATTTAAGTGCAGTGTTGCAGAATTTCCCCTTTGTCTCAGGTCTTTTGTTTCTTTACCTTTTCTTCATGTTCTTATGTTGCTGCAGCAAGGAGTAATAGATGAGTGCCCCGCACAATTTCTCAAGCTTGCCCATGCAGGCATGGTGAAAGATGCTGTATGAGTCAAGCCTTTTTTCAGCTACATTGTACAGCACAGGAGTGTTTTATAAGACTCCATGGCTGGTTACTCTGTTCACTTTTTCCTGTTTTGAAGTTGAAGCAGCAGAGAGAGAGATGATTCACAGTTACCATCATGAAAAATGGAACTGAGTTCCAAGATGACTAAAAACTTTAACTCTGGTCTACTAATCAAATGAACTAATCTGAAAGGACCCAGTCCTCCAGTCTTGCAGTGCTTGAGTTTCCCTTCCGTTTGTATGATTTCCTAGTTTTCTACTGTATGAATGTTCTTTTGTAAGTAACGCTGATTTCTTCTTGCTGTATGCATTGTTTGCTGCACAGATTGGGGAAACCCCTGAATGTCCTGTGCATGGTATAACAATCTTCCATTAAGCCTTAACCTACATGGGTTTATGCTTGTGTTAATTGAAGGTTCAAAATAAATATAAAGAGCAATATTTGCAAAAAGGGTGATCATACAGCCATATGCATGGCACAGTATGCACTTGCAATGGCATGTACTTCACTGTGAAATCATTTTACTCCCATATGGCTAACAGTTGGAATGCTGCTGCTGGAAGATGACTAGCCCATGGAATTTTAATACTGTGAGCAAAATTCTGAAACTGGTGAAGTCACCGGGTTGCTTCTTTTGACTGTAATGGGTGTAGGACTTCACCAGGTTTTTTCTTTTTCTGTTCACACCTATTCATTCTGACCAATTAAGTTTCTAAATTGAATGTTTAACAACTTGGTTTAAAAATTAATAGATCTGCACGTATCCTATAATGACCTCCAGTCTTTTGAATTCCTGTAAAGAAAAAAAAAAATCTCCACAGTTCTTACCACCCCGATTCCTTTTGCTCTCAGTATTTTGAAAGCAGCTGTGGGACAGGTCAGTTTGATAATTTTCAAAACTAACCCATGTGACACTTTATTCATTACAACTTGTTTGTTCTCAGTAAGAAAAAGGCAGTAAAACTCTTGAGGTTTTCTGGTTATTTCTGTTTCTGGATACTATTAAACTTCCCTTTCTGACTCATCACCTCTGTTTTCTGGGTGGCTGTGGAAAGACAGAGTAGCAAAAAGCACAGCAGAAAGATTAGAAACAGGACTTGAGTACAAGAGCAACAACGAGCCCTCGCCGGGTTAGGGGAGGAGCATCCATTGTAGTCAACCAAGTTGGAAAGGCAGTTAAGGACTTAAAGGCAGCAGTGGGGAGGAGGAGGAAGATAAGCAGAATGGATGTAAAAAACAATAAAGAATTTTAGCCCAGGAGTAAGCACAGGGTGGCATGGTCCCAGTGCCATCCCATGGGATACCTAATGCTTCCTGGTGGTGCTAGAAATGTTACCAGTACCTTGGGGCAAAAGCATAATGTTTCTTCCCTTGGAAATACTATCTGTTGTGGCAACGAGAACAACGTTGCTGAGAAGAGCGGTCAGGTGTGAATGCTGAACTCTTAATTTAGCTTTCCGTCCCCTGCGCTCTGTGGGTGGGTGGGTGG
>JANZLQ010000078.1:5867614-5880828 GCA_026212715.1 Elanus axillaris | reverse complement strand
TTAAAAATTAGTGTTATTGTACCAAAAAATTTTTAAAAACAAGCCCCCCCCCCCCGCCCCCCGCATTACTGACACTATGAAAGGCTGGACACAGATTTCAAACCTATTCAGAACCACGCAATCACACCAAGTCCCACAAGCCCCGACTATAAACTGGAATGCAGAAACCAGGTTGTGTATCTGAATGAGTTTCCCAGTGGTGTAGTAGAGTATCGATGAAATACCTGACGTCAAGAGATGTCTTTAGCTTAGCAGGGCTGCTGATGGCCGCTAGATAAAGCTGGAGAGCCAGTCTGAGAGGCAGAGGACAACAGCAATGAAAGACACCCGGCCACAGGCCTCCAGGTCTGCTTTCAAATTCCTGATTGTATTTGCCAGCTCATGTGATGACGAAAAAAAAAATATTAAAAAAAATCTTTGAATCTCTTTTTCTTGCTTAGGCCTGCGGTATTTCTGCTGTTTGCCACTGGCTACCTGGAATGCCAAGGTCCTTACCCTTAGCATAGCAAGAAGGCAGCAATCATAGCTTTACTTGTGATGCTCTGACAGCCTCTTCTCAGGGAGCCCAGAAACATGGTTTTGTCACACTCCTTTTTCCCGCTGCTGACAGCTTCCGAACCTGTCGCTTCCATCAGGGTTAGTGCCCTCTCCCCCCCTCGACTGCTGCCGGCCTGGCGGGGCTGCGGCAGGGCTCGAACCGCCCTGTGGAGCAGTTTCGAGAGAGGACGAAAGAGTTGCAGCGATGAAGACCTAGAGCTTTGATGAGCTGCTGCTGAACTGCAGGACCCAGCAACCGCAGCATTACCAGCTGTAGGAAGGACTGTTCTGCAAGATCTGAGACAGAAAGGGGCCGGGGGCTGATAGCAAAAGTACTTCTGAGACAGGAGTGAGAGAACCCTGCAGTATCGGGGAGCAAAGGGTCACAGAGAAAGGCAGTGGAAAAACGAGTGCGTTCAGATGTCCTTCTGAGCCTTTGTTCTCACTGTCAGCTAGGGCTCTCAGTCTACAGTAAGTATCAAATGACTTGTAATAACTTCAGTTAGTCTGGAAGGAAGAGTAATCATTTCTGAATAATCAGTGTAGAAGAGCAAGTGATGTTTCGAAATGTGAACAACAAGATAAAAAATGTTCTTACATTTACATTACAGTGATTCTTCAGGGATATAATAAAAGATACAGAAAGGGATGAGAGCTATCCTGATCATCCAGCTGCAGTTTGATGTGGGATGTTCATACCTTGGACTTACCTGTGGTTTAGGGAGAGACAGACCCTAAATAGAACTTTTATCACATTCTAAGTCTTCCCAGCCAAAATTAACAGCTACATACAGATAAGCAAATATTGTCAAAATTAGACAACAGCTTTGGCCTGGTCATTTCTAGTCGTTTCAGTCTGAGTATGGAGAAAAAAAAAAAATGAATCTTTTTGCAGTAATTGGTCCTGCTACTGTACTTATCCCCTATTTTCTGAACTGTCAAGCCTCATTTCTTCTGTTATGTAGATTGACAGTCCTCTCAACAGTAATTCTCATTATGGTTTGAAGGACACCATGGCCTGGTTTTCTGGGGTAAGCACTGAACGAGGGAAACGTAGCCTGCTATTACTTTGTCCGTGGTGTTCTGTAATGGTACTGGGTTCCTTCTCATATGCTGGCAATTTGCTAGACAGGACGATTGACAGAGCTGTAATTCATCAGCCACAGGCTTGGGTGTAATAGACTGTGGCAAGGTGGCAAGTGTCCCAGTGTAGATGATTCGAGCTGAACAAAATGGGGGGCTTTCAAAGGTCCAGCTGCTGTTTTCATGTATTTTGATGCAGCCACATGGAATAATAATTCATTCAGGATTACCAAGGGAGAGGAGTGGTTGCTGAAGAGAGAGGAGGAACTTCCACTAAACTGTCTGCTGGAAGGCAGGGTTTTCTCTGTGCTTGTCAGTTCTCCTCTGAAATAATATCCTTCATAGAATTCTATTAATTTATTACCAAATTGATATGAAAAAGATTGTGTTTCCACCAAGCCTTTTATCCTTTAATTAGATTTTTCTGTTATTGATGCTCTCATAATAAAGGTTATATTTGAATGGAATTTATACAGCTTACGTGACATTTAAAACTGCACAGAAACACTGTGAAGTCATTGCATGCAAAAGTGCTATTAACTGCATGTCAGCATCCAATAAACTCTCTGCACTTTTAATCCTTTTTTAAGATCTTGAAGCTTATCTGATGTTGTGACATTTTATGGCATTTAAATGTCTCAGCAGTGGGACTTTGTTCTCCTCATGCAGACAGCTCTTCTAAGACTGAAAGAGCTCTAACATTGCAGAAGAAGCAGGGAAGATGACAAAATGGGCTGGATTGCCAACTATTTCTCAAGTATTTTGTTGTAGCCAGCTGAACTGCAAACACAAGCTGAAAGCTCAGACTTTTCCAGTGGTTTGTAGCATGCTGAGGCGATCTGGAGTTGGAAGGATGCTTGCACCAAAAACCAAGTTAAATTCAAATTCAGCTGGAAGATCTAAAGGGAAGAAGTACGAAATGCTGACCTGGTACCGTAAAGATATATTACCACATACTGGATGATCCATTGTGAAACTGTTCTCAAAAGCTTCAAACTGCCAACCGGTTTCAGATGCAACATGAGGGGTTTGTAAAATGAAACCTGACACAAGTGAAAATAGTTTAGATGACTGAGAAAAGGTGTGTGCTTATTGCATTAACTGTTTCCCCTGCAGTGCTTCAAATCCTAATGTCACAGCAGTGGGCAAGCAGCCCAAGCCCACCCCCCCAGCGCAGCAGCTGCCCCGCGTGTGACACGAACGCGGAGCGAGCAAGCGGCGAGCAGGGCAGGAGGGTGGTCGGGTCTTTCCTGTCTGGTAAGGCAGCAAGGGGATCAGGCGCTTTGCAAGTTGTTACTCTCTCGCATACTGCACATTAGGTATGAATGCACTCCCCACCAACGCAACAGTTTTTGGCTTCATGCTGTCAGCAGCTGACACATACGTGTAGCCTCAGTGTCTTCCACTGGGCTGTTTGTGATCTCGGGTAAGTGTGTGACCAACCACGACTTCATTCACCCTCCACCGCAGGTTGACCATGCAGACAGACAGACCGGACTCGGCAACTGAGGAACTGATAATAGAGAGTACGATAAATCTAAAAGAGTGGCAGCAGTGGTTGTCTTTATTGCTTGTGTGCTTGCCTTGGGCTTGCTCTGCCAATGGGGGATGCTGACGCACAGCACTGACGAAGGAAGAGGACGCTGAGTCTTGCTGGAGTATTAGACAGAGAGGGCTGCCCTAACAGAAGGAGCTTCTAATATATAAATCTGTGCAAGGACATAACAGCATCATCCAGGTATGAGCAGACCTTGTGCATGGATCTTGCACCTATCAGGTGCATCAGAGGCATTCTGAGGTGAAATCCAGTACGAGCTCTTCCTAGTTTCAGCGTATTAGTCAGCTCGTTGCAGAACTAGCTGTCTCCAGAGACCCATATCAAACACTCACACTGGAGGTGGCTTTACTGCTCATTCTTTTACTGAGACAGAAAAACTCTCTGAAATCAAATGGCTTTGTCTCACAAAGAGAGGCCAAGACCCTTCTAAGAAATACAGTTTCATCTTTTTCCAAGTAGCATGAAGTTTGTCTTGCCAAGTTTTAAGGGAGACAAATCCAGTTTGTACAGAGGGAATCTCCATCCTTCTGCCAGTCAGAAGATGTGCACACCTTTGGGAGAGCTGAGCTCAGCCTCCAAATTGCTTCCCTGAGGAAACAAATTGCAAGTAGAGGAAGAGTTGTTTGGTGCCCTGTAATCCAGAAGAGAAATGAGATCTTAGGGGTGTTTGGAGACCAAGCTGTGGCTGGCCTGGCCTGGAGCATTTTGAGAGAGAAATATGTTTTGTAGACTTCAAACCATACTGTGTTCTTGAGCCCAGCTGAACATAGGACTTTATCTGAGTATAGGTGTGCTGGTGTCCTGGGATCTGGCAGGAGGGCTCTGTATGGTTTATGTGGAACATGTTACTCGGGGTACACCACAATCTATTTCTGGCTACCCTGTGGCCGAGCTATGGATTTTCTCTCTGAGGATACCTCAACAAAACTAAACTACTGACACTTTCACTGGGAGATCTCATGTGGTATTTAGAAAGGGCGCAGCTCCAGGGAGGCAAAAGCTGGGCCAGGAGGAGGTCATCACTGCTGCTAGGAATGGCTATAGGTAGACCAAAATTCTCAAAATAGAGGTGCACCACCAAAATTCAAGGTTTGTTGGGCTACGCTTCTGGAACACCATCTTTGAAAATGTCAGTCATGATGCGAATAACCATCAGATGTCTTCCCTGTGGTACTTTACTGATGTAAAACATCCTGACTTTAGTCACTGGCAGCTATTTATATTCCAATTTCTCCACACATTTTGTGTAAATACTAGTCTGTGATCCAGGCTGAGGTTGTTTCTAACTTCATCTCAGTAGGTTTGCCTGCCCCTATTTATAACACTCTTGCCACCTTTCCTGAAAGTTGCCATGCAGCTAAATTTGTGATCTCACCAGCCACTGTTTATTGTCTACCTCTGCAGAAAATGAAAGGAAACATCACAGCTCCCACTCCTCAGCATGAGGGATGCCACTGTGCAGGCTTAAGTTGGTCTCAGATCCACTTTACTGAAAATTTCTGGTAAACACCCTTTCAACGCATGAGAAAAAGAGGTATTCAGAAATCTAGGTGGAAACACTTCTGATAATTTACTCTGCCTAACATCAGTGATAAACACCAGTTCACCTAGTGTCTCCTGCCTAGATCCTTCACAGCAGGTCTTTAAATCCACATCCTTTCCTTTCTAAGAGCTACAAAATGATGAAAATTAAAAATTAAACACTTTTGGTAGGTTATGTTTTTCAAAGGCTAATTTTTCTCATGGTAAAACTTGCACTTTGTTTCTAGTTTGAGTTTGTCTGCCTTGAGCTTTCACTCATTCACCAGATAATAGATCCCACTACAATCAGAAATCTTTCTTGTAGCCTAATCATGCTGAAACATAAATTATATTATGCATCAGATTGAAGTGCATTGTCAAGACCTCAAGTCATTCTTTTGCCTTTCTTGTTAATCCTTTTTGATCTCACAGCATAAATTCTGATGTTGACACTATGAAAACATATATAACATTTCAGAAATGACTGAAACATGATCCCTGCTAGTGATACATCACATGGGCTCTCACATGTTTCTTCTTTCATAAATGTGTTTAATGCTGTTGTGTAGTCAAGTGATGCAAATCCATCTGTACAAATGACTTCACCTCACTTTTATTTACACTTCTGTAATATATGTCCTCTGTAAATTGTATCCTTAATTACATTTTTTTTTCAGATCAGTATAAAGCAACTGTCAGGCACTACACAGCACTTCACTGGAAAGGCTTCTTCAGGATACATCTTCTGATTCAAAGTTAATTACATATTAATATCATTAAACTAATTTTAAGCAGTTTAAATTATTTTAAAATGAAGATATCAGGCATGACATGGAATATCAGTACAAAATTGTCAAGTCATAGTCTCATCAAATAAGAAGTTAGGCTTACTTGACATTTTGCTTAGTAAATTCATTTTTATTGAAATTTTTGAAGTTATCACCCACCCCCTCCCACCCCCTCCACTCCCTGAGTTTTGACTAGTGTAAATAATGTATTATGTTTTCTTTTCCAGGACTGCACAAATCATGCAGTCTCTGTCTTTACTCCTTTAGAATACTACCAGTCTTCTGGCTTTTCTGTCCTGGGAACTTAACCACGCTTAATTAGGAACAAAGTCAAAGGTTCAGAAAGATTCTGAACAATTATTTTAATATTCCTACATGAAAAGAGGGATCCAGATCCATCCTTTTTACTTAAGGGTACCACTAATTTAGCTGTAAACATTTGGTTGAAGTAACATTCTACAACCTGAAACATCTGATAGACACAGGAACAGCAGATGTCATCTTTATGTGAAACAGGGGTTTATGCTCAATAAACAAAGCACAGACCAGGGCTTGGGTTTTGTTGCTGAAAGTCATGTGAGTGTCGATGCTCCCCAGCAGGAAATATGAAACATAACATTGACTCACTTCGGTGTCTACTGCAAACCCACAAAACATCATTCTTTGAGTCTCACAAGTCTCAGGCTTGGCAAAGACTTATGTTTGTGCTCTTTTTTTTTTTTTTTGAAGTATGAGTTGTTCTAAAGAAATTGGTAAAGCCTGTGCTTGCACAGTACTAGGATGCTGAGAAACCTGACATAGCCACCTCAGTGACCCGGCAGCACCTTTACAGCACCTCTCTACTTAGTTTAAGGATAGATTCATTGTACTGAAACACTCCCCTTTAGAAGGACAACAACAAGCAATCCTAAATTGTATTCATTGCAATTATCCATCCAAAAAAAAAAAAAGTTTTTGAGATCATTTTTCAGATTTTGGAACAGACATGAAAGTAAATTTTCAACTATCAAAACACAGCAGTTACCAGTTATTATTCAATGAGTGACAGGTCTCATTCAGGCTTACTTGCACTCTTTTTTTTTTTTTTTTTTTTTTTTAACCTTCCTTTCTGGCACTGAAACATATAGCCAGACTCTTCATGAAAACTCTATTTTGCTAATTAATCTAATTAAGTGCTGTATGTAATTTTGCAGAGTAGAGCAAACTATTCAAGATTGTCATCATTAGGTTAAAGAGCTGACAATTGATAGGGATAATTTTTTCTTAACAGGCTGTAACCTTTCTGCAAGCAACCCCCTCCCCCAGGGGAGTTCTTCAATTAAATCAATAATGCTTCTGGAGAGAAAGAAGAACTTTTGCTTTTTAAGAATCATGTAAACAGATCTTCAGCAGCTTCTCATTGCTTTGCTTGAGAAGAAAAGCAGCAGCTGGTTATTAATACCTGCTGTGCTCAGCTTTGACAAGCTTACATTTAAGAATAGCAACTACTGTCTGGCTATAGTGCAGGCTGAGGAGTAAGGAGTTTTTTTGAAGGTGTCAGGTGGGGTCTGGAGAAACCTTGGCAAAATAATACAGTATCTGTTCTGGGCAAATGACAGGAATTGGAGTGGTTCCTAGGCAGGCTGGGGAAATGAGATTTAACCTGATGGCGTATGCATTATTGTTTGGATACAAGGAAACCTGACAAGAAGATAAATGTAACCGGAGGAAAAGGTGGGGGAAGCTCATCATGATGACTTTTACCGGCCTTAAAGCTTTAATAAGCAGGACCTGGAGGGATATTTTTGGCTTTTTTAACGCCATTCCCAAAGGCCACCATTTTGCCTGCAGACGACTCGGTGGGCTTTGGAGGACTGAGTGTGCCTACGTCCCTGCCGGAGGGAGCCCTCAGTCCTCGGCGGTGACCAGACACTGATGTCCCTGGTCTAAGCGAGCTCAGGGTGAGCTCGGTGGGACTGTGCCCACCCTGGGCACCCTCTGCCTGCCGAGCAGCCAAGCGCAGGAGGGTCCTCCCTGTGGCTCTGGGGTCTCTGCAAAGGGAGGCTTCTGCAGCAGCCGGTGGGAGATGTTCCAGTGCTTAGTTTTGCTTCAGATGCCTGGGTACCTCCTCTGAAAAAAGGGTGCGTGGCACCTCACTGTGGCTGGGTCTCACTTCTTTTCCTTGGCTCAGCTCCTTCCCTCCACCGGCTCACGGTGTTTGGAGGACGCGGCCACAGAGATGTCTCTGTCTCCCTTCCCACGCGGCCTAACCCTGTGGGTAAAAAGCTCGTCTTTGTTAGCTCCTGGTTGTTTTGTGTGAAGTATCTCCTTGTTTGTAGTAAAAGTGGCTACTTTTTTCTTTTATTTCTCAGCTCTGATCCTTTAACCACGGCAGTTGACAGGCTGGCAGGCGCTGGAGCAATGTCTGCCTTCGTGGATGGGTGCCAGCTCTGTTGCACAAGGATCTGGCCAGTTTGGGGAAGCACATGGGAAACAAAACTTGCATGAATCAACGCATAACAATAAAGCCCAGGCTTCAACAAGAAGCAAGCCTGAAATACCTCAGCAGCTTTTGGCTTTGGTGCATTTTAAGCTTTCGTATGATGTTACGTATCACCCTCAGCTTGTTTGAGGCAATTAGTCTATCTCTGCTTAACACTGTTCATTAAAAACTCCGGCAATATGATGTGTGGTGCACCTTTCTCAACAAAATGTCTACTAGCACAGGCTGCCAGTACTGATAAAGGAAGGTTAAATAAGAGTCCAGGTCAGTACCAAACTGGTGGTCAGGGATTCTATTGGGCAGGTAATATTTGGACAAAACGAATTTAGAGAATTTTCAATACAAATTCAGAGTTTTTTCCATTTGAATTCTCCTGCCTGGATCCATTGAACTAATTTCTAGCAGGTACCTTGACTCAAGTTTGGTTTTTTTTTTTTTTTTTTTGTTGCTCTGGCTACAGCCTTTAACACTGCAATAGGTAATATACAGCCACAATTCCAGACCATCATTTCTTGTTAATATCTTAAATAGGAACTTGCCGCTGCTATGGACACTAAATATATTCCATTCCCTGTATCGTACAATTACAGAGTTTTTTACTTCATTGAGTTTCTGTCCTTGGCTCTTAGAGCTAGAAAGTTACTTTGTGCAATGAAGGAAGAGGATTACAGTTTTTATTAAAATGAGAAACCAGCTTTATAAGGATTTTGAAAGTTTTACTCGAGACTTTGCTTCCACCATCTTTGCAGTATTCAGTCAAAGTTCTTCTATAGATGCACACAGCAGGACACTCATAGAGAGAGTGTCCCAGCTGAGCTGATTGTGCCATCAGGAGAGGCAGTTGCACAATGCTACTTCTATGCTATGGCCACAGCTGAGAGCTTTCTGTTTGCATCAAAAGCAAAGTCTGCTTCTAAAAGTTAGGGAAAAAAAACCCACTTATTTTTCTGTTGCTGTTGTGTGTTTAGTGTGGTTTTAGTGCCACAAGAACTATTGACAGGACACAGAAGTGATGTTGCAAGAGGCTCTTCACGTAGCAAACGTGGTATCATTAGTCAAAAGAATTAGACAGAAGCCTAAGGTCTTCGGGACTGAAAAATGGGACTGCAAGTTGTGCACTGGACATTATTTCTCCTATGGTACATTTACACTAGCTATAACTGTAACTATTCTCAGCATTACTTTCTTCTGAGGGATTGAATAATGTGCTAATCAGAGCACAAGCACTGGTGCAAGGCTATTTATGTAGCTACTTGTCTATGTACCAAAGGAAAGGCTCTGCTTTGATCTTAGCCAGTGAGAGCAGAGCAGTGCATGCACAAGACCTGAGCTCTCCTCCTGACATTGTCATCCAGCACGTCAAAAATTACACGTGACAAATCAGCTTCCTAAGCTCTGTACCTCAAAAATGAAACAGATGGGCTGTATCAGCTTCCTCCCACTGTTAAATGAGGATGAAGCACATATTGATGAAAACTCCCCCTGGCAGATTGCTTTGAGGCCTACAGGTTCCAAGAAACACAAAGGGTTAACCTTACAAAAGGGTGACTTTTTTCCATGTTCTGGTTTTAGAGCAAAGGGACATTTATTTTTAATAATTTTCCATTTGGATTTTGTCTTAGTTTAGGTTTTGAGGGTGGATCTAAATTAATACAAGCACACAGGCAATTTTGCCTTTAGGAGGAGGCAGCACATAAATGGCAGCACACACTGGGAAATTCTGCTGTTGTATTGGTGTTTGTTATAAAAGCAAAAAAACCCCATGCCTCTGTTAATCCTCTATGTGATTTAAGGGAAATTAGATGTACATTAATTTAAAACCCCCGGTTCTATGTGTATATAATTTTTGTAAGAAAATAACACTTGATACACAGTCAGCAACCAATTTAAGTCAAAATTAAGCTAGAGATCATAGATCTCTTATACTGTGATCTTCAAGTGGACAAAGCAGCAGTGGAGGTTTATACATTCATGTATCTTGCTTAACACTGTTTACTTCCTCTAATGACTTCAGTTCACTCAATCAATTTTCCTCAAGCACGGCTTATGGCTGGAGGGTATTTTGGACTTACTCAGGCATCTTGGAATACTTTACAAATAAAAGAGAGGCAACTGACTGTAAAGCATATGATATTACCAATGGTGTTATTAACATTTTCTTAGCAGAAACGATAGAGGAGAGAAAAGTCCACTCCCTCTTTGGGGAATGAGAGCTATGTCTCTAAGGGTTCTAAGAAGGAAAGTGAGCTCAGAAATAATTGCCCTGGATCCTTATTACATTGATATTGTTTCACAGGACAGGAATATGTTTTGGTAAAGTTACTGTAAGACCAGTATGAGCCTTCTCTATATTCCCTTGAAATCATGCAGGGATTAGATGTATGTTGTTTGTCATCACATTGTGCAAAAGGTGTTGTGCTAAGGGTGACCCAAAGAGGCTGCTTGCAGGGGGGAACAGGAGTGATCCCTCACTGTGCTGATAATCTGGGACATGGGATGACTGTATTCAGCACTGAACTGGCAAAGCAAAGTAAGGAAAACAAAAAAGGCGAATGCAGTATATGAAAGAAAAAGAGGGAACTTAAAGCAAGAACTAAGAGATTGCTGGAATCTTGTCTGTTTTTAAAAATAAAAACTTAGTCAGACTAAGGGGAAAGAGTATATTTAGAGCCAGCAAAACAACCTGGCTTTCCTGGCTCTATACATACACTATTTTGCCAGGCCTCAGCTAAAACCTCCCAGTTTTTCCCCTCAGAAACAAACAACCCTGTTTGCTCCCAAAACTCAAAGAAAGCTTAATTCGCTTTAAGCTGCTAAAAAAAACTTCCTGCGTCTTGGGTTAGCATTGTGTGCCAGGCTTCAGCGTGCTGAGAAATGAAAAAGTGCTTTGTAATGGAAAAGCCAGTTCATTCCTCGCTATGTGGTGCCACGGTAATAAAAAAGAAAGTTGCAAACCTTCCCCTCTTAAAGAGGCCAGAAGGAACAGGGGATTAATTTAAAGAGTTCAGACTCAAGATCACTGTGATCAAAACTGTAGTCTCCAGCCATTTCCAGCCTCAGAGAACACTGGTTTTCTTGGATATTTGGTAATTCAGTGAACTGCATGATAGAAAGAGAAAGCTGCATAAAGCTACTCACTGTTATAGAGTGGGAGGTTAATGAAGTTCATTTAACGGACCAGTGGTGCAAACCTGTTATCAGATGGCTTGTGCAGATCCCAGATGGCTTAAGTAGAGCTGGGAGCTTAAACAGGTACCTTGCATTTTGTCATTAGATTAATAAAGCATCAAGATACAGCTCTTCTGTAGCAGGATGATTTTCCATAACTATGTGCTTTAACTGAGAAGGAACACATTGCATACCTCTAAGCCACATTTTTTTGGTCAGCTAATTGAATAATTTTTGTCATAGCAGAAGAGCATTGGAAAACCTTAGACCTTGTCCTCAACTGCTGCACCACTTTGTGGATGAAGCAGGCATCATGCTAAGCATGAAGAGCTTCCTCCTCCCCTGCCAAAAGTGGAGCCACATTTGGCTGCTACAAGAGGAAACCAAGCATCACCCCACTGCACCACTGGCTGTGATATCTGCAGAGCAAAAAAAGCAGCCAGGCTGGAGGGGACAAGATACTCCACTCTGGCTAGGCAGTACGAAAAATGCAGAGCTAGCTCGATTTTCAGAAGCCTCTTACTTTGAGTCTGTGACTAAATCTGTAAGACTCATGTATCACTAATTTCCTGCCAGTTCAGTCTCTGCACCACCTAACCCTTGTAGCATCAGTCTTTATACTTGAATACACCTGATGTATTTATATTTTTGTTTGTTTGTAAAATGATTACTACTAGTGAGGTCTTTGTAGTACAGTTTATTCTGCTGTTGGCCAGTTGGTTACCCCATGCAGACAGCTTCTTGACGGCAACCCTTCTTGACAATCTTGGATCCCTTCGTCACAGTAGATTTGCAGTGTGTTACTTGTTACCAGTTGCCCTTTTGCGTATGGCTTTCACTGTCCTCTTCTGCAGACCCCTAAGGAGTGTTTTTATAATGCAGTTCTCCCCTGAGCTGGAAGGAAGGAAATCAAATGTTTTGTTGCCCTTCCAGGAACAAAATGCAAGGCAAGGTCTTGTAAGAGCAGGTCCAATTCCAGGTTCAGGCATGTGCTTGCTGTGAGACTATGAAAAGTTGCATAGGGTATATCTATAAATCTATATATATCCTCTTCATACCCAAGGACTATGTTTACCATAAACACCTACAAAGCCCTGTTGACTCCACATTTGTCACCCAGACCTAAATGCTTTGCGGATGACGCCAAGTTGGGAGGCAGGGTTGATCTGCTCAAGGGTAGGAAGGATCGGCAGAGAGATCTGGACAGGCTGGATCGATGGGCCAAGGCCAGTTGTATGAGGTTCAACAAGGCCGAGTGCCGGGTCCTGCACTTGGATTCCAACAACCCCATGCAGTGCTACAGGCTTGGGGAAGAGCAGCTGGGAAGCTGCCCTGTGGAAAAGAACCTGGGGATGTTGGTTGACAGCAGCCAAATATGAGCCAGCAGTGTGCCCAGGTGGCAAAGAAGGTGTGGTAGGTTGACCCTGGCTGGACGCCAGGTGCCCACCAAAGCCACTTTCACTCCCCTCCTCAGCTGGACAGGGGCAGAAAATATAACAACAGGCTCGTGGGTCAATATAAGGACAGTTTAATAAAGTGAAAGCAAAGGTTGCGCATGAAAGCAAAGAGAAACAAATGATGTTATTCTCTGCTTCCCATCAGCAGGCAATGTCTGGCCACTTCCTGGGAAGCAGGGCTTCAGCATGCGTAGTGGTTGCTCCAGAAGATGGAAATGTCCCCCCTTCCATTTCCCTTTACTTAGCTTTTATATCTGAGCTGATGTCACATGGTATGGAATATCTGTTTGGATAGCTCAGGTCAGCTGTCCTGGTTACGTCCCCTCCCAAGATCTTACCCAGCCCCAGCCTCCTGTTGAGGGGGGCAAAAATGTTGGGGACACAGCCTTGATGCTGTGCCACACAGCCTTGATGCTGTGCCAGCACTGCTCAGCAGTAGCCAAAACTGATGTGTTATCAACACCCTTCTAGCTACCAATGCAGAGCACAGCACTATGATGGCTGCTATGGGGAGAATTAACTCCATCTCAGCCAGACCCAATACAGAAGGCCAACGGCATCCTGGCCTGTATCAGAAATAGTGTGGCCAGCAGGAGCAGGGAGGTGATTGTTCCCCTGTA
>JANZLQ010000078.1:5832736-5851481 GCA_026212715.1 Elanus axillaris | reverse complement strand
CTGCAGGGGGACAACCTGCCTCACCATGGTCTTCCCCACGGGCTGCAGGGGAATCTCTGCTCCAGTGCCTGGAGCATCTCCTCCCCCTCCTTCTGCACTGACCTTGGTGTCTGCGGAGTTGTTTCTCTTACACGATCTCACTCTCCAGCTGCCGTTTCTCTCTGTCCCACAACTTTTTTTCCTTCTTAAAAATGTTATCACAGAGGTGTTATCAGTATCACTGATGGGCGTGGCCTTGGCCAGTGGCGGGTCTGTCTTGGAGCCGGCTGGCATTGGCTCTGTTGGACACAGGGAAGCTTCTAGCAGCTTCTGACAGAAGCCACCCCTGTAACCCCCCTGCTACCAAATCCTCGCCACGCAAACCCAATACAGTGTCCTTACATCAGAAGGACACACTTGCCATCAGCAGAGATGAAGAGGTGCTAGCACAGAGATATTTTGATTGAGCAGGAGGGAAGAGGAGGCTCTCCCCAGCACCGAGGTTATGTGAGTCACCAGTGCAGCAACGTAGCTGATACGCAAATTGCTCTTAATAAACTTAATCCTGGGTCAATCTTTCTAAAACTCTCAAATTTTAATGGATCCTGTTATCCAAAATAAATAAAAATATTCCCCTCTGTGGCTGTTGTGGGGAATTGTTTCTGGAGAGCATTTGCATTACCTTGACTTGTTGCATGCACTGCCACCCCTAGCTCAGCAATGAATGATTGATGCACATGGTTGTCTAGGACAGCAGAAGTTGGATACAAAAAAACATACCTTGATCTGAATAAGCCTCTGTGACCGCGGGAGTCAGTAGAAGTGTGCTGGTCTGCACCAGGACAAATCTGATCCAAGCAGGCTGGGTCTGTGTGGAACAGACAGGTCTGTGCTGCAGGCTCTGAAAATGGGGATTTCCCTCTCCCCACAGTGGTTCCACGTGTGGTAAGGTTAGAGAGGAGCGTGACCTGCGCACTGCTAAAAAACTTGGGTTAAACTAATGTTCTTTCACGAAAATATGGTCAATGCCAATCACACAGCTAATGGTTTTGATATTAGTGAAGCATCTGTTGCCAGATGGCCGATTGTGTACGAAGGACAACCAACAGAGAGACCTCAGTGTATGAGCTGTCCTGGCCACACTGCTCACCAGCTCTCCTAGAGGAGTGAGGTTTTCTGGCCAGAAACCTTCTGCACCCAGCAGCCAGCACCATAAAATGGCAGTCTCGCCTGTGAGCGCGTAAGCTGCAAAGCCCCACTCTCAATCTTAAGTATCTCTCAATTTCAAACTTGCCTGGCTCTGTTCCCAAGGAGCATCCCACAGCACAGGCCCACCCTCCTGCTGTAGAATTTTATTTCTTACTAAAGATAAGCTCCCCTTCATCCAAATCAGTGATTTGATAAAGGAATTTTAAAATGTCACGAATTGAAATATATTGATGAATTTGAATTGTTTTGTATATATCTCACTTTTTCACTGTCCATAAAGGATTACTTAAAATTTCCAAATGAAATAATTTTGAACCAGAAGGTGACTTTCTCTTAAAGAATATCAAAACAATGTACTTGAAACTTTTAAGGTTTCTTTCTGAAGGAAGGGGGTGGTATTTCACTATTTGTTGAATTCACCTGTTGCCTACCTGATGTTTCTATTTGGTCTTAATGAGCATTTTGCAGTAGAAATTGGAGTTTGTATTTTTATCACCAGTCCCCAACACCTGTATTTATCTTGATCATTTCAGCATCTGCAGCGTGCACTGATGACAAAGGCTTACAAAATGACAGGATTTGGGGATGCTTCTCTGTACTTATGAGATCTCTGTTGTGCATTTTACAAACTTGCTGGAAGTTAAGACTCACGTGTTCTGATTTTGATGTCAAAGGATACGGTTATTCTCAAATAATGGTACATAGCTCTATCATGCAGATTGTTCCTATGAATGCTTACCCTTCACAAAAAGCCAGACCCCTTTACAGCCCATGATTCTTGTTATGCTTGTGGCTTTGCAAGGTCAGAGAACCAATTAATGTTTTCTGGCAAGGTGTGACTCGCAAACTTGGGTCTGGCTGTGATTTGCATTGTACCCTCACATCCTTTGTTGCGGTTCTGCCCAGATGATATGCAACTGGACCTCTCATAAATCCTGACCTGGGGAAGGCGGTGGTGGAGGGATGAGAAGGTTCTGCAGGTTGTGCACATGCCGGGGTGCAGACAGGAAGACAGAGGATGATGATGAGGGAAAATAAACTCTTGCTATACCTTAGAGAAGTACCACAAAAAGGTATTTACAGAGAGCCCAAAAGTTTAGAAAACAACAGGAATTTTTTTAAGCAAAAGCACATACTGATTTTCTTTCTTCAAAAATATTCTGAAGAAGCCATATTCATCATATAACTTTCTCCAGCAAGGCCAGATGTACCTTAATAAGCACTGGCCAAACAGTCCTGTGCTCATGTAGTTGAAGAATTGTAGACGTTTTGCCTCTCCAGGATGTCTTTCTTAATAGACATTGGTTTTCTACTCTGTGCAAACTACCAAACATACTAATCCCATCAAGTAAAAAAACCAACACTGAGATGACAAGAATTTTGAAGTTGCTATTTCTCTCTCTCTTTTGTTTACTTCAAAATCCCTGATACATGGGGGCAGAGGAGGAGAGAAGTTGTTGAGGTCTCTCTGTGGACTTACACCAATAATAACTTGTCTTAAAAATAAAATTTAACTTCACATACAGCAAAACCGCCAAAATATGAAAAAAGGAGATTTTTCTTTCTTCTTCATAAGACACTCTACAATGTAAAATTTGCATCATACAAAAAGGAAACACTGAGGAAAGCACATTGCAGCAACTACAATGCCAGCATTGTTAATGATGCTTGGCAATTGCTTTCCCATTTTTATTTATGCTGAAGCTTAAAGATCCATGGAAGGCAGCAAACACTAATATTCATCTTTTGGTCCTCCACCTTTCTAGCAAGACTGCAGCCCGTGGCCCTTGCACAAGGATGAGCCCTCCTGTGCCCTGCAAAAGAGGGGCACACACCAGTGTGACGTGGCCTCAGGTGTCCCTCGTTTCCTCCACACGTAGCCATGGGACTCCTTCCCCCGTGCCCAGGAGCACCCAGCCCCGAATACAGCCATGGTCCCTCCTGAGGAACAGGAGACAAGTTCTGGTACCATGCTAGATTGGTGTCCTGGGCCTGAGGCTATTGTCCCTCTCCATGGTCTCACCAGGGGGTATTTAATTTTTTTTTTTTTTAAAGACAATAACATAGCTTGCTAAGTGTTTTGTTTGCCCAGTTGTGGTCCAGTGTGTTTACCAAGATGTTCTGTTTGTTAGAAATGAAAAATATACACTATTCCCATTTATAGCTTTGTAAAGTTGATGCTTAACTCAAGATCCACTTTCTCAGTATGGGAAAAGTTTTGGAGAAATCAATGTTTTGTTTCAGCACTTTTAAGACAAAAGATATCAGAACTCTACCTTATAACCAGTTTAAATACTCATAGGCTGTTTTACAAGGAAAAGAACCAACAATCCTCAACAAAGATCCTTTACCAGGAGAAAGAGGAGGGAGGAAAGAAAAAGCAAAGCATTTTTGAGCCAAGCCAATATTTTTCTTCTATTTTTTCCCTGGTTGTAAGAATTACAAAGAAAGTGTGGAGAGAGAAAATATTAGGCAATAAAACTTACAATAAAGCTTACCACAGGGAAATTATGAGGACTGAATATGGATACCACCTGCTGTAAAAGTATTGTGAGATTTTCCTAAGATTTCAGATTTTAGACGAGAACAAGGAGCACACTGGTTGGGCTGGTGGCCAGGCTGCAGGCATAGGGTACTGGAGTCCTCAGATGATGAACAGCTAACTTTGATCACAGTGACTGAGAATTCATTTATTCAAGAAGATTAAACAGCTGAAGTTTTTATGGGTTATGTCCGGTATCACAAAACTGCCAGATGGGCTTGACTGTGGGAAATGAGAACAAAAGGAGTTTGGAAAGAGGGTCTGCTGGGGAGTTCCCCCATCACAACTTCTTCACAACTTAGTAAACATGTGCAATTCATTGCTCATATGCTGGAATTAATTTTCTCCAGATTTTGAAAGTTATTGTCTGAAGCCCAGTTCTGAAATACAAGAAGTTCATTGTGGTCCCAAACTCCTACCTTTAGGTGCCTTTACAAGTCACACTGTAGTATCACCTGGAGGCTGGAGTTTCATCACTGCATGTGCAATGCACATGTGATACCAAAAGACTTGCAGGCCTTATAATCAAAGATCAATAAGAAACGACACATGTGGATAAAGCACTGCTAGGGACCACAAGGCAGTAGTAACAAGTAAGGAAGGCAGTAACTGGAGAAAGTAACATTCAGTGTGCTCACACCAAAACCTACCCTAATACTGTTCAACGCCTGGGCTGCTGGCAGAGAGGGTATTACATTGACTATGGGTGCAAATACCACAGCAATCCAGACAGCAGTGTCAGTGGTAAATGGAAATCTGTATGGTGGAACAAGCAAGAAAGTAATCAGATTCTAGTAAGAAAATATAACTTTTCTAGACTGGGTGAAAATTTCATGAGACTTGATAATCTTTGCAAGCCTAATTAAGCTTTGTGTGTATTTAAACATTATTTTTTTTTAACATTCTGATGTATTTTAATCCTTGTAGCTTTAGAAATGTTTTTAAGAACAGGCTCACATTCATATATATTTTCTGCCACGTGTTCCAGACTGTTGCAAGCCCCCTCTATTTATGGATAAAAATGATGCATGTTCCCAAGTATTGCACAGAGGTATATATTTTCCAGCAACCTATATGACACCTCTGACAATCTGCTTTTTAATATGTTTGCTTGATATTTTCTCTTATTTTAAAGGGGAATTTAATGCTGATCTGAAAATGCTACTATGTTCCCCATCCTGTGGATTCAATTAACACAGCAGGTGGAAATCAAGATATTGTGACAAGTATTCTTCCATCTCAAAACTATGTAGCAATTTATATTCCAAAAAGTCTTAAATACTGACATGATAATTTATAGCATCTTTGAACACTTCTTTGTACTAGTTAAAAATTCAGACAAACCTAACCTCGCCACAGTCCCTGAAGCTCACAGTGAAAGGCAAAGCTGTGAAAACTTTCTCAGCTCAAAGCTCTGTGACTGCACGTGATGACTTAAGCAGCAGAGTTCCCATCAGGTCTCTGGAAATGCTTACAGGGTGTTTCATGTTGTCACCATGGAAGACAGTGAAAGTGTTAAATTGTTGGGATTTGAAGGATCAAATTCTTACCATTCACAGAAAATGGAACTGCAGTGTCTTCCCTTTGCAGCTGATATATTTTAATGCTTCCTGCACCTCAGCATCAGCTAGGCTTTTGCAAGTTAAAGACAAAAATGGGGTTGCATGAACCTACCTGGCGTGGTCAAACAAGGTACACAAGTGCTACCTGAAGCACATTTTAGAAAATACTTCTTATACTTCATATATGTGTGGAGACAAATATAGCTTTTTCTATTTGGAAACATTGTTGTCCTGTTTCTGGTGTGGGATTTTTTTGGTTTTAATTTATTTATTTAAGCTACTGCTCTTCAGTTGCACTTATTTCAGCAGTCTGGGACCAAATTTCTCTGATACAATTCTACTGCTATCAGCTGAGTTATTATTGGATTACATGTAGCTCACTGAAAGAGCAAAACCTGGTGAAATAATGAGTATATTATTATTATTATCCTAATTTTGACAGCATTTGTGATCATGGCAAACTACGCTATAAGCTCTGTACAAACTCAGAGAAAAAGAGGATTCTTGCTGTAAAGAACCTGTAGTTTAAGAGAGTCTCATGCTACATCCCTTCCAGCACATCGTCTGTTTCTAGGGTTACACACTTTGCCTCTTGCAGGTTCCTCCCACATAACTAAAACCTCCCTCACCATTTTAGCGGTTAAATATATTGCAAGCAGCAGGCAAACAAGTTGCCTGTGTGCACATTTCAAGTTGCTGTTTCTCTCATGACCTTCCTTCATGCTCTTTCATCTCTAAATTTAGCTAGCCACTAAAGTGGGAGTCTAGCAGATTCGGTGACACAGGAAACACTAATGCAGAGACTGTATATAATCATTCTTAAAAGAACAGCACAGATTATGAGACAGTGTAATTACTATTCCATAGCCAAATGAAATTTATTTTATGAAATTGCACCTTTTCAAGTCTAATAAACCATTACAGACATTCACTCAAGACCAACACATGCAGCACAAAATCCAGAGTATTTTTTAAGGGCTGACACCAGAACTCAGAAATCTGTTCATGTTAGGTTTACTGTGTCCATATTTGAACAGATGACACTGTAACTGCCAGGCACAAGTACACCTAAAATCTGAAATTTAATCTTTTAAATAGCTGCCTCAGTGCCATCTAATGAGGAGAACATACTGGAGAATCACAATTTAAGAATGTGAAATAACATACTGAGTTTCAGAAAAGTACTGTACAGGTACTGGCACTGTGACTGAGACACAATGATATAACTATACCAAGTTTCATGAAATTGCAGAAAAGTTATACCATGTTAAATTCTGGTTTGTCATTTTCAGATACAATAAATATGGTAAAATAGGAATGTACTATGTTGTTTGGGTGAGAGAAATGAGAAGCAGTTTTATTCCCTGGATCATATATATAAAATCTGATTTAAATATTAATACTCTTTGTGCTTATAGAGATAATGAGATAGTTAAAAAATTTTTAATCACCCTTGTTCTCAGAAATCATACTTCTGGTATTCTAGTCAAAAAGCTTTCCCTCTTTTTTGAGAAAACAGCACAAGCACAGCCCAGAAAATTTGTTAATTCTCTCTTTAATAAAGCGGGCTAGATGTTCTTCCAAAGTAAAGATACAAAGTTCCACGGCTAAATGAATACCCAGTCAAAATATGATACTGCCTTTCTGCAGTACATACAAGTGACATGACATGCAAGAGACTTTAAACAGTCATAAATTACAGATGTGAGATACAGTACAACAGTCTCAGATACATATCTTAATCCCATATTAGGTTTCATCAGTAATTTGCAATGCATGTAACTTTTCTATCTGATTA
Source organism: Elanus axillaris (assembly GCA_026212715.1). Classification (NCBI taxonomy): domain Eukaryota; kingdom Metazoa; phylum Chordata; class Aves; order Accipitriformes; family Accipitridae; genus Elanus; species Elanus axillaris. Next base: position 5,844,391 of record JANZLQ010000078.1, on the reverse strand, counting down.
TTGTTATCCATGAACATTATGAGCAGGTCATCTTCAGAGAAAAAGAATAATCTTGTATTTTAAATTACTATTTCTTTCTCGGTATATTCTTAACATAACGCAAGACAGGGTGATGATTTGACATTTTGTCTGACTTATAAGTTTCAAACTTAATGAATATACAAAACTCTAACTATCTCTGCACTATGATCAAGTATCAGAGACAACATATTTGAGATGTGGAAAGAAATGGTAAACCCAGAGTAGATTCATTTACTGGAATTCACTCTGATCTTATTTGTATAATTTTCTGAAGTCTTTTATCATATCCCACAGCATGATAGGCATTCAGCTCATCAGTATTCACTGATTAGTGAAAACTTGTTAGAAACTCCTCAAATCTTTATATACTTTTAGAGCTGTTTTAAAATATGCAATATTAAAGATACAACTAACTTACAAAAATAAAAGAACTGTACAAATCACACTCTTCCATTGGCAATGAGACTGTTCAAGAAAATAGTAATGTGATCCCTGAAATAAACAACCAGAACAGAAATCAAAAGACTGATGCCTAAAAAAAATAAAAAAGAAGTAAAAACATTTTCCCCTGCCAAAGTACTGGAATCTTTGAAGGTTTATGTATCACAGAATATAAAACTTTTCTCTCTGTCCCCAGAATACTTCTTTCCTCTTTCCATAGGTACTTCTTGAACAGATTCCCCTTTGTGGGTGGTGTGGTACAAGCCTTGGTGAATGAGTTAAGGCTAGAAAAGCTTGAAAGACCTAAATAAATCAACAGCCACCTAATCCCCTGGCAATCATGCAAAGTCAGGGAAATAAAATAAACCTGAATACAGGCATGCATGCTGAATTCCAAAGTGATTTTCTATGAAGCTTAAAATTAAACCAAAATAAACACCTCTCCGAAATGTTAAGCATTTAAGATCTTTCATCTAAACAGTCATCTGACTGTTCATATCACTCTATCGTAGAGAAGTATAATGCTATGCCTGCTCATAACATTCTAGTATTTTATCATTTTACAAGGCACAAATAATCTCAGAAGAACTACATGGCGGCTTCTGAACATGTAAGGATATGGCAGCTACCATGTAAGTACATGACAATTACCTCTTCAGTTCAGCCATTGACCTTGTAAAATCTAAGACCAACAAACTACATGTCACCTTATCTTTGGAATATGGTACTTAACTCCATTTACAATTACAGACTAAGCAGCAAATACCATTTCTTAACTCCATACAAACACAAGCTTTGCCATGCAATTATGAAGTTGTGGCATAATATAATGTATATGTGTCTAAAAAGTAAATAATGCAATTTTTTTTTTTTTTTTGCTGCTGTTATGGAGTGACTTTCTAGCATTCCTTCCTCAAGCTAGCTCTGTGCAGGTCCTGCAAGAGGAGGCATCCACTCACCACCAGTCTCCTTTTGTGAATTCCAACCAAGTTTAAAGGGATCAGAGAGTACAAGCCACTCCCTCCTTATCTACTTGAAAAAAACTGTTATTAGATGTACTATGTACTTGATGGGAAAGAGAGACACTTTTACATAGAAGAACAAGTTCTAGAGTTAATTAGAAACTCTGTTGGTTAACGCTGCTGCACCATTATGTTTTTCTTGACTAAAAATCTGGAAATCATATAGGAATATATGTAAACAGAGTCTATAGGAGATAATAGTAATGAGACATAAAGTGCTTTTAATTATGGACATTTCATTTCATTTTGCACCCTTCCCTGGTAAGTTATTACACTCAAGCTAGTTTTAGTTCAGCTGGCTCAGGTCTACACTATGAAATACTGTAATTTCCCTTGTACGTACTGTTTTAACCATGGTAGTCTCAGTAAAATAAAAAATAATTCATGCCAGGAGGTCTAAAAGTAGACAGATATAAAGAGGGAAAGAGGTGAACTGGGAACTCTCAAGGGGAAAAAAAAGTAGGCAAAGGGAAATAAGGCTTTTTTATATAGGTCCCCGTTCTCAAGGAATTTGTCAGACATTCTTCTCTAAGACAGCGCTGAGGAACAACTACACAAACCTCTGCCTTGAACACACCTCAGGCTACTGCCAGATTAAAATGAAGAAACTAGGATTCCTCAACTGAGAACAAGCTTACTGCCAGGATGATGCTTTTAATCTTTCTGATATACATTCCCTACTTCTCTAATCACAGTCTCTGAAGAAACAGCACCCTTTCCTACTCAGAAAACCCAGTCGAGCATATTTTGTAAAAGGATGATATTAAATCTAGCTTGTCTTTGCTGCTTCAGGTCTGATGCCAAGTATCTACACATTTCCTAATCCATTATGGTACCTAGCACATACTACTCTATGTTTTGGGAAAGCAACTGTTCTATAGTAACAAAGCTCCTAAGTAAGATAAGCGTATAATTAAGAGTAACTGTATATTAGAACTGGGTTTTACTGGGTCTTTATTTAAGGCAGTTATTAAAAGGTGACTATTCTTTTTGAGAAGTTGCAAATTTGTGGGTTTTGGCATTTTTATTTTTTTTTAATTTAGGCTTTTTGCAGCAGAAATGTGTTACCTTTATCGGTTTTCTGTCCTTCTAATCCAAAGAACTATCCAGCCCGTGGAATTATAGGAATTTGAGCTGAGTTGTAACGGTCTACCTCCAAAACTCTCCCAACCTGTTTCTTTAGATGTCCAGTGGGCTGACAATAGCAAAGTCAGAATCTTTGCTGTTATTACTACTGTCGTCATCAGGGCTGGAGCTCAGGTTGCTGGAGGAGGGTGAAATGGAGCCCATCAGTGGATCAGAGAATATCAAAGAAGAACGAGATGGAGCTTCTGGCTTCACTGCTGCCTCCTTGTGTGCCTGAAGGGACTGTGCTGGCTCCGGGACAGCACTTCTACTTCCTTCCTCTTCTTTGGAAACCATAATATAGTCATCAGCACTCTTGCTCTCACTGGTGCGCAAATCAGTCGTAGTCTGTGAGACAACAGCACGGAAAGGACTTAAAAGTTAGTACTACTTTTACCACTTAATGAGGTTTACAATGCATGTCAGTGATATAGGAATGGGATAAAGGAATAATCATTCAAAAATAGCAATGCCCAAATCAAGAAGTAAAAAATAAAGAGAGTATTAACTTTGGATGAAATAATTTATTCATTATTTACAAAAGCATAAAACCTAACACTCTAAAAATACGTTATTTGGTATAGCACTCTTACATTTTTCATCATCATAGTGCATCCATGTAGCGATCACAGCAGCTAGGCATCTAACACATACATTACAGTCCTGAACATTTTCAGTAATTATATTCTCACTGCTGTTAGTTTTCCATAGTAATTAATGCAGTACAGAGGAATTTTTTTGCTGTTTTGCATGTACAATGGCATTTTGGAGCTTGTCAGGAGAATGGTTTGATAAAAAATTTCCTTGTAAACCCCTGACCTGTGGAATCTGAGCCATGGTTTAGTGTGCAGCAGTTTGGGTTAGACAGATCAGGGCTCCCAGGGCTTCTAGGCTTAGTGTCATCAAGGATTTCCTAACTCTACTAGAAAACAAGGGTCTGGGAATCCCTCTTCTGTCTAGTTAGACCTTGGGAAATGTACATCCCTGAGCACACAGGTAGTGAGTGGATCAAGACTACACATCAGTGTACCAGAAAACTCTCCGTGAACTCGCAATCTTATATTCCAAATAGCTGTATCCAGGACAAATCCAGTGTGATTTCTCCCTCGTTGACAAATGGCAGCCTATTAACTTGGCTGCAACCCAAATGGACAACACTTTGCTTTCTTCTGCAAGAGATGCATTCAACTTGTATCTAGCGCTATGTTCCTATAACAAGAATATGACTGGTTTCTTAGTTGCTCTCTCACAAACTTTTTCAGTGTAATAATGCAACCTACCAAGCAGCCTGTGGGGACAAGCATCCTGAGGTGGTGTGACACTGAAACCAATATATTTGACTACACTAATGCGAGACTGAGAAAAAGGAGAAGTACAGGGGCAGCTGGAGAAATGTGTATGTCAACATGTGTATCAACTACAAGCTCTTCAGCTGTGACCCTTTCACCAAACAAAAAAATGTAAATTCACTTTGGAGTAAAAGAGTATTAGGTACTAGTATATAGGTATTAGAGAAAAAAAAGAAAGCAGTTACAAAAAAGAACAACAGGAATAATCTGAATGAGATAAAGTTAGACCCTCAGCACAGTATATAAAATTGGGAGTATGGAGGTCATCACAAGTATCAGCAAGCCACAACTTGGGGTTACGGTATCCATGGCCTCCAGCAAAACTTTGCCACATTTATTATTACAGCTGAAAACAATTTCCCATTGCTTTGGTTACTGATTATAGATCAGAACGTTCTTGAAAGGGAACTGTAGAGTAGCTCAGGGAGTAAAACCAACCAGTGATTATGAATGACTGTAACATGAAATGAGGGAGCTGGAAGTCTTTGGTTGTTATTTACACAGTCGTTAACAGTCACAAACAAGATAAACATCAGCTGAATGTGAAAAATACATTCAAATACAGAATTGAGACCTGTTCCCTTCCAAAATTTGTATGAACAAGGATTCAAATATCTGCCTGTGCAGTAAAATTTTAAACATCCTGTTTCCACAATTTTTATTTTTTTATGTGTTATCTACATAATATCTAGGTATAATAATGTTATATTATTAACTAGGTAGAGTAATACATAGTATTCTGTTTGTAATTAACCCATTTTAATACTTTTTCAAATGGAAATATCTTAAGTCCAGAGTACTGGTTACAATTTTAAAGGTTACAAAGTGTAAGACAGTTGTCAGACTGATAGAACTTTGCATCTATTATTTTTTGATACCAACTCATTTCCTCAGATGACTGAATAAAATTCATACCAAACCGAGCAGATTGCTTTTAGAAATATCAATCACTATCCTGTGCTGAGTGCTATCAAAAGTGATCTCAAACTTCCCGATCTGTGCAGAACCAGGGTAGTTCAAATGTCAACAACTTCAGGCAGTTTCCATGAAGTTAAAAACAAACAGATCTATCCTACAAGGAGACATACTTCACTATTTAAGGACTTTTGAGCTGAGGCATCATTTGTTATTAATTAGCCTTTTGCTTTCATCTGGTCTGTTTGAAATGCTGATTTCATGAGCTGTCAATCAATCACCTGCCATCTCCAGGGTGCTGAAGGCACAGGCAGCACACAATCGTGTCTCTGCTCCACCAACACCGAATCAGAATAGTTTGGGTTGGAAGGGACCTTTAAAGGTCATCTAGTCCAGCCCCCTTGCAGTGAGCAGGGACATCTTCAACTACTAGATCAGGTTGCTCATAGCCCTGTCCAACCTGGCCTTGAACATTTCCAGGGATGGGGCATCCACCACCTCTCTGGGCAACCTGTTCCACTGTTTCACCACCCTCACTGCAAAAGATTTCTTCCTTACATCTAGTCTAAATCTACCCTCTAAAAGGTAATGGTTTAAAACCATTACCCCTTATCCTATTGCAACAGGCCCTGCTAAAAAGTTTGCCCCCATCTTTCTAATAAGCCCCCTTAAAAGTACTGAAAGGCTGCAATAAGGTCTCCCTGGAGCCTTCTCTTCTCTCAGCCTGTCCTCATAGAAGAGGTGTTCCAGCCTTCTCATCATTTTTGCGGCCCTCCTCTGAACCTGCTCCACCAGGTCCATGTCTTTCCTGTGCTGAGGGCTGCAGAGCTGGAGGCAGTCCTGCAGGTGGGGTCTCACCAGAGCGGAGCAGAGGGGCAGGACCACCTCCCTCGACCTGCTGGCCACACTACTTCTGATGCAGCCCAGGATATGGTTGGCTTTTTGGGCTGTGAGTGGACATTGCCGACTGATATCCAGCTTTTCATCCACCAGTACCCCCAAGTCCTTCTTGGCTGGGCTGCTCTCAATCCCTTCATACCCCAGCCTGTATTGATACAGGGGGTTGCCCTGATCCAGGTGCAGGACCTCGCACTTGGCCTTGTTGAACCTCATGAGGTTCACATGTTAGTAGCTGTCTGATTTTATAGACACCCAGTGCAGCCACAAGACAGGGCCAGGTGAAGTTTTTTGGGAGCTCTGAATGCCATGTTCAAAATTTCAGCACTTTGTCCCCACCCCCTGCCCTGTACAACAGAAATATACATTCCTTTAAACAATCACCACTGCATAATTCACCTGGCTTCTTTCCACAGTTCCATTTAAAAGCTCTCAGGGAACGCAGTACAGTCTCATTTTGCAAAATTATACACTTTATTATTCCAAGCTATCAAGACCATGCTATTTCAGTCCTCGCAGCCCTCGCATCTGAGATGGCTCCACCTTGCGTAGGGTGACACAGATGTTACCTAGTGACACACTTGCCCAGCAAGATCAGTATTTGCCTCGCTGGCACCCCCAAGGATGCTGACGGGGTGTCTTCCTTTTGGCAGTGAGCCCCAGCAAGGCCCTCTGTCATAAACACTATGCACTAGTGTTGCAATTTCCTAAATCCTGCTTCCAAAAATGTGCTCTTGTGCAGTTAAAAAAGCATCCTGCCCTTTAATAAAGGGAAAGGAAAGAAAACTACTCATCCCTATTTCTTGTCATTAGTGTTGTGCTTTGCAACACTACTTTTCGGTCTACCCACTCTTTCTGGTTCAGTTAAAGAGACCTATAGCTCACTGAAGTATCAGAGAAACAGCAAAGCATAGATATTGACTAAAAAATGCTATAAAAGGGCCTACTGTAAATGTTTGCCCATCCCTGGCATACATTGGTATTTTGGTACTGATATTTCCAGAGGTAAAATACCTCCTCCAATCTTCTTCTGCCTGTTTCTGTTTCAGGAAACTCATGCTGACGTGAACCATGTTTTTTCCCATCTGCTGCCACTACTGAATAAATGAAAAATGACAGAATTATACTTCCAGTAGCTTTGAAAGTTAACAACCTTACGCCCGTTGCCATATGGCTTCTCCAAATATTTTTTCCTGATGAATATCAGTTACTAGGACCAGGCTTATTTCAATTGCCTTCATACTGTGAATGAGTTAAAACTAACTGTAAGGATACAATTCAAGAAAGCTTAGAAGAAAAGCAGCTCATTTTGCCTCCTTCTTTGAACAGACATAAAGGCAAGATAATGTGTTAATTATCATTCATTATTTAGCAACAGAAGCCTTCTGTTTGTCAACTGCATGCTGCTACCAAAGCCAAACATTCAAAAAAATGCTCTATTTCTTCGAGCCTTTATCTTAATTTTTTTTCATTTTAATTTTGCAGCTTTCCTTTCCAAAGAAGGGCTGTATCCTTATCATCACTTTCAAGAAAGGGATTTTGAGGCCAAAAAGGAGAAAGGGCACTTTTAACAAAAGTAAAGATGATAAATAATTTATACTTACATAACAACTAAGCACAAAAGACCAGATTTTAATCTCAATTACACAATAGTTACACCTGTAACTTTTTCAGCTGTCCTAGAAAATATCCCTATAATTCCACCAGAGAAAAATCTCTACAGTATAAGTCACATGAAACAGAATTACAAGTATTGCCAAAGTCACAGAAAATGCAAATAAAGTAAAATTTATTTAGCAAGGAATGCATTATATGGTCTAGAAGTGGTTGGAATTTTTAATCCCCCTGCAGCTCTCAGTAAATACTTTGGGCTTGACCCAGGGCATCAGTGCAGCCCATTTTCTTCAGCAGAGCTAAAAGCCTGGGCCGTGGCCCGGTTTGGGCCAACAACTGACCACATCAATTAACAGTTGAATGTCACAGCCCACTAAATTCAGCAGTTTTATTTTTCCATGTTTTATTAAAAGTGTTCCAAAGCTCTCCTCTTTTGGTTTTATTTTAGACAGAGCGGTTAAAGGCAATGGGCTTGGAGAAAGCACAGCCTGGCGGGATACTAACAGTCCTCCTGGACTGCCGTTTCTAACCCTAATCTTTTCTCTTTCTGCCAAAGGGGCTGTTGCTTATTGTCGTAATTCGAACTTCCAGAAGACAAGAGGACAGAAAGCTAATCTGTATGAATGTACTGCACCTCCAAATGTAAACTGTGCAATGCTGAAGCCTCATTAATGCTCTGCAGAAGCTCAGCTTGTACAACCTCTACTCATGAAGCTCAGCTTGTACAACCTCTACTCATGTTGCTCATAGTTCGCTTACTAGCAGCCTCCAAAATTGTGGGATCCATCAACCCCGCTCTGTTCCTGTGGCTGGATGTATATACCCTGACTATACACTGGGGTAAGACCAGACCTCATTACACATCGCCCCAAAAGCTTCCATTGGAAAGAAACCTCCGCAGATCAGTCTTCACCTGCTTCACTCAATACTCAAAGTGTGAAGCCCCAGCGCCTCTGCTTAGTAACACACTGGTGGTTCAGATCAGCATCTGATTAAGGGCTTCTCCAGCATGACTAGGGTCTGCACACACTCACACTGCATGTCATCGTTTTACACAGCATTCTACCTTCAGTTTCTAGAATAATTCCAAGTAAAAATCATCAAAAAAGTACTATTTGCCATTTTGGCAAGAAAGCAAAAGGTACTTTATACAAAACACTAGGAGATAAGGGGCAAAAATAGGAGGTCGTTATATGAACACTCCAATATGCTACGCCAGTTTAACCTATGGCTTTATCATGGCAGAAAGTAGTGATTGTAATGACAACAGCTAAACAAGCAATGGAAGCTGTCTAGCAAAGCTTTGCTCTTTGAACCTGCCATTACTAAGTATGAAAAAAAGGTCTCAGTATTGCTTCTAATACTGAAATAAAATTAAAACATGATTTTTAACATAGAGTGTTCTGACTCAGGGGGATTGTGTGTAATAAATCAAAATGACCCTGTGTCATTATTTGCAAATGAATAAATATTTCCTGTAGCTCCTAAGTAAACTTGTCAAAAGTAAACTGATGGTGGACTCACAGTTAAGACTGTGAAGTGATAGTGCTGCCACTGATTTACAAGTGTGAGTATCAGTAGTGGGGTGGCAGACTTAACAGGACTCCAATATAGAAATGTACATGTACAAAAGTAATTGTTTTTAAGATCACATTTGAGTCAGACTGAGTCTAAGACAGAGGGACCTTTTAACATGAAAGGAAAATACCTCTTTCTGTGTATGAACCTGTCCTCTAACTGTATGCCTTGTATGTGAAAACATTGTTTACTGATTCAAGGAGAAACTCAAGACAATGGAGTAGAAGGTAAAAAGCAACCGCCTCGCTATTTCCTTTTTGGCACTGGCCATGAATTCACTGCAATGCAGATGATCAGCTCTTACATAATGGGATTCTGGAGGACAAGGGCAATGAGAATAATCATATGGGAATATTGGATATGGGAATATTTAACTCCAGTTTTTACATCTTTTTGTAGGAAATGAATCTGTGATCCTGTGATTCAACAATCTGAAAGAAGAACCCCTCCAAACACTGCATAACACTCAGACTTAAATATCTGTGTACGGAGCATAAGGCTACAATAAAAATCATCGATGGGAGTAGGACAGTAGCTAGAGAGACACTTTTAACCATGGCTCCATATGTACTAGGGATGCTGCTGTGTTCCCATGTAGTGTCTGAACTTGCTAAAGGAAGTCTTAAAAAAATGTAAGACTAATTCCATCAATGTTCTCTTTGGGATGTTTTTATCTTACCTGTCGTCCTGAGATGAACTGTTGCTTTGTCATAACAGGTCCCTTTAGGACATCACCTGTCCCCTTGTTCTGACTGTTGGAACAGTAATGATCATCAGCTATAGTGATTTGCTCATTTTCTTCAGCTTCCAGCTGGCTCTGGTTGAAACGCAAAGAACCTTTCAGGATATCCTTGATCTGTTGTTGAATAGGAAGGGAAAGGATGTAAGTTAGAAATTTGGAGGAATCCTAAATTTTCTAGAGCTCTGTGTGGCATGCTTTCATACACCACTTCCCCAAAATATTTGCTTTGAAGAGATAGGAAGCAGATCAATATTCATATCTATATTGGTTAAGTAAATAAATATCAGTAGAATGTGATTGTATCAGAGTCTGGATAACAACTATCCAAGAAATCTGAAGAGAATGAAACTGTTATTTCCTACCTTGTTATAGGTTTAGCATATGTCACATTGTTCCTCATAAAATGTATTTTTAAGGAGCAGAGGGCAATATAATCAGAGCTACAGATGCTCAGCAGCATTCTCATTTTATGTACGCAGTATTTTTTCTTTTAATTCAATGACATTCAAGTGTCATAACATTGAAATAATGGGGACATAAGCATGATTATTGTCTAGCATGTACATTTTGCATTAAGAAAAACGATGGTGTAGCTTAAGTCCAGAACTCATTGTTGTACTGCCTCAGTTCTGATTCAAGGCCTCCAGAACTTTTCAGGGAGCAAATACCATGCGAGTCATCTGAACTCTTTATAGCTAAGCTTTAACTTTTTAAATAAAAGTAAACCACAATGCTTTATGTCTTAGTATTAGCAAAACAGCTAAAACAAGACAAAACAGCAAAAAGGAGAAAAAAAAAAGGGATTAATAGTACTGAAGGGTACAAGAAGTTTGAGCTAAGCAATAGTTATACCTGCTTCAAACCAGCCAAGGAAACCAGAATTTCATCCTCTTTTTCCAAGTGTTCTTGTAATATGACTTCCTGAATATTTCCTGCAACATCAATAGAAAAAAAGTTAAAGAGAGAAAAATTCCCTAAATAATCTCTACTGTGCTGCCAACTTACCTCTGACTTATGCTCTCCAAACAAAACCCTGTGATCTGCAGACACAATTTCATATCCAGACCTAGAGGCTGACAACCTCATTAGCTGTGGAGGTGAGGCCAGCCCAAGCCTGGCACTGCTGCCAGGAGGACCCCAGCAACGCTCTGCTGCTGTGGGACTTCCACTGCCCCAGTGTACCAATGGACTCAGGCTCTTACTGGCCCCTAGAAGAAAACATTGGCCTCTGTGGCTAACATAGGTTACATACATCTTTGAACCTGCAAATGCTTTGGAAAGCACTCAAGAATATTTACGAATCTGCTGCAGCTCACAGAAGGGGTTAGGGTAGGAGCGCAGCAATCTTCGTCTTGATCCCATGGACACTGCAGATGCTAGAACACTCTTCTTTAGAAAAAGACTGAAAGGTTCATTCCCCTTCCAATCCCTTCTTTCAGTTAAAAGTCTCAGGGCTGAGCAAAACGTATTTGTCAGGAAAAGCTGTGCAGTAGTGCACTTCAGAAGACTCCTGCCTTCTATACCTATAGTGCTGTCCTCCAAGGATGCATTTCAATACTCTGGTATATGGTGTTTGCAGGAGTCAAGGTTGGAGGCTGGCTTACACACCAGAGCTGGAGCTGTGGTGGTCTTCCCCATGTCAGAGATATTCCAGGCAATGCTGCAGTCCAAACTAGCCCAGAGAAACTATAGCTCCAATAGCTCTGCAGACTCTTTATACTATGTCAGATCCTTCTCTGGCCTCCTAGCTCCTACCTTGTCCCTCTTTAAGAAAACAGCAAAGATTCCTAGCGACACTTGTACAGAATGAGATGGTATCTGTCAACTGAAAACGACAGAATACTCTTTTGTGCCACTCCTGTCCAATGTAGAGAGATGTATTGGGTCTGGCTGAGATGGAATTAATTCTCCCCATAGCAGCCCTCATAGTGCTGTGTTCTGCATTGGTAGC
>JANZLQ010000078.1:5795642-5811749 GCA_026212715.1 Elanus axillaris | reverse complement strand
TCCTTCCTTCCTTCCTTCCTTCCTTCCTTCCTTCCTTCCTTCCTTCCTTCCTTCCTTCCTTAGATTTCAGTCTTACTGTTCAGGAAATGAAAGAAAAATTGTATTTTTGTCTGTTTTAATCATGTAGAAACTCAAGGAATAGTACTCTGTTGTCAAAGGCTTACAACAATATATGTCCAAGCACTTCATTAATGAACTCTCAGAACGGCAAAACTCCATTAATCATCTTAAAGCTGAATCCAGAATATGAATTAAGTTGGTAGCTCTACCAAGTGTTAAATGCAGTGGAAAAGAAACTATCTTCAAAGAGGATTTAAAGGTATTTAAGCAATAATGCTGCAATTTAAAACTTAACACAAAAGTGACAGAACTGTGTTGGAGGAACAGCCCAGTCTTCATGGTGTCTGGTCTGATGCTGGCCAATGATGGGTTGGGCAAAGTGTAATGAAAAAAGTATGTCGTGATACAAATGTAATACTACTGCCCAGGATACTCTCCCAAGCTACACAGATTTGCAGATCAGGGATTTCTTGAACTAGAGGTGGGTTTTTCTTGTCATTAATAGCCCTTGGACTTTTTCTATACTAATTTGCCCTGTAACATTTTCAGTTCTTTCAGTAATTCGTGGTAAGAGCACTAAGGGAACATCCCCTGAGCTCTTGGCAAATTGGCAGGGCAAATTAGAAAAGAATTCTGATGAGGTATCAAAACATTTAGAGGAAAATAATGAGAAAAATGAGATCAATGCAAGGAAATCCTGAAGCCAGGGACTTGCTAAGAGTCTTACCTGTACTTAAGTCTTATTCATAAAATATTCACAGAGTATACCTTTTGGATATTGGTAGCATTTTACATGTCAAACAAGATTCAGATGCATGGCATAAATTGCTTTCTCATTTAATTTTATGCAAATTTCCCTGGAGTAAAAAGCAGTGGTTATTGTTTCCATTTTGCGAGTATTTAGTTTTCAATTTTGAATCTAAGAATTAAATACAAGATTTAACCTTTTAATCTTGAACTCCTGACAGCTGAATGTTTGTTGACACCCCCATAATTTTTTTATGGTCTACGCCAGCCACAGAATAGTCTACAGCATATGCTGACATTTAAACCAGAAACCACTGTTTCTGAACAATTAATTACATACAGTAGAATTAAAAAAAAATATTTAATTTACTAATTTAACTTATCTATTATTTAATTGTATCACTCATGGGCCCTCATTAGGACCAGGACCTCGCTCTGCTGGGTGCTGCACAAACATAAAGAAAAAAACGCCTTCTCTAAAGGACTTAACAGTGTAAGCCAAGAGACAACAGATGGCTGCAGACAGACATATGGGGAGGACATGGAAACAATATGGCTATATTAGTCAGTCTTATAGATATGGCTTCAGTATGTTAGTAACCAAAGCACTGCTAATGGAAAAGTGGAATTTTTAGGAGAGTTTTCATAAGGCATTTGCTTTGCAGATGTTTAGAGAAAATTTCTTCTACATGGAAGGGACTGTGAAATGATTAGATGCAAGTTCACCAAGCATATCAGAGTCAGGGATGGAATATATGTTGTCACTTTTACAGAGAATTTTGCTACTTGTTAAATGTTTGCACAAATTGGAATTATTTCAGGTATTCATATATTAACCCGGGAGGATACAAAGAAGATCAGATACAGCCTTGGGGTATTAATTCCTGCAGAAGTAGAGGTTATGTACTGATTTCCTGTGCTGAACCATTTATTACCTGCCAGTACTTCTGTGTCCCTGTGCTAGCTAAAGTATCCCCACGATTAATATACTTTCAAATACACCTTACTCATGTTTTGTATTCTTTACATCTTCACAACTGCCAGTTTTTTTATTATTTTGAATATACTTTCATCAAACTTAAACATCTTAAGCACAGTATTTTCAGATAAACCCTACAAACATATATTTTGTTCCTTTGTACTGCATGCACAGTGAACTCCAGTCATGTTTTTATTTTACACCATTTTAACTTCTGCTTATGTTTTTTGTTTTATGCCATTTTAACTCAGACTGCTTCTATAATCCCAGGATGGTATAAGGTAGCTTAAATAGGAATTTCTGTCTTTCCTCTTTTATTTAAATTATCTCTTAATTTTGCTGTGTAGTGCTAGTAGGCGTAATTGCTTAGAGTAGCAAATAGGACTTTATGCTTGTGGATAGTTACACACTTATTTCAGTGCTTTCCTATATCAGAACCCTTAAAGCACAAACAGGTTCTCTGTCAGATTAATAAAGGAAATGGTAGTGCAGTCATCCACCTTAAAGAAGGACAAGGGGAATACAAAACCTACAGAAGCATACTTTTCTTTGCCTCTTTTTTCTCCTCTGCCTTATCGTTACTTTGACCTATTGCTTTCCAACACAGAAATTTTGCTCTCTGGTAGTATTGCGTGTCTCAAAATACATCTAGGGACATCAGAGTAAGCACAAATGAATTAGGTAAAAAGTAATCCTAGAAGTTTAGGTTCAAAATACAGTGCTGTCAAAATTAAAACATTTCAGGGCACAATGAACCCTTATCTGCTCAAAGAAGTAAATTCATAATAATAATTACCTATTTTAAAACCTGAAACAGAGCTGCCACTACATAATCTTTAGTGAACATTATGTCTGTGACAACCCTCTGAAAGAGGTGGGGGAATGAGACTGAGAAAAATAAGAAAGTAAAATGAAGAATGAAATAAAGGTTAACAAAATATCCATTGTGACTCCTAGAAGCAGAGCTAAATCAGGTTATGTACCAATACTGGAAAAAAAAATTAAAAAATTAAATTATTTGGTTCAGAGGGCTCTGATTGAAAACAAATATCAAAACCAAGAAAGGAATTCTATAATACAGATAAAAATATTCAACTAGGTTGAGAGCAAGACAACTTTGGCAATAAATTAAAATGCTAGAAGGCATTCACTTGCAAAGGCACATGTTTTTGGGCATTAATACAGTCCTGACTTCCTCTGTGCGCTTTCAGTAACAACACAGAGAAGGATGGCATCGCACAATGCTTGCCCAAGCTATGCACATGTAAAGAGAACCAACAGATTATTGGTAAAAGATTAAATGAATAAATAAAAATTTCAGCCTTTCTGTACTTAACGTCCCCCCTATGAAACAGTGAACAAACCCCAACAAAACTGAAAGGGTTGCAACTCTGATTCAGAATAGCCAATGACTCAGGAAGTCTCTCTTCCAGCATTCAAATTTCTAACACTCTAGAGTTAGCATTGTTCAAGGAGACCCACATTTTTTAAATGAAGGAATAATTATGTTCTTCTTACTCTTCTTAAATTTGAAGATGTGTAAAATATATAAACATGTGTATTTTCATGAATTGTGTATCTGTAGCTTTTCTGAAATATTAGAAATAAGAATTCGTGGCCAGCTATTTGTCCTCTTCTTCCAAACTAGAAAAACTCTCTGTTCCTCTTCCTTGCCCTCTAGTTTCATGAGGACAGCAAGGTAAAAAATATTTATTTATAATCAGTATTTATTTATAACCTCTACTAAGAAGACTAGTGACTTTGGGGCAAAATATCTGTTTCATTGTGTTGATGTATAATTACCTATTTATATGATTTATTGTCTCTTAAAACAAAGCTAAAAATATTTACATATAGTGACATTTTGAAGAAAGTGAAAGATGGAGTCTCACAGGATCTCCCTTGCTCCCTGACAGATCCATTTCATTTCAATTAGAATCCTGAAAATAGCTGAAACTCTGGCTCACAGCTTCTAAATATCATGTCCTGCTGTTGAATTTCCATCTTAAACAGTTCAAAGTCAATTTGCCAGTGTCATGCTGTTGGAGTCAGCTTAGTTTGCCACATCCCACCTTGCCTGGAGACCTTAGTGGGAAAAGACCATGGGCCTGGAAATTTTCCAAAGCAGCTCCCACTGTCGAACCTATTACTGGAACGGCTTTCAGGTACACCAGCCTTACTGTTGCAGAGCTAGAAAACAGCAACTGTGCTACTGGAGCAAGAGCAGGACTTGTTTTTGTCTAACCTGGGTGTATTTTCCTCTTAAAAATACTCTACTTCTATGCTCAGATAATCTCTCCTTAGCAGGAAGATGGAGAAGGATAAACATGAATAATGGAGAAAGCTCTTGCCTACAGACAAAGAAAGTAGGAATGGAAAGAAATCTCTTTTGCAAGCAGACATAAGACGCGTGACACTCATCTACCTGCTGCCTGCACAAGTCCACCTGCTGCCGCTGCACTACAGGACTGCTGAGAGACAGTTTGAAAACAAAAAACACAAAAAGCTGGAAGGTCTATGGAATACACAAAACTGATTGTGGATGGGTAGGCACTGAACAACTGAGAAAATGGGTAGCGTTTCACTTCGTAAGGGAATAGATAAGGAGAGAAAGAGCTGTAGGGTAGTAGAAATTATTCCTTTGAACAGAAATGCTGATAAAAGGTTTCTCTCAGCGCTGCTGTTGACATTGTTGACTTAATCATATTGGAATATTTCTTCAGTAACACTGAAATATTAATTTAGATGGTATGACTGTATTTTGGAAATAGCTATAAATAAGCACATAGGCGAATGAGAATCCCATTTCCTCCATTATGTTTTAGTATCACATCTGACAGGCTTTCTGCCCATCTGGAACACACATTGCTGGCCTTTCATACTGCATAAGCCCACTGTGGCATATGTAAGAGAAATGTGAAGGGGGGAAAAAAACCACCACAATTTTATGATTTTTGAGCTTTCTGAAACAAAGTGGTAAGTATTCTTGAATGCATATAAATATGGACATCACATGATTAATATATAGATATTCTGCAATGAATAAAGTTTGTGCTCCATACTTCAATACAATATTACAAAAATATTTGGTTGAATGTTATTGAAATGGCTGATTAGGTGTGATGTACTTATGCAATTAGGCTTAATTTTGCTGCCTAAATAAGCAAGTTAAGATACACACAGCTCAACATACATACATACAGTCAAATTTTCTTTAAGCATCAGTTGCAAAAAAGTTTCACTAACCCCTTCTCTGTTCAGGCTGGATGTATTTGACCTTTGATATGATTTCTAACATGACTGAGGATACAGACCAGCCAAGATCTTATTATTTAGTGTTTTTAGAATCTCTGGTTACATTGTTCAGACTTTAAGGAGGGTAAAACTTAAGTATAGTGATTATGAAGGGACTATAAATATAAACCATTTACACTACATAGTTAAAAGACCAGAAGTACAAGTTTGTTGTTTTTATAGCAAATGATTTGATTTAACCAAACACAGTCAAAAATAAGAATCAAGGTATTAAACACATACCTACAATTTACTTCAGTGGGAAAAAAGCCTTCCAAACACAGAAACCTTTTCTGCTCAACCCTGCCCCCAACTAAAACAATAGCCTGATTTAGAGAGATGTTTCTCATCCATGTCCATGTTTTTGTTGAGAGTTCAGTGGAGGTCTCTCAGCATTTCAAAGAAGTGGACAGTAATTTTGTGGTATCTTAAAAGAGCAGAATGAAGGGATGAAGTTTCGACTGAAAAGGAAAAAAAGGGCAGCTCAAATCACCAACACAGATCCTCAGATATATTTTCCTTTGCACTGGGATGCTAAAACATTAACTTCATGATTAATGTATGGAAAGAGGATGCACAGAGCAAGTCCTGTACCTGCTGCTGGTAACATGATTGCTGGATCACCCTTCTTGGCTCCTAAGGCACTTTGATCCTTTTGTAAACACTGCTGATTGATAGTCTCATTCATTCATCATTTTGGTATTTTTAAAATTCTCCCTGACAGTTTTAAAGTGCTGACCAATAATTTTAAAAGTTCTTACTGCCTTCTTTCAAATTATATCATTCTAATTTGCTTCTGTGCAGAAGTTACTGGCAACTGTAATTTAACTGCATGTATCTGAATCTCTTGTACCAGAGAAAGACAACAGTTTACACTGACATTTTAAAAATCTTCCAAATGGCCCCACAGATCTGTTCTGTATACATGTTTATTGCTCATAATATGACAGAAAAAGCACTGCAGAGCCACTTGGGTTTTTATTCATCTTTTATTCTAAGCAATTAACTTCCTGTTTTTATCACAGTATAGTTTCTTTTCCCTGAAATGAATCACTCCAAAAAAGATAAGGAGCATTAGGATTCAAAGCTGCCACTCATCATACAGCTGTCGTTTTACTAAATTGTATGAAACTTACAAGAATTTCTAATAAAAAGTTCTAAAAGGCAGCTTATTTTTCCTTGTACTGTTTTCAGCTCTTTCATTTGAGTTACAGCATGTTGTGGGAGCCTGAGGAAGGCAACAGAGAGAAGAATCACACTTCCAAAATATCTCAGAGGTTTTTCTATGAACTCTGTTCACAGAACCTGGCAGCATCTCAGATTTAATATTCTTTTCATCTATCCCTAAACTTAGACAAGCACTGAAGTACTTAATTAATTGTATTTTTCAGGTGTCTGAATTCACCTATCACATCAGAATAAGGAAGACAAGCATCATCCAGTATTAACTGCAGTTAAATGTTAAGGCACTGAAGTTCGTTAAACTTAATGGCACTGAGAACAATCATTATGTCTTTAACTTTAGGCCTAACAAATCCAACACACTGATCAAAGAGTTGGCTTTTGTACACAGATGATTACTTATTCTGGGCACATTTTATGATGCTTAACTAAAAAAGGATATTTCATCATAGCATTTGTATTTCCAAATAAGTGCTTGGTATTGGTAAGTATGGACTGACAAATATTTTGCTTAAAGCCTTTTAAAGAGATTTTAAAAATAACAGTCAGGGAAAAGATATATGGGAAAAAAAAAAGTCTCTAAGATGTGTACCGTGTATAAAAAGCTTGCTCTTCTTCAAAGGAATTTTTGCATGCATGATTTTTTTTGTGTGCTTGTCTAGTAGTTATTTTATTATCTCTCTGATTTTTGTATACCACTTCTACTTGAGCAAAACTGTCAAGTTTGTATGCTTAAGATCAGGTTCCTAAATCAGTAGAGCAGATGCCTGTTTAATTGAAAATAATGGCATACATTAATTTTCTAACCTGTAGGGGTACTCATAACTAACTTCGAATCAGTCAGACTAGCTATGTAAATTACAGACAGTAACAGTTGTTTATACCTGCTTGTGGGGACAATAGCATATGTTGTCAAATCTGATTTAATTAAAAAGTGTGTGCAATCAAAACCAGCATGATGCATGACACTTGTTCAGGTTTTTTTTGGCTAAAAAATAGGGATTCTGACTGACCATGTTTGTAAATTATTGTAGTAAAGAAAATAAACTGCTCCAGATTTTCCTCAGAAATGTTTCCTTCTTGGGAATTTTTTAACTAACATATTTTCCAAATGGATAATTTGTTTTTTCTTAACTTGAAAACTTTTATGTAGAAATTTACTTGCTAAAATACAAAGTTTCTCCAAATCAAAAGTTTCTTTTCAGTCAAAGCCATATTTCTCCTGTGTTTTTTAATGGAAGTTTTTAAAATGTTTACATTGTTGAACTCAAAAGTTCCCTCTCTGGCACATCTCTATGGCTGAAAGCAATTTACAGAATATTCTGCCAGAAACTGAGACCAGCCAACAATATTTGCCAGAATCAACGTCTAAGCAGCTTTGCTATTTGCCAAAAAGAGGGGTAGACTGTTAACTTAACTGTTGCTGGAGATGTAAATGAAACATAATGAGAAATAAATGGACCACAAAGGCATCCAATTTCCCAACTGCCAAAAAGGAGAGGGCAGTAAGCAGGCTATGAGAGAAATTTTCTAAGACTTTATTCCAGCAAGACTGACCCAGGCAGAAGATAGCAGGCACTGGAGTGCATTATATATTAAAAGTTCCTGTTCTTGTTTATGGGAAGACAGCTCCAGAAACTGCAACCTAAGTTATTCCTGTCGGAAAGCTGCAAACTATATAAAGGGGTAGGGAACAATCCCACTGCTGAGCACAAAATAGATTTTCAAACACATTTGGTGTGCCTCACATTAATGTACAGCTGAGTGCCACTCAATAGTAACATGAAAAACATAAGGCTGCCATGGGTTGCCAAAACATGATCTGATATTGTGCATTCAGCCCTGAGGCTGTAGATTCACTTCCTTAACTAAATAAAACAGGGAACATCTGTTTCTGACAACAGCAGTAAAAAAGTCATTCCATTGATCTTTGCATTTGAGGGGAAAAAAAGATCTAGAAGACTAAATATAACACAAATATTGCTATCTTAAGAAGTCCTTAATATGAGAAATAAACACGTCCTATTCCTGGAGGCAATGAATCAAGTCAAGTATTAATTTTGGTCACAACTCTCACAGAGAAGGTCCAGTTTGTGGGACCACCTTTAGGAAGAAAAGAATTTAGACAAGCTACATTCCAGTTTATCCTGTCACAGAATCCCAAAATGGCTGAGGTTGGAAGGAACCTCTGAAGCTCATATGGTCCAACCCCCTGCTCAAGCAGGGTCACTCACAGCCAGCTGCCCAGGACTGTGCCCAGACAGCCTTTGTGTATCTCCAAGGATGGAGACTCCATCACCTCCTCGTGCAACCTGTGCCAGTGCTCAGTCACTCTCACAGTCAAAAAATGTTTCTTGATGTTCAGACAGAGCCTCCTGTGTTTCCATTTGTGCCCACTGCCATTGGTGCACCACTGGGAAGAGCCTGCCTCTGTCCTCTTGGCACCCTCCCTTCAGGCATTTATACACATTGATAAGATCCCCCAGAGCCCCCTCTTCTCCAGGTTGAACAGACCCAGCTCTCTCAGCCTATCCCCACAGGAGAGGTGCCACAGTCCCTTCATCACCTTTGCGGCCCTTTGCTGGAGTTTCTCCAGTAGGTCCATGTCTGTCTTGTACTGGGGAGCCCAACACTTGACACCATACTCCAGGTGCAATCTGCGATGGTGACCTTCCTAGTTCATTCCACGACAATGTTACAGTAATGTCCTCTGGTCTGTGAAAATCACTTTTTTAACTCCATGTTGAAGGACATATTTTTATGTATGTATTCCATTTCCGCTTTGCTTGGGAATGGCCTTAATAAGAAGTACAAGGATGAAGGGGAAACGCATTCTCTTTCATCTCTTACACCAAGAATGACTGATTTTAAATCCACCTTTTAATAAAGTGATTGATGCATGGCCATGTTCCAGCAAAGGTAATTTCCCCAATACTTAACAACATAATCTGTATAATTATTGGAGTAAAAATGTAAACCAGTTCATTTTTATAAATAAAACAAAGACGTGAATCCATTATGTTTTCAAACCTTTCTTTGCCTCCAGAAAACAGCTATAAATGAAGCAACTGTAAGACTGCAGAACTCTGACGCTACTATTTTGGGACCTCAGGATGAACTCTTTGAGGTTTTCTTCTCTACGTGAAAACGAGGTATCGTGAAATTTGCAGGAAAACAAAACCCAAACATCGTCTTGACCAACAGGCAACAGATTTAAACAAACCTTTTCCTCTTGAAGCTGCTACAAATTCCTTTCTCCTATATTAAAAGTCAGTCAAAAACTGAACACAAGGCAATAGATTTTGGTAGCCCAAAACCTTTTCTAGTTGTTTAATCATAAAATGCTACAATATGAATTATATATCACAGTTCAAAGAATTCCTTTGAAAATTTATGCTCTGCTTAGTTTATCACTATTACCAATCTACTGAAAATTATCATAAGGACTACAAATCGGTTCCAATGAATACTTCTTTGTCCAAAATCCTTGAAAAAAACATTAATAAAATATCACAAATTTGGGAAATTATTTACCTGAAAAACATGTTAATCATTAATGGATTCTGAGTATGTATATTATAATGGCAAATTCTTATATGTCTGTTATTAGAAAACTAAGGAGGAATTATTCTTGAACTCTGCTAGTGCAAAAATTCCGAATTCTGGTCTGGACAAAAGTTGCAAATGAAAGCTGGATTTAGATCTTGTTAAACCACAAAAAGGAAAAGTTTGAAATTGGTGTATTTATTTTTCTCCAACTTATGAGGACAAGCAGAGAGATATTATGTTGTTATTTTAGCTTTAAATTCAATTATTCTTAAAGGGACAAACCAAAATTACAGCTTCCTGTTGACTAACCACAAAACACAGCTTTTCTTTAGACAACATTAAAGCATGTGGAACAAGAATTAATCCCTCTCTTTCACTGAACAAAAACTGAACAAAGTTGTGCAAAGTTGTGCATTTCATTAGAACATTTTAAATATCAATTTGAAAATATGTGACTATTAATAAAGATTCTGCTATTTAAAGACAGAAATGCTGAGATGTTCAGATTAAATTTCTGCACAATATTTAGCTCTGAACACCTGAAGAATGCTGTAATATAGAAATACTGCTATTCCTATTTATTGAAATCAATAGGAGGTTATATGAGCACACATTTGTGAAAATGGAATGGAGAAAACCACTGTGCTTTAACCTTACAAAAAATACAACTTTTTCCATCTACTATGTAACTGGTTTCTAATCAGCAGAAAGACAATGGGAAACGTATATAAAAAACGAAGAATGCTCCTGCTCCATGGCAAATGAGGCTTAGCAAAGTAGTGCTCCTACAATATCTTTGGCGGGATGAGAATTTCTTTGGAACACACTCACGATAAGACCCGATTTTCTTGGATGAGAACAATCTGTTTGAATAATACTTTCTTGCGGCCAAATATAAGGTCAGAGCTGTGCAAGAAATAGAACTATGACTGCAGACTACAGATGCTACAGACACTGGGAAACCTCGGATGTATTAAGGAATTTCAGGGACAACAGATGGACATGTTTGGATCTGCTGAGCATTCACGCTTCCCACCGAACTGTTCATTAACTTCAGGACTACACCAACAGTCTAACAAAGCAAATGAACTTACAGGACTTCTCTCTCTTTCTCAGAGGCAACAGGTGCTTTCACAGTTTCATTTCAGGTAGGATTATCAGACGGAAGCCATAAAGGAGATGTTACTCAATAGAAACAGTTAAAATAGCTTATTTCTGCTTTTGCCACTAATCCATGCTTAGGGAAACATTTCCAAGTGCAAGTGCTTAATGAATGGGAGAAATTATTACCTCTAACAAGTAATGCAGTGTAACATTAAAATAACTTAAAAAGTTAAAGAACCCACCGATTCTTTTCTGCTCATAGTTTTGCTTTGAGAACGGGAGCGGGAGATTGTACTGAAAAAGGAATCCTTTTTTGATGCAGACAAAGGTGGAGATCCTGTAAATTCACGTCCTCCAGACAAGCTCTCTATGCTTGGAGATGAACTGATGTTTTTTGAACTTTGGCCTGTAAAGCAAGTATAAAGTAACAAAAGAATTAATCAATGGGCAGTTTCTTTTCCCTGAAAATACCTCTTTGCCTTAATCGATATTCACTGAGATTCACAGATAGCTCAACACAGAATGAAATGTTGAAGTGTGTCAGCATGCACTGTGAGACTGAAGGACTATTCTGACATACATGGAACTCAATTTTGTATGAGAGAAAAATACAAAATCTTAGTGTATATATAGATATATACACAAACACACACCATCTAGTGCATATATATATATGTTAAACAATATATATATGTCAAAAAATACCATCTCAGTATATATACCCTATTATACCCACAGACTGAGGACCTTCTCTTCCCTGTGCAGCATAACGAGCAAAAGTACCATCTCATAATAAAAAAAAAAAAATCTGACGTCATCAACATTGCAAAGGAAATCCTTTTTCTCTCAACAAATAAACTATAAAGCTTGGCAAAGAAAGCTAAGAACAAGAATGTCAGATTCCAAGAATGTCAGATTCCAAGAATGGGTTAGACACTGAACATCTAGATGACGATATCTAGACTTACAACAGGAAAAAGTAAGTTAAGTTTGGGAAAGAATGTAAGTTCTCATGCTTCAAATTTTAAGGCCATCTCCACCTAACAGACATTTCTATGAAATCTACTCAATAGTTATTAACTGTCATTTCATGCAGTTTTTCAAAAGACTCTAGTGTTGTCCTCTACTGTCGTCCTCTAATTTGTCCACTGTCATAGCAAAGACATCTGGGTAGATGCATGGGCGGTTTCACCGTGACACTGCATGCAGTCAGGCAGTCTTTGATAAGGACCATTTCTTCCAGTTGAAGCCCACAATGTGTTTTGAAGTATTTAACTTAAAATTTTATTTCAATTAGCTCCAGAAGAAAAAAAAAACATATGTCAGTTTTCATTAACTTTCGTTAAGAAAATGTTCCATTTGGACAGATGCTAGTTTTAAAAAACCTTTCTATTATATGTTTCAGGAAGTCAATCCAGAGTGACCCAGTGCAATTCTAGAATTTTCCATCCTGAAAAAAAGTAAAATAGCACGCAAAACTAAAGCTCCAGAATTCTTCCCTTTTCTTGTTTTGTCAGCTATTCTGATGAGTCTGTTTACATTATTCCTTTTTCCTTTCTTTTGTTTTTGGTGTGCTTTTCATGTTACCATCTATAGCATCAAGAATGATCCTCTGAAACTACATCATTCAGATGTCACAGGTGCAGCTTCATCTCTTTCATGAGGTTGCGACAGAATTCAAAACCACCTCTCTTGCAGATGCCAATGGTTCACCCTTCTTTGCTCTGAGCTGCTCCCACCCTCTATGCCAGATATGCTGCATATTATTGCACAGGCCTTACAACGTAGTGTTTTGCCATTGTGGATGCACTACCAATTCTGAAAGTACAAAACTAACTCATTTTCCAGAATGGGCTAGTCTCCCCTTCATTATACACTGTAGTCTTCCTTCATGATACAGGTTTCTACAGAAATAAAAGAAAACTAAAAGACAAAGAAATGAAAGAAAATAGAGGCAGAAAAGGCTGCAGAAAACACAGAAAGGAATTCAGATTTAGATGAAAAAGGAGACCAGCTCTGCTGAGATCAAATATTTTAAACAAAAGGAAACTACTAGCAAAACCTACTCATACAGAAACATCTTAATTCAGTCATTTAGGTTCTACAATGGTAACTGTCCTCGAAATAGTGTGGAAGTCAGCGGTGCCACACTTGCTATCTGCCAGGTGGAGACAAAGGCTGAGCCAAGTTGTCCATGGTGTTTGACCGACACAGCATATATTGCACAGCTGCAGCCACATGAACCCAGCAATTCACATTTTCTTAAGGGAATAAATACAGACCTATTTAAAATGTCCTCTTAGGAAGAAGACTGTAAATGCAAAGGGATTGAACTAGCAAAGAATAAAACATCACATGTGACAAAACAGACCAAAAAGGACAAAACCCAAGAAAGCTTCTGGGTTTAATATTCTCACCATTTCCTGGAAGAAAACTGGCATATAAACTGCTTCCCACCTTCTCCTTCATTCTCTGCTGCCTTATTTTGCTCATCTCTCCCATGACCCTCCTACATTTTATGTCCTGCTTCTCATACTCCTGTGGACCTGCCTCTGTCTGCCTCTTCTTCTTCTTTAGACCCCTCTACATTGCCTCTTCTGCTTCTGCAACTTCCTTATTCCAACTTTTTCCTTTATGTATTCTTTCCTTCCCTCCATTTCTTTTTCTTCCCAGCCCTCCTCTAGTCACTTACCACCTACCACTTAGTCTGAATAGATTCCTGTATAGCTGAGATTTTGTGGACAGAACAATACAACTGTCCTATAAGGGAATTTGCTCAAGTAACACCAAGAGCTTTGAATAATTTGGTTCTTATGGACTATAAAATAGAATGAAGATGAAAAGTAAAATCAGTTCAAGTTGTAATGAAACTAAGATAGAGATGCAGTGAAAGAGAAGTGATAAAAATACTATTTCTGTATGTTTTATATGCAGGTAAGAAGAAAGCTTAGGATGCACCTGATCTTTCTGCATGAATAAGCAAATCTGAGAAAATTATCATCAGGAAACACTAAATTTTTATTCTGACTCCAACCCTGTGAACAGGACTGTGACATGGATTATTTGGGGATGTGATTAAGAATTAACCAAGACAGAAAGAATAGTATTTATGAATAATTACAGTGTGTTGCAAGTCATAAAGCAGAGTTCTTGGATTGTAATAGGCTTTTCCGACTTCCAGAGGAGTCATCATTTTTACAACTGTAAATAAGAAAGGTGAAGGACAAGTCACACCAATCACGCATGTTTTCCCTAATGTAACAAAAAAGCCACCTATCATTTTCCCAACATGGAAGTTTAGTGGAGCAACTGCAAGAACATTTAACTGAAGTCACCATGACACTTTTGAAGTCTTTCAGATATGTGTGCACTGATTTCTGAGGCATTAACAACCCTCACGTAACTTTGGAAATAACACTGTGGCACCAATGCAAAGATTTCAGGATCTTGGGATTACACAAAATGCCATTTGTATCTTCTCTGTTGTGTGTCTTGCATCTTTCTTAATAAGCAGTGTGGTACATTCTCCTTGCTCAATAGCTTAAAAAGGTCATTTGAGAAAGTTTCTAATTTTGGATTACTCCTCAGGAAAAAAGCAAAAAAAAAAAAAAAAAAAAAGAAAAATCCCCTTACCCTCCATTTAGAGTCAAACTGTACAAAGTGATGCAATAACTACAGTTAATAACTAAGCAAACTCATCTCCTTCTTTATTTAGCAGCTCTAATCAGCAACCTGGGAACACCACTGAATCAAAACTCTCATTTTTCTCTGCTCATTCTATCAATCTAAGATGAATACATTATGTCTCTTTAAAAGAAGATTAGAGAAATCTAATCTCTGGCCACCTAAGTGTATACCAGAAGGTCCTAAAGCCTATAGGAAACAGGCTGAAGAAACCCCAAGCACAGAAATCAAATAAATGCTTATGAGGCACACTGAAAAAATAGCTAAGGATCCCTGATGTAAGCAGTAGTCAGAACACATTACTGTGTAGGATGTCTCAAAAAAATATATATATGCACACTAAAATGCATAAATAGTTCACAGTAATGATGCACAGGACTTCACGCACTAAAAATATACGCACTTCTTAGGCAAAAAATAGTGGCGTTACCTCCATGTGCTGGCTTCTAACTGGCTCACTACTTGCCTGTTTTGAACAATACTGGGGCTGACCCAGGGTTACAAATCCTCTGCCTCAAAACCATTTGGAAAATATACAGATGTGGTAGTGCAAAAAGGGACCGAACTGTTGATATTACTACAGGGCAGAGGGTGGAGACATGCAGTGTCTTGAAAAGAAGAAAGAAAATTTAAATGTAATGTGATCTATAATAAAAGGACTTATAATAACGTAAAAGATTATGATGAGAGGAGTGGAAAAGGCTTACAGTGAAAGAAAAGCAAGCTTCAGGTCTTACTAAGTTTGAGTTAATGTTACAGGGGAGATAGTCCTGAACTTTGGAGGTCTCTACTAAAATATACGAAAAATCAGAGGAAGACGCACCAAAGGCACACGGAACTGATGGCTCGTTCTGTTTGGCCCCTGCAGAGGAAAAGAATAGCTTTCATAGTTATAAGGAGAGCAAGGACAGATACCAAGAAGAACAGAGGCAAGGCACGATATATAATTCAAAACCATCCAGATCTGCTCATCTATTACTCTGTATTTGCCATAGCCAGGCTGCAGAGTATTAAAATTTGCAAAAAGAATGATATGAGTTTTATAAAACTTTTAAACTTCAGATAGATTAGTCTCCCTTTCTCTCCTACACTGAAATAGGGAGAAAGGCTTCCAGCTCTTTGAAAATTTATTCAAACCATGTAATCACACAAATCCGTATGCTGACTATTTCAGGCCAAGGCAGGTAAGCACTCAAAACACCGGCCTCGGCTAGACCACCACAGAAGCAAGGCAACGAAAAAAGAGACGTCGACGGTCGAACGGTCCCCCCATGACAAAGTGTGAAATGGACTACGAAGCGCAAGGCAAATACAGGTTTTCAACGAAGACGGATGCCGGCGTGGAGCGAAGGCGAGGGAAGGCCCACACACAGAGGGAGGGAGCGCGGCCAGGGAGCCAGCCGAAGCCGCTCTCTTCTCCTTACCCAACAGTGCCGCTCGGTGGATGGACAATGGCAGTGGATGGAGCCGCCACGCAGGGGTGTGTGTGGGGGAAGCCCGCGTGGGGG
>JANZLQ010000078.1:5757739-5795449 GCA_026212715.1 Elanus axillaris | reverse complement strand
GAGGGAGGGAGGGAGCTGCGACCTCGGGGTTCTGAGGTGGAAGGCCCCGCATCCAACACAGGCGACGTCGTGAGGGAGCAGCCTAAGAGCAGGGAAGTTTCAGTCAGTGGTGCATTACGCGCTGCAGTCAGACATGTGGCAGAGAGCAGTGTTGTAATGTAAGAGACCGACTGATACCAAAATCTAAACTAAAACAATCAAAACCATTTTGTTTCCGGTACTTTACCCTGAGAGTGTCATTCTGCTAGTCTGGGAGCATCACGTTCTTACTGTCAATAAAATTCCTTAACTGCCTAAGAATACGTCTGTTGTTTAAAAAGGAAAAAAAAAAAAAAAAGCATTTGTTAATCAGTGGTTTATTCCTTTAATTTCTATTCAGTTCTGCTACCAGTAAGGACAACTTCTTTTTCCTTCTGAAAAAGCGTACTTCTTTTCTAGACACAGTTCATAAATAATTCTCAATATGGAGATCACTGCTTTAGGGCCTATTTGGTGAAATTCTGTTCGTGTTACAACAAATACCACAGAAGTATCAACTCGTAAAACCAAACAGTAGTCTGGAAACTCTTTAAATGGCTGATCACAGTTTTGGCCAAACTTCATCTTCAAACTGGTCCTCTAAGGTGTCCTTGTGATAAAGTGGCATTCAAATCAAAAACCTTTTGGGTTTCAGCATGAAAGGACCTATAAGGAAAACTCTATCTGGCACTGTCAGGGAAGAAGTGAAAGAGAAATGCTTTTTTTCTGGCAACACACTGCCATTTCATAATCAAAGAGTATCCCGTTTCTGAATGGTCAAGAGTCCAGTGGAACACAAAGAGCAACAATTCTGATTTTTTCCCATATTTTCCATTATCAATATTTTTGTCTTGTAAGACAACAAACTCAACTGACAATCCAATGAACTCAAGATTTGAATTCAACCTTTGTGCCAATGAACTCCTGCGTTGTGTAGGACCAAGGGAATATTTTAAACCCTTTTCTATTAGCAGGCTACCCTGCATAAGTAATCAGTAATGATACTGATACTGATGTATCAGTAATGGTACATCTTCTGCTGTGCTGAGGACAGGGTGAATGGGATTAATATAATATTAGGAGGAACTGAATTTCCAATTAGGTGTCTGGATACTTTGTTCAACTGTCATTTGTAATGTTGAAGACTCATCTGGAATTACAGGCTTGCAATTAACGTTTTTTTTTTCATATTCCTCCACTGTTTTTCTCTTCGCATTATTGAAATAACAGGCATTTTTTCCTAAAGAAATTCAGTAAGTACCAAAACTTTGGAGTGAGAAATCATTACTATCGGTTATGTAAACCAACCATCCCTCCTCTAGAGTCCACTACATGCTACCTGTGGAGGCGGCAGTACCAATGACACCTGTCACTGCTGCTGGTTCATGAGTGCTAACTGTCTAAACAGAGCTGTTAAAGCTGGGATAGGATTATTTTGCCAGTCTTGCAAGATATTTTGTTACCAAGGACTTCTTCACACTTTATAAAAAAGTAGAGCAGGCAATTAATTTAATCTCTTCAAATTTATAACCCTCTACATACTAATTTAAATTATCAGCACTACGTGAACATTCAAAATATGAAAGGACTTAATACAATATGAAAAAAATAGATGACTTCTTTTATGACTTGATGCCTGTCAGATTTACAGCACTTTGGGCCATTATACTGTTCAACTGAGCATCTGTGAGTGTTAGATCAATTGTAAGTGCAAATATCTATTTAATTCCTAAATCTGTGCCTCTGCCTACCTCAGCTAAATAACCAAGCTCCAGGAGGCAGAGAGCTGAAAGCACGCTGAAGAACAGGAATGTAAGACAGTTAGTGACAGCTAGTCAGTACCTTGGGAGCCTTCTAGCTACAAACCATGCCAAATAGCTTTTAGATCCAGAGTTTGAAACAAGCCAGTGCAGAAGGTAAAAAGGCATGTAAAGAGTTCAGCACAAATGGAAGGGGAATGAGAGCTTCTCAGGGCATAGCTATATTCTAAATCCTAAATCTTAATGCCTGGGATAGAAGTACCCACAACTTCTCAGAGCTGTGGGGAGTGCCCTTATTCACTGAAGATGCTGTACAGCACTTTCTTGAGGTGGTGACAATGTCCTTCTGCACAGAACTGAAAAGACTTATTCTCACTTTTACAAGGTGATGGAGATGGTGCTGAGTTGCTTACAAAGGTACCTGCATCATGCTCCCAAAGGGTCTTTTTAGCTTGTCTCTTCCACAGTGTCATTGCAAATAGGGATTTTTTTTTTCCTAAGCTATTCCTACATTTAAACTTCAGAGAGAATTCGATGGGCAGCCTCTAAGAGGCTTTATATTTCCTTTGCCATTTTTGGGTTTCTCTTTAAAAATATAAATTATGGCACTTGAAAATGTAGTTAGCTGCTGTCATTTAAAATTTCTATCCAACTACAGGCAATATACTGTACTGATAACTGTACAGGCCTGGAATAACCAGCATGGAACTAATATGTGAAACAAAACTCACTGTCTTCTCAACTGATTAAAAAATGTATATTTACATTTTGTTGCCTTTAAATTACTTCTGCAAATGTGGTACCAAATATGGATAGACAGAGTAGGGTGAGAGGAAGCTGCAGGTACCGAAGCATTGCAGTATGTTTTATTTCCTCTTACCATGAAAATGCTTTGTGCCCTACATAATAAATTTGCATAATTTCTTGATAACTTTACCAAATCTCCATATTCTTTTTGATACAGAAATACATGGACAGCTTGTACATGACACTGACGAAATATAACTACAATTTTTTTATCTGGATTCTTGTATGGAAACTGACAGGTGCATTTCTGGATGATGCAACGTATTAGTTGGTACATACTAGTGTAAACAGCGTCGTCCTTGACCAGCTACATCAAGATTAAGCTACAATCAATCCCACCTATAGACATTGCCTCAAATTGTACATTTTTTTTTATATTAAGCAGGGAAAGAAAATAACCACTCGAGGACCACTTTTCAACCCAAAAGGTAAAAAAAGAATAATGTGATATGGAACTACGGAAAACTTTTTTAAAAAAGCAAACAAAAAAATCCTCTCCAGAATTGTGGAAATAATTTTGTTCCAAGCCTAATTTTACTTCCATTGTTTGCTTCAAGGATTCACTGTGTTTCAGTTTGACATTTGCACTGTAAAACCCTTGCTGGAGCAATTTCTGAGGTTATTCTATGATTCTGAGGGAAGCTGTGTATGTGGATTTTGCCAAGCAGTTGCAGTGGCCCTTACAGAAGTGCCTGTATCTCTCTGATTCAAGAAAATGGTTGTACTTTTCAATTCTGCTCCCTTACTGTCTGCTGGGGATGTGATGCATTATGAAAGGACTAACTTTGGACCATATGGGTGCTAATGGAAAAAGAAAGAACACCAACTTCAGCTACAAAGTGTTATTTCTGTTCTCTTACACTTTCAAATCTGCTGAAAATGCAATGCAATCCTACGTAATGGTTCAGGGCAACCAGCACCAGCCCTCAAACTTGTAACCATTACTTAGGATGAGTTGCTAGAAGCAGCAGATACCGTATCACTCTAGATGCTCCTTGCAAAGAACATACTGTCTGAAGATCAAGTGCAGTAACACACCTTGAGCGTGGCAGAGTACAGGAACGACCACCAAAGTTGAGCTTGTGACTTTGTTGTTTAAACTGTCCTCAAGAAATATAAAAAAAGGCTCAAGAAAAAGAAGCAGTATTTACTAAACTGAGAAAGTGCAGAGGGCCATCACAAATTATTAAAAGGCAACCTGTTATTGTTCAAATAAATTCTCAAATAAGCTCCACCCATTCTAAAGGGAATAAGGTTTTGTTTATTAAGAATTACTCTGTAATTGATCTAACTTCCTTCACTCATATTTAGCTAATATTCTTATGCATGGGATTTGTGCCAATAACCTGAACAACCCTATATGAAATTAGTCTTACAGTTAAAAATATGTTGCATTTAAAACACTGAAAAATTAATTGCTAATGTTTATGGTAATGGTGTAGTTTGTTGGTATGTCTGACATAATTTCTGTTTAATATTTTTTTAAAGGTTCAAAACTTCCTACAGTATTTGTACATTCTTGAGATAACATCTAATTCTGTATTACATTGCAAACGGGCTGTTGTACTTAGCATAGATGTCCCGCTTAACAAAGTTTTGTTTTTTTCTGTTTCCTCCAAAGATGTACCCATCGATATAAAATCAATAAAAGGACTTTATTCACTCCTTAAGACGTACGATGAAGCTGCCCTCTGTTGTGGAGCTGCCACACGTTTCACCTTTACCTTTGCCCAGCTGAACTGGCATGCTTTCGGACTTCATCATCCTCTGCTGCTGTGCCTGCTGGTGCTGGTGGTGCTGGTGGTGGTGCTGGGGGGCTTCCACTGCGCTTCTGATGGGCATTGCAGGGGGAGGAAAGCTGCTCCCACCGGCAGGAGCACCCACGGCCCCGCCTGAAGCCATAGCCGGAGCAATGAGCTTTCGGCCAAAATTCAGTAAGCTGTTGGAGACTTTGTTAATGTTCAGTGGGGCAGCCTTAGCACTGGCGCTGAAAAAAGAAGAGGAGAAATCATTATGACCTTGACAACATTTTGGACAGGTACAGCAATATATGCATTTTTCTTCAAAAACAGGGGAAAAAAATCCAAGACTTGAACGGTACGAAGAAGGTGTTTTACTACAGTTGCACTGGAATACACACAGGAACCACAGGGACGGTGTATGGTGCAAATTCTTCCCAATCAGTAGTGGACCAATTGTTTTTGGCCCTTTCTTCCTGAAAAAAGCAGACTGACCACAAACAAAGCAAGTGTGCACAAATTTTCTTAATTTGCCATTTTAAATGAAAAAAATGAAAGAGTGACAAAAACAATCTAGGCTCTAAGGCATTGAAAACTTTATAAAACTGACTTTTTGCACTTTGTATTTGAAGACTGCTTTAATATTTACTTCTGCTAGATTAAATTCTCTTAAATGTTTAAAATAACTCAAACCCAAACACTTCCAACAAGCAAAACTAACACTAGACTGTATTTTTAGGTTGGCAGAGCTAGATGTCTCTTGCTCTTAATTCACCTTCTGTCTAGCCCAGCCATTTCAACCCAAGCACTTTTTAACAGGAATCATGATTTCTAAAATGATTTTGGCAGAAGAATGGTTTCAGGATGTAACACATATACTGGATCACGATCCTTATCATTGTTACTTTTAATTTTTAATTACAGTGGCTATTTAATTCACTTCAGTTATATGTAACATTAAGAATGAGGAAACTGTTGAACCATTTAGTCTTTATAAAATAAAAGAGGCAAAGAAGCTTCTAATTCCCAGTAGAAGTGTTCACATAACCTAGGGAGCAGCAATGTAATTCCTATTTGTTCATGCAATATTTTCCTGTTTTATACAATTAATACTTGAAATACCCTTCACAGAAATATATCACAGTCACAAAGAGCTTTCCACTCCTGAGGTTTTATTTTACTGATCTGTAGTTCACGGATATAAATAGCTGTCTTTAAAAAATTTGAAGAAATACATGTAATTAAAAACAATACAATTGTTGTACTGCAATGATTTGGGGAAGTTTTGCAATGTTTTGGGAAAGTTTAACTAAAAATAAACTACAAATGAATTAATATGGGTGACTTGTAACATATGCAAACACCTGGAAAAGTAATTTTGATTCTGTTTTTCATGTCATTTCCCTATTTGTCTCCAGATATGTTTTTTTTTAGAATGCACAATATAAGTACGTGCACACATATAGAACATATTCAGAAAATAACAACAGCTGAGTTGTTTAGACTCAGAATAGTTACGGTTAAAATGAGAGACAGCAGAAGAAAGTATGTGAGCCTGCACACTCACAAGATACGGCTCCAAGCTGTATGGGGCCCTTCTGCCACATACTGGTGATGAAGAAAGACAGCACATAGCATT
The DNA here is from genome assembly GCA_026212715.1 of Elanus axillaris. Taxonomy (NCBI): domain Eukaryota; kingdom Metazoa; phylum Chordata; class Aves; order Accipitriformes; family Accipitridae; genus Elanus; species Elanus axillaris. Next base: position 5,789,486 of record JANZLQ010000078.1, on the reverse strand, counting down.
TTTTTTTGAGGAACAGCAGCATACAGACTGGGACAAAGTGCTGCTTCCCAATTTATGGAAGCTGGAAAGGAATGATTGCTGAATAACAATTGCAGGATGTTTCTGTGTCTCCCCATTTTATTGATTGCTGCTGATATTACAAAAAGTCTTTCTGTAGCCACCTGAGAATGACTGACAAAGTCACTACAAAGAGAGCATCTTCAGAACTGTAAAATACTCTTGCAGGAGTCCCAAATGGTTTCAGAAGCAAACTGAATAGGTCCCAATGATTTTAAAGAAGAGGACATGGTAAAATGTTTATTACTGTTCAATTTTACTCTGCTACTACCTAGCAGATTAAGTTATTAATCCTGAGGTATTGCAGAGACACTTAAGGAAAAAAAAGGGATTTTTTCTATTCCATTACATATATGTGGCATCAGGAGTGTCAGCACAGGGCCGTTTGTTTTATGTCTTCTGCATTCTAGAAAGACAATGAAGACTGTAGCTTTGAAGGTGGAAGAAGCTGGCTTAGCAGGTATCGAACAATTATCAATTGTTTGCAATGAATCTAATTACATCACTGATTTTGGGGGTCATACCAGTAATAACTTGGTTGAGATTCAGAATCCAAACTTTATTATCTTTGGCAATTTTTTTCCCCTCAGTCTACTGAAACTAATCACCAAGATTGGGGTGGTATATATCACTCACTCACCTGAAACATCACATTAGAAAGAAGATAATGGCTTGCACATTGAGTCCGAGGTTTGTGTTGTCTCTAGGTCTAGAGCCTGGACAATCAGCAAAAAAACCCACCCTTGACTTTGCACAAAAAGTGGTATTTACCGGAAGTAAATCTTTTTCTCTGACAGGCTACCCGAGCAACAAAGCCACTGGATGCTTTGAGCTAACTGCATCATTGGAATCATGATGGTCCACAGATGCAGGAGACAGCCGATACAGAGGCTTGTGTATTTGTGTCCACCAGCTTGTTTCTTTCTTGTTTCTTTTTTCAGCTATATTTTCCTTAATAGTAAGTATCAGTTTTCCTTCTAAACTGTTTAATTTGCTGCTTTGTCATAAATAAAAACCAGGAGAAGTTAGTTTATTTTCATTTTCCAGATGGTTGGAAAGAGACTTTTTGAGAAACTTCACTTTACAGGAACAATAAAACCCCCAAATCTCCTCTGAGCTGTTATGTATGAAATATGATTTAAAAAAATGCTTTCAACAATAACATGCTGTAATGTTTTATAATTATTTGAGAAATAGAAAGGATAGTTATTGTAGCTTTTAATACCTATGTGTGATTTGGCTCTGCTATAAACTGACACTGCTAATCATCAGGTCAGAACACATACACAATCATGAAAAATAAATAATGATGCTAAGTTTCTTGTCAAGAGGTGGACTCAGTGAAAGTATTCTGAGGTAAAATTCATTTTGCAATTTCTTTGAATCACAGCTTCAGAAAACAATAGCGAGGTGCTAGATCCCAGGAGGAGGTACATTAAAACTGAGCTGAAGTTCTGGAAAATAAGAACAATGTATCTATTTCTTACTATTTAAATGTCTGATATATTAATACAAAGGATGATTACAGCCATTAAACACGGATCAATGTCTACATTTTAGCCATCTAAATGTACCAGATATGCACAACAATTACAAGAAAAATGCTGATTGATTATGTTGTAGAGTTATCACCAGATGCATTTAAAAGTAAGGCATGTTTAAAAATATGAGTACCAAGGAGATGTGAATTCCATCTATGAAGCAAACAGTTTTGTTTCATCACAATAAGCATCATTGACCTTGACTATGAATGGTATATTTTTAAACTAGCAGTAGGAAGATGATTCAATCTCTGCAGTTTTCTGCTAAGATGAAATGTTTTGTTTTAAGCAAGCCTTATTCAAAGGGACTTCTCTCTTCAGTAAGTAGCCATTATGAGAGATGAGAGGCAAATATATGATTATGACAGCTTAAAAAGTTTTATATGTGATAAAGTAAGCAATATATATTAGAGATTTGCCAAGATATTTTAAATATATCATTGAGCCTGTTGAATTAAAGATGAAAAAGACCTGGTAGCTGATCTAATCCATCTCCTTGCTCACTGCAGAAACATTTCCTAATGTTATATCTTTCAGTTCTCTCTTTAGTCCAATCTTAAAACAGATTTACCACATCTGACCTACTTTAAATGTCCCTGTGTTGAGATAAATTTATCCCAGTTATTCCTCCATCTGAACTAATCTGAACAACTTCTCTCCTTTAGTCTGTATCCTGTATATATGTGTGCATAGAATTAATATTCCTACATAGATTTAATGGACATTTGTTTCCTTAGGATTTAGGTTTCCAACAGGTGTCATTCTTGTTTGGGCTTTATGATTTATTTATTTTTTCAAAGTCCTTGAAATGTTTCTTTTGGAGTTTTCCAATAGCTTATTTTTCAAGTTTAGGTAACTCTTGAGACCATTTTTTAAAAGAATAAATAAGTAAAAACATTAAGAAAATGCATTAGAATGCAGTAATTTTTGACACCCTTCCCCAAATTTAAAGCCTGGTTAAAAAAAAAAAAAGAAAAGAAAAGATGGTTTTGCAGTCACTCTACTCAGCTTTAATTTCTGCTCCTTTCACCATTTTTAAGAGCTTTTTATTCCACTCCATTTTAATTTTAGCTAGCTTTTAATGTAACTGATTTAACAGAATTTGACAGAGGTGCAAAGCTCTAAAAGCCAGCAAGTTCCTATGAATCAGCAAGCACAGTATATGACTGGTGCCACGTGCAATCCAAGAAACTCCCTGTGACAGCATAAATTGAAACAAGGCATTGTGTCTTGCACTGGCTTGCCCTGTAGCCACCAGCAGCCACCACCCACCAGCAACCTGCACCCATGTTGTGGGCACCCAGTCAGGGCATGGGAACCTCTGCCCTTGTGACCACCAGCTAAAATGGCCTTGACAAGGAATTTAAGCAGTATTCGTACAAACCCTTTTTAAAACAAGGGAGGAATGCTGCAAAAAAGTTTAGTAAAAGTTATTTCAAACTGGATTGACGTTAATTTGATTTAACTTACACAGCTTCTGGTATGTGGATACGCCAGACTGCGATTAGATGCATTATTGGAAGTAGCTCAGCTACAGAACGCTCATTGGCAATGTTTTAGCCCCTGCTTTTAGTATACACGTCATTGCATATGAATGTCCTTAGCCTTAAAAAAATGCCAGTGAACTGACTGCAACGCTATCTGGAAAACTTTCATTTTTCATGTAATAACAGGCAAGGTGAAGATGCAAAATAAATGTCATGAAATAAACACATGTGCTTCTAATAATGCTTATGTAACTCCTGTTTGAGATGAAAGTGACTTCTGAAACATTTTGTTTATGTAAATTCTTAGTTCAGCGAACACATATTCAGAAATAGCTTACCGAGTTTTGTTCATCAAGTCTGCTCCACGAGCTTTGTAATAATCTAAATTTTGCTGGAATTGATGAGTCACTGGTCTTGGATTTCTCTAAAAAGAAAAAAAAATTTGAAAAGAATACCTTACTGGAATTTTCTGAGAGATTTAAAACAAAGACCAGAAGTATGCTCATTAATGAAGATTAGAAATTTAAAGAAGCATTTCTTTTCCCAAGATCTCGGTTTCTGAAGGCAGTAATGCCAGTTACATAAGTGAAGTCTTAAAATACTTAAAACAATACAAAGCGTTACCAGTAAGTCCACTCCACGCTCACAGATATCAGTGGTTTTCCACACAGTGATGAGGCTGTTGGTTGTAGCGGTAACATTTCTAATTAAATCAGTAATTCCTGGACCTATCTGATTTCTTCCTTGAGTTCCGGTATAGAATATTACCACCTTCCAGCTAAAGTGATAGGTTTTTAAAGAAAACGGTAATAGTAAGGAGAAACTACAGCTAACATTTTGAACTGAATGCATCACTAGCAGCGGCTTCATTAAGCCCAGAATTAGATTTAGGGGGACAACCCGCACAGTGCCACTAGATGGCAGGCAGAGCCTTTTTTTCTCATCAAATTTCACCCAACTCAAAACAGAATCCAGGAATAAAGAACTGATCTCCTATAATAAAATTTATATCATTAAAATTGAAACCACAAGCTCTTGTTAGTCTCCCCTTCTGCTAAAATGAAACTATTTCACTGAAGCACGCTGCCTTCAGTAGTTCTGAAATTATCCTTTCTGGACTTAATAATCCACCAAATGAATGCATTATTTGGGGGGGAGCAAAGTAAATACTTTTAAGTAAAAAAATTTGCATACAGATGAAAAGAAAATAACAGAGAGGCCCTTTTAATATATATAAAAATTAGAAGAGAAAAATAGCTTAAAGCAATTCATTTCTAGTGTAAGAGAAAACAAAACGGTAAATCTCTGCATAATGATCAGATATATTGCATGGACCAGGACTGAAGTACTTTCTAAATGTTTGCTTTAAAGGTTTATTCATTCATAGGCTGTTCCTTTATATCCTCATCTGCCTTCTTAAGTCTTGCTAGCAGTAAATACAGTTTTAATGAACTACTCAATGACCTTTCTAAAATAATTGTTCACAGGTGAGAGTACATTACATTTTTGATGGAATCACTTTTCAGTTGTTTCAGTTTCACATGTTGTATTTTTGCCCTCCAGATTTCATTATAGACTGGAGTACCCATAGCCGTATCCTCTCATTTTCCACATAACTGCAGATAACCCTTCTTCCTTGGAAATCTTCTTTTCAGAGGAGGACATAGCAGTTGCATTTTAAACACCAAAATATTGCATGTGCGCAAAAGGAGAGAAGATTTAAAGAGGTGGTAGCTATCAAACGTCAGGATGATTTCTGGGGTCAAATTTAAGGCTAGGAATTTCCAGATCATTTCCTGCAGTCAGACTTAATCTTGTATGAAATGTCTCATTTTCTTTCTCTGGAAACACATTAAACATTTTAAAAATACATCCTGTTTGTAATGTTTATTAAAAAATGAAACAACTAAAAGCTATTAGACAAGCATTAAAAAAATCCTCATCTATCCTACCACCCACATTGTAATGGCCGCTCGGTGTTTTTCTTCTCCTGTTATAAGAACAATATTTGCATAACTCTACCCATTCATATGGCTTGTAAGTCAGTCCTCATCAACTGACAGCAATAACAATGAATCAGCTTTAGTTACTATTGCTCTAGTTTGGTAATTCAATGCATTTCTATGATAATCAAATCCAACCTGACGTGATGAGGATAACTGATGGTTCTGCAACTACTATGCAAGTAATCAAACAGTGTAACTTTTCTCCCATGAATTAAATAATACTTTTCTTTACGTGTCTTGATGACCATTTCAGCAAGGTGGAAGAGTAAGTGATGGTTAAAATAATGGGCACTTCTAAGTCATAAGACAGCCCTTTGAAAAATTCATGTTACCAGATGCTAGCCAGTTTTGCAATTTCTTTCCAATAACTGAGTAAATATTTAAACTTAGCAAAAACACTGAAATTTCTTTTCCACCACCCAATAAATAAAATAAAATAAAAAATTAGACATTGCTTCTGAATAAAAAAAAAAGGAAATGATCATGTGGAACAGTATCTTGAAACATATTTATGCAGAAATGACAAGCAATTCAAGACACGAAAGGCTGATCTACTAAGCACTTAAAGCCATTAATAGGAATAATGATCTAACTCGAACATATGAATGAGGCTCAAGCATTACTTTCACAGGGGCCTATTTAAATTCCTATGAGATTTAAAGGTATCAAAGGAAGAAGCAGTTTAAAATACTAATACATGTAGTGAAGAAAAAGCCCTCAGAAAAAATGCTGTTGAAAAAACATCAGAAATGCATGACAGTAAATACCAAGGTTTACTGCTGCAACTAATCTTGTAACACTACAGATATATCCTTTGGAAAATTTCATTATTTAAAAAGCCCAACCTGACATATATGTTAGCAGACAAGTATCTGTAAAGTATCACCACAGAAATTTTAAATACTTCTGAAAATGGAAATTCAGACAGCAAAAAATACAGTTTTATGAAAATCATGATCTTTATGTCACTGTGATCGTCCTTTGAATTTTATATTGAAATTACTGAAATTAAAAGAGTGTAAGAAGCAGAAAAGAAAAGCTACAAAATTACAATATCTCTTCTGTATGAATTTTAAACTAATTCCCCTCTCTAAGCATCAAATTTGAGCTGTCCCCTATATTGTATACCATATACTAGGACTGAAGGCTAAACAAATTTCTTTACAGCAAAACATCACGCTGTTGTTTTAAAATATTCATGGTAACCACATTTTTTTCCTATACAGTGCAATTTAGAATGATCCTATTTGTATTTTTAATTACTTACACAAGTAAAATTTTTCCTTTTTTCAATTTAAGTATTTTGACTAGTACCTCAGATAAAATCTTTTTTCTTAAAAGGATAATGTCAAAATGACAGTGAAATCAACCCTTTAAATTAGAAGTTGGTTGAATCCCCCTAAGAAATTGTGTAAGGGCATTATACAGATTAACACATTTATGTTTTTCCCTTTCTAAGGAAAGAGAGTGCAGAAATCAGAGAGAAAAGCTGCCTGTGCCAATACCAGAAATCCCACTTCCCCACGCCCATTTTGTGGGAGCAGTCTGCTGGTTTTATAATTCTTCTAATCTTCATTTCTAGCTACAGCGAGCTTAGTTTCAACTGGTAGAAAATGCCCAATTCATACTTCTAAAAGGACAATGTATGAAATTCAGATATAGGAGCACATAAAGAAATTGATGTGATTTTGGACTTTGTCTCTTCAAAATGTATTAGCCACAGCCCACAGGCAAGAGATGCCTTAAAATAGTTCAGCTATCTCCGAGGTACTCTTGCCTTGGAGCTCTTCCTTGCTTAAAAAATGCCCCCCCTTCGCCTGCATCTGCCTGCTGAAGTCCTAACCCCTGTCCTCCTGCTTCTGTTCCCAGCCACTGACAGACTGACTCACTCCAATTCCTGCGGCTGGCCCGAGGTTCCTGGGGACTTTCTGTTTGTCTTTATTCTCCCCCAGGGAGAGGGGGCCGAGCTAAGTTATACCCCGTGCCTGCTCTTCTAGTCGGGGGCTGAGGCCATGGTCAGAATCACACCGAACGCAGCAGAGATTCCCTAAACTTCTATAAACTGTCGAAAAGCAATTCCCACCAGCTAAGGATTGTGCTCCATATGCTCAAATTCCCTAGTACAACCCTTTTCCTCGCTGGCCTCCAGAGACATATTATGTCACATTACGCACGGAGTAGATATGATATAGCAAAGCATGCTTGTGCGTGACAGAAGTCACAGGCAGACTGTTCTACAACATACCAGGAAAACCAGGTTACTGCTGCAATGTAATGTTTCACCATCTGAATACACATTATTTGTGAAAGTTTACATGCAGGTGCAAGTGGAGGAATCTCTACAACACTTTTTTCTTCTTTGTCGAGGTATTTCCTTTCCTTTCTCTTTAGCATTATGAACAGGAAAAAAAATCAAACACAATGTTGAGCAAAATCTGAAGGTTCAAATAAGAGACAACAATGAAAAAAGATTTTCAATATGTCTGATGAAAAATGAGACTTATTTTAGTGAACATGCTATTGCCTCAATGCCAAGGGAAAAGCACTCGTCATTAGAGAAATGAATTGCTCAGCTGTTTATAAGCAAAAAGCTCTGGGGGAATTTCTCGAGGCCCAAACCACAAAGCATTGCAGGGTTACACAAACATATGTTGCAGGTGTTTTTGGGTAGACAGGTGGGAAAACCTCAGCTACTGAAAAATATTCCACTTAATAGACTGTATCTGAAACTAGATAACCTAAATGCAACAGAGAAGAAACAAACAAAACAGCAGCAGTGAATTATACATACACACAGCAATAGGCTCACCAAAATAATCATCTCACTACTACCAAACGGGATGTCTTTAAACTATTTTTTTCAATATATTAAACAAGTGCTGCCAAACATATATCTTTTTTTCTAAACTAATAATATTTTAAGCCTAAACCAAAGAACAGAATGAACTAAGCTTATATATATATATATAAAGAAAGATGATGATGCAGTGTTGTTCTTTTTATTTAAATATTTTAATGACTCAGTTTGCTTCTTTTTCCGTTCTTTAGCTGTCAAGGCAATATTGGATTTTTTTCATAATTCTCGCATAGCCAAAACCACTTTTGTATTCAAATGCTATTTTTTTCCTTTCATTTGTTTCTGATGAAAGTTGGAGGAGCATATGGCCCTGTACTTAGTAATGACTGAGGTCAGCAAAGGTTTACCTTTTCCTTCTAGATCACCTATGCTTCTTTCTTCAATAAAGATGACACAAACATGGTAAACAGTTGGACTGGGAGCAGAGCTGAAATACAGCAGCTGAGATGTGGATAAGGAATATGTTTTATACAGTTCAGCAGCATTTTTCTATTAGGCACTAATAATGAATATAAAGTCCATATTAATGACTACTTAATAGCCTAGCTGCACAGAGAATTTCACCTTTACTCTCTTTATTCTTTTTTTCAGGTATCCAAGCAGCTGTCTCCACTCCATGACTAGACTTACACAGTATAAGCAATGGGTTAACATTACATAACCATACCACAATACTTTGTATACTAAACAACCAACCCACCCCAAACTCTAGAGCACCCAAGGAAAATGCCATTCCCCAAACAAAACTTTCACCTCCTAATTTTCTTCCTCCCTAGTTATACTTTCTGCAGACCAAGCAACCTGCTGGAGCACAAAAGGTATTCCATCCATCCTACAAAACACTGAGCTAAATACTTACTAAAAAGAAAAAAAGAACAGTGAGACATTAGGGGACATTATGTGCTATCATAACCAGCAGGTCGAGGGAGGTGGTCCTGCCCCTCTGCTCCGCTCTGGTGAGACCCCACCTGCAGGACTGCCTCCAGCTCTGCAGCCCTCAGCACAGGGAAGACATGGACCTGTTGGAACAGGTTCAGAGGGCCACAAAAATGATGAGAAGGCTGGAACACCTCTTCTATGAGGGCAGGCTGAGAGAGTTGGGGTTGTTCAGCCTGGAGAAGAAAAGGCTCCAGGGAGACCTTATCACAGCCTTCCAGTATCCAAAGGGGGCCCACAGGAGGTAGAGAGGGACTTTTTTACTAGGGCAGGTAGTGATAGCACAAGGGGTGATGGTTCTAAACTGAAAGAGGGCAGATTTAGATTAAATGTAAGGAAGAAGTTCTTCACTGTGAGGGTGGTGAGGCACTGGAACAGGGTGCCCAGGGAAGTTGTGGCTGCCCCATCCCTGGCAGTGTTCAAGGCCAGGCTGGATGGGGCCTTGAGCAACCTGGGCTAGTGGAAAGTATCCCTGCCCATGGTCAGGGGAGTCGGAACTAGGTGATCTTCAAGGTGCCTTCCATCCCAGTCTATGATCCTATGCTTCATTCTGTTGCCAATTTTAAAGTGGTTCAAGGCCAACAGCAAAATATTATCCAAAACATAGTTTGATAGTCTGCATCTATCAACCCCATGTATGAAAGTAGCACAACATGAGCAGTACCCTGCACAGAACTAATAACCTCCTTTTATCACGGGAGTCAGGAGAACCATGCACTAATACTAGCATTGGCAAAGGAACACCATAACCCTCAAACTGGGAATAATGCTTCTTGTTTACATTTGTCAGAAAGATGCTGTGGGTCTCAATCGCAGAACTCATTATTTACAATGCAATAACATCATGAAGAATTATCACATTTCATAATTTCTAAAGAAAATTAGGGAGTGCTCTTTTTTTTTTTCTTTCCCAAAACAACAAAAATTCCCAGAAAGAACTGAAAAGGAAAGAAAATTCAGTTAATTGGGTCAAAGCAGGAAGAAACCCCTGAACTCCGATCAAGCTGAAATAAATTATCTCCAGTTTTGTTACGTGACAACCCTCCATTCCCCTGGCAACTAGAAATTTCAGATACCAGGAACGTATTTTAAATACCATGCGTTATGGTCTGTTTTTAACTTCATACACACATGCTTTCTCTCACATGGGCATTCTATGACAAGAGATGAAGAACTGAAAAAAATGACAAGTGAGATTTTAAAAATGCTTCAGTGACTTGACTGAAAGAAATTTCTAGTTGTATATTTTGGCTTCCTGTCCTAACTGATTGGAAAGCCTTTTTTTTTTTTTTTCCATTTATGGTTTTACAGCGTATTGCATTTTAACAGGTAGATCAAATCCTACCAAATCAGATTTTATCGATATTCCAGACAAAAAGACTCTGACCTGCTACGTTCAAGTTCATAACCTGTGTAAAATCCCCACCTTGCATCAACAGAATTGCTTAAGTACCTTTTAAATCTGCCTCTTAATTTAGTCGCCTATTTTTCAGCTGAACCCTTGGTTTTAAGAAGTAAATTAACTAAATAGTGAGGTGTAAATCTGACAGTGTTCAGCCCTACCCCGTGACAGATTTATGCTCTGGCATCTTGCAACCCCGCACGGTTAGGAACAGGAGTTTTACAACATTGTGGAGGAAAGATCCAGGCTTTTGAAGGGAACACACAGCAAGCTTCGCTTTAAACCCTGGAATGCTCCAAATTATGAGATTTAAAATATGACATCTTTATGTACAGAAAAGCTACCACATTATGGTTTTATTGGCACTCGTTTTGGACAACCTGCATAACTGATGGCTTTGTGAGTAATGCAGTTATCCGAAGCTTATACTGATAAAACCCTTATAACCACACTTATAGCATTATATCTTCTCCAGATACGTGCCTGCACACAAATCTCATGTATCAGGGAAAACCAAGAACATTTTAGGGTGCTATTTGGTTATTTCTGCTACGTGGAAAAGAAACATTAATTTATGTTCCATGTGTAATGTTCCACGTAAAACACTTGAAAAAGGTCCCTAAGGGAGTGAGTGAAAAAGGCTCTTTCAAAGAGCCCCATGAACACACCACAGCAAAAGGAGTATGACGCCCAAGTCTTTTCCTCTAAAACACAGACAGAAGCTAAGGTGCTGGTGCTGCGGGATGAGCAACAAATTTCATTTTGGGATTCCAGTAATGAGGATACTGCAGAACCATTTTGATCACTACTGCTCCGTAAAAAGACAAAGGAGAAAGACATCACATCTCCAAACCTAATTTTCCTTAAAAAGTCACAGCAAAGGATAAAGTATACCATTCCAACTTCTATCTTGAAAGTATATTGCTCTTTCAGAGAAGCATTCTCCAATACAAATGTACTCAAATAGCTTTGTACACAACAATTAATACATTAATATTTACTATAAAATATGTCAATACACCAGCAGTATATCTACATTTATATCAGAAGAGACTGAACTTAAATTCCATCATAATAGATGGGATATGATTCAGTAGCTAATCTTTCATACATTATTGAAAAGTTATGAATCTATTTTTATATAACTCACAGTTTGTGTTTTGCAAATTTTAGTCAAATAAATAAATTATGATATGGAGAACTTTTGATTAGGTAGAATCAAAGTGCTTTAAGTGTTTTAAGTGCTTCCTTTTGATAAACTACCTTGCAAACTAGAAGTGATTAATTGAACTGTCAGGTTGCACACAAAAAGAACCATAATCACCTCACTCTAACACTGCTAAATACATTTTTGTTAGTGTAATTTTATAAATAACATCATTACTCTTTAGGAGAGGGTCAGTAGCTTTAGATGACTTTTTAAAGAGAAGTAAACCAATCATTTGAAATAAACAGCCCCAGGAAATTCACAAGCAGTAAGTTTTATTGGTAGCTAAAGTAATTAAGAGCTTGAAGTGCTTCAGCTTCTTGCTTTAGCATGAAGTACAATCAGAATTGGTTTTACTTTGGTACTAAGGATATTCACTTGCTCAAAGAGAAAGCAGAGTTTAAAGTTTTGGCTTCCAACAATAACTTTCTCTTCCATCCTGCCTCTCTAAAGTACTTGCCCTTTACATGGCAGAGCTTAATGAATTCCTAGTGAATATTATCAGGAGCACTGATCAGGACAGGAGAATAATTCCTTCCCTATTTCTAAATTTCCCCCGATCGCCCCTCTGGCCTGAACTCGATGTTGCTGCATCTCATGCCTCCACTTTCTGATTAAAAGGGAAGACACCTTGATAAAAGGCATAATTATGAAATCTGCAGAGAATAATAAAAAATGCAATTTTTTTTTCTTGTTTGCAATTCTTAGTCCAGTTGAGTGATCAGCAAGTAGTTGCCTTGACTATTTACTGAATAATGCACGTTACTTGCTGCTCTATACAACACTATTATGTACTTGTTTTAATATTAGTCGAAAGTATAAACAATGGTTCCTAACTCACCTTTAGCCATCTCCTCTGAAAGACTCTGCACCCCCCCAGAAATCACCAGCCACGCCACCAACCCCTCGCTGCCCTCAAGGCCAGCAGCTCTCCTGGTGGGTCGCAGGAGACCAGCAAGGAGAACAACAAAGCCAGCTTGCCCTCCTTGCTGGGCTCTGCTTTCAGTGCCCAGGAGTGGACTGCAGCACCGTCTCCCTCGGCCCTACGCAGACCTGGGACAAGTCCTTTGTTTCTGCACCGTCCTACCGGCGGCACAGCTTTGTCTTCACTATGAGAGGTGTCACTGTTCAGGAAGCTTTGCTTCATTCTGTATTATTTCCCACCATTTTCCTATTCATTTAAATGGAATGGCTGCTTAACTTGCATTGATACAATACTTGTAGGTTCTTAAGCAAATCACTGGCCTGTGCATACAACACTACAGACAGAGCAAAACTGGAAACTGCATCGTGGTTGGCAATCTAAAAGATCAGCTCTCTCCTTCAAGTGATGATTACTGTGTTACATAGGATACTGAGAAATGGGAAGGACTTTGAAAGATTACTCATTTGAAAAGTCTTGGCGAGATGACTAATTAACCAATTTCCAAGATTTTTTCCTGAAAATATTACTTGTGATGTACAGAAGAAGATGACTATTTTATACTGTGTCAATTAAATAGTTAATGTATAAGAGGAGATTGCAGTGAACTTTGAGAGAGATGAGAAAGTTATTGTACTATGAGTATTGACCATGCAGCCTTTTTATATTTTAAAATGCATAGGTGCACTGGGAATGAAGGTTTTGAAACAAATGTACAAAACTGAAGAGGATTTTTAATTCATGGTGCACTTACTATTTTTATGTGGTACTATGGCAACATGGTTATTCTAAGTAATTTATCATTAAACTCATAGCTGCCTGTCATACCTTATTCTATTAATGAAACACAATAACTGAATATTTAAAACAATAATTCTTAAAACAAAGCATGGCCTATCTCTTGCAAGGAAAAAGTTTCTAATTTTAAGAATGTGAACATAAAGAACAAGTTAATACGGCTTTAACATGTAAAATATATGCAATTCTTAGTTGTATAGCACCACATTAAAAAGCTTAGCATGCAGTTACAGAAAAAACATCAATTTACTCAAAGTGAGGTGTTTAGATTACATCTAACCTTATTGTATTTGCAAATGGGGAAGTTAGACCATGAAAATGTTTGTGTTCACTACAAGGAATTGAATGTGGTTATAAAACCAGTGGTCAATTTGAAGATTTTTGCTCATAAAAATCAATCCATGTTGCATTAAGCATCCAAGATCTGAATCTTTCAGAAATTAAGGCAAATTAGAAGTTGTCTGTGAATCACTTAAAGTAAATGCATTTATTTTTTGTTTCTCCTAATTCCTTTCCTCCCAGAAGAGACATGTATTTAGCTTTTCTGGAAAACCTTTTTTCCTTTATCAGTCATCTCCCCTGTCAAGGCAAGTCTCCTTTAAGGTGTAGGTAACCTTACTTGTACCACCAGCTCACACAGCATTGGGATATCCATTATCCCAGCTTCCTGATACTTAGTTTTCACGCACCCAAATGCCCTAATGTATTATCGCAAAACTCCTGAAATATCAGTCACATTCTTCATGATCAGAAAAAAAATAAGAAAAAAGCAAACGTTTGTTAAGAGCCTCCCTCCCCCTTGTTGGTACCCATCTAACAAAATGGACTCCGCACCCCAGCAGTACCTCTGTGTGTAGGTACAAATTAATGACTTGTAAATGCCCAAACACTGCCAGATCCCAACTTCTGATTGGCTGCAATCTGGTCATTAAAGAGAGGTAATTAATGCCAGATTGCACACACAATGCTAACAAACAAACAAAACAACCCCAAACCTGCTTTTCTCCTGCCACAAACAGCAAAACAAACAATACTGACATACTGGCAGCTTTCAAAGGACAGTTGCAGCTCTGCAGCAGCACCTCAGTTAATGAGTGTATAGAAAAGAATTTATCTGAAGAAGAAGAAAGTGAAACTCAACAGCCTTTCAGGCACATGAAACTAGCTTGGAGAAAACTCTGAGATGGTGGCAGCTACTTAAGAAGAAAATTCAGCTGAAAATAAATGTACAAAGAGTTTAGTTCAAAATTTCAGTATTGTGTTTTCCCCTTGTCAATTATTGCTCAGATTGTGAAAAAGCTGGGATGCAGATTTCTCTGACTAATCGTTGGATGAGTGATCACGACCATATATTATTACTTAAGTTTTCTAGCAGTACCTGTAATTTCAGTCATGACAAACTAATACGAATTCTTTGAAATGTCATGTATGCTTCATTGTGCATTTAGTTAGAATTTAATATTATTATATGGCCACTTTCAATGTCAGCAAATAGCTTAAAATACAATGTTGGAAAATATCAGCAGCAGTAACTAGAATATTATTAGCATAACTAACAAATGAATTCCCATCAACCAAGCACAACCACTTTCTTTTTTCTTTTTTTGAATCGACAACTTATGATAAAAGGTGTCTCCACTGAATTAAGCTCCTAACTAGCTTATCAACACATACGGTAACTCACCACGTTAAAATATCTGAAAGTAAACTTATTTTATAAAATTATTAAGAATAAATACAGTAAGCTTTCAGACAAAGGATGGTTGTCGGGTTCTTAGTATGCAATGTAAAACTGTAAAATTCTATGTAGTGCTTTAGTTTTCTAATAAGTCATTGTGATAAGGTTAACACTTCAACACAGAACAACATACAAATAAGAACACCCAAAGATGAAAATTACTTTGCTTATGTTGCTGTATTAGAATTTTATTTGCTAAAGGGTGAAAACAGATTTGCAAAATTCACAGTTAACTTAAAACAATAGTTTTAAACCTTTTATTCCTAGCCCTGGCTGCCTTCAGGAAGGAAAGAACATCTGGTTATTTAAGGAACACAATATGTTCACATTTTCTATGACTTTTGTTTCTAATTGGGTTTTTTAATTTTTTTTTATTTGAACAACTCTAGTTAGAACTATGTTTTTTAATCACTTTATATTTTTCTACTGCCCTATCTCCATATCTCTACTCCTTAATTTCGCAGCCTTTGCTTTGAAAATTAACAGTGCTCGATGGTTTTGATAAGGAAAAAAATGAAGAAAATTGGCCACTCGTGGGATATTAAATACACAGAGACACACCTTCAGTAAACGCTTTTGGATATACACAAAAAACCCTTCCCTTATTTTCTCATTTCACATATACATACTTTTAATAGACCATTCTTCCATAAGAAGCTCTACTTTTATATTCAGAAGGACTCTAAGTGCATAGAAGTTACTTTCATATAAATAATTGAGGTAATTATCTGTTCAAGGATTAGAAATGTGAAACAAATACTCTGCTAAGCAGGTTAACTTTATCACCCTATGTAAAGACAACACCACTGATTTGAGCTTTTCTTTCTACATTTTCTGAAGAACTGGAGCTAGCCAAATGCAGAAAAGGCTGAAATTTAATTACTCTGCATTGATCCATACTCATGCCTGTAAAATTAGTATGTCTCAAACCCCCCTTCAGAGACAGGTGCATTAACTTGTTTTCAGCTATTACGGAGATGTGTATTTCTCTTCTGTGGCGCTGGAATGTATCAGGGATGTGGTATCTAAAACATCCTCTCATTCCTGCGGCCAACTGGGGTTCATGAAGTGAAAAGGAGAGCTGCTGCATGCATTAGATTAATGGTGAGCACTAATAACCTTTCATATTATTGTTATTACTGGACAATGCTGAGACTTCTGCTACAGTTTGATTCCACAAAAGGTCAGGAAATTCTATTTGTCCATCTGTAAAGAAAAAAATGCCATCCATCTTTTAAGTGTAGCTTTTTTTTGACATTTAGGTTGCTCTCCTGGTGATGACTGCAGTGAAAAGAAATAAACAAAATGCGACAGGTTCATCAAGCCAAAGTTTAGCTCTCCTGATAGCCTACTAGACAAATAAGTAGGGAGGAGATATCTGTCACGTCAGACCAAGGAGACAGAAGAAATAATGGATGTTATTAGACATGCAAACCCAGATTATATCCAGAATAGGAAGTTATGAATGGAAAGGCCATATCGGGTCCTCTTAACTACTTCACCATTTATGACAGGATAGTTCCTTAAGAACCTTTCAGTTCTATCTACATACAACCAACCTTTCTTAGTCCATATACCCCACAACTTCCCTTCAGTGTGATTATGTGGCATTACCTAGCTGCAAAAGTAATCCTGAAAACAATATATATTAACAAACCTGCAAGAGGCAGATTCCTGTTTGTCCCTGTCCGTGACTTCTAAAGTGCATTTCTTGTCCAGCTGAGATTTAAAGCTCCAAGAGGCAGAGAGCAAGCCTCTCTCAGATATTTGGAACAACACTAAACATTCTTGCTATGTCCAACAAATAATGAAATAACCCACTGGACCATGCAACAGTCTCCCACTGAAGAGATTCCCGACTTCACGTATTAAAACCCAAGCGAAATCTTGGAAGAAATGCCACACGGAACAACTCAGCCCTGGCTCAGGAGATCTAAAATGCATTGAACCAAATGTAATTTCCCATTAGAAACCAGAAGCTGGTGATGGAGAAATGCACAGGAAAACATCAGAGGAGGAAGAAAAAATCATTAAGCACTGAATTTGCTGATCTTCACTTACAAGTTACACTACTGACTAAAATCTCCTTGTCTTTTCTTCCAATCTCCTTTTATCTGCCCAGGGAATAACAGCAAACTGAATTATCTTTATGCAGATAGCAAAAAAAAAAGTTATAATAATCCCACTTATATTGGTATATAATCTGTGTACTGACTTTAGACTCCTACAGCACCCATGATGTCTTGTTGAGTCTTCCCTTTCCTTCTGTGCAATGAAAATTTTTGAAAGACTTGGAAAATTTTTATGTGTAGGTCTTATAGAACAACAAGACTTCCATTTCAGAAATACACTGGATCGAACCAATATGTGTTAAAGACACAAAAGTGAAACATAAAATCATACATAGGGAAAGATAAGAAACAGGTACTCAAGTCACAGCACTGAAAATACATTTCTTTCTCAGATCAGGAGCTTTTTTTTTCTTTTAGAGTGATCCTTTAGAACAGTTTAACTTCCTTACTGTAAGCAGTCCAGATCTTTATGCAGTCTCAACTCAAAGATCCAACGTAAAACGAGAGGTGGCTGAGAGTCCCTTAGGGCTCTTCAATCTCTGGAAATCCTAGCTTCCTCACCTTCAGAGTATTTCCCAAGCAGGTAAGCACGGCTCAGAAATGAGGAACAATTGTAATTAATCATATTTAAATTGACAAAACAACTAGCAGTCTTCGCATGAAAGAGCTTTAAGTACTCATGCACCTGATTGAAGGGAGAACTACTTGAAAGACACAGTAGGAAATATATCCAGTGTTTTTCTGAAAGGTGTTCAAGGCACACCTGAGAATGTTAATTAACAGGGCACTGAGGCCTTATGAGCCTGGCAACTTCATTCTGTTGGAGACAAGGGCGTAAGGAGCGCAATAGCGATCAAGCTTCTTTCACAGGAAGTTGGTGGTTTATTTTTGCCCCCTTCAGCTAGTAGGATATCTTGTATACAGCCTAGGATGCTTCGGAGGACAGCTGAATAATTAGTAATTCTTCTGTCTTTTAACATATACCTTTAAGAAATGACAGATTACATATTGGATTTAGTTCGATATCTTAGCAAAATTTTCCTCCCTCTGTATCTTCCCTCTAAAAAAATAGTTCTATCTTGTTTTGCTAAAAAAGTATATAAATAAATGCTGGGCAGTCTGATTTCAAACACTGCTGCCAAAATCTTTAGAAAGATTCCTGAGATCTAGCATTACAAACTTTCTTACACACTAAAAAGATGATAAACTTTACTCTCATCATGAAAGAAATCTTTGTGCCCGAGAGGAATGAAGAAAGCAGCTCTAAGGATGCAGATTTCTGCAAAAAACTGATACAGAAACAAAGAGACAATTTTTTTCTTAATCCATAAAAGTGTAAACATTGGTACTGAATGAAATTTTGCAGAAGGCAGTCAGAGTGCAGAAGTGATGAGTTTTTCACTTTCAAAGGTGACATGCATCAAGAAGATGAGGGAAATCAGACTTTACACTGGCAGTGTACTAATGGGACATGCACAAAGACAGTTCAAAACCAGCAGCACAAATTCTGCTATCTGCCAAAGATCTGAGTACTGTAAAGATTACTGTATACAGCTTCATCTCAAACACTTTCTCCCTTATCCTGTGGATATCTGCTGTATATTATATCCACACATATATACATGCCGTTCTAAACCAGCAAGAGGTTCACTTTTTTTTTTAGTATAGATGAATATATCCGAAACTGTATGCTAGTAATATGTAACATTAAATTTATGAATTTATACATTTTATTCATGTGAATGTTTTCAGGCTGTAACAGCAGACTCTTGTTTTTAATTGAAAACCATCACATAACTATTACATATTGGGTGGGGTAGTGCTTTAAGGATTAACTGATTAATCTGCAAAAATCCCATGAAAAAGGTTTTACAGATGAAATCGCATGACAGTTTCTATACAGCTTACTAGGTTATTATGTAAAATATTACCGTTTCCCTCAAAAGCATATTTTATTATGAAAGATGTCTGTGCAGATATACCAAGCAAAGGCATTCTAAAGAGCATAGACATCTGCAGTTACCAAAGCTCCTGGATAACTTAAGCAAAGTAGTAGGATAGTATTCTTTGAAGAGTAAAGAAACTTCTTTCTACTCTTGGTTACCAACTCTTTCTTTCAGCTTTTATGTCAGGTAAGAAGAAACTTGAAAGTACACTTTAGTCCCCAAAATGTAGGTTATTATTAACGTCATAGTATTTAGAACATTTTATTACAGAGATTTATTCCCTGTATTTACAAAGCGAGCATCTCACCTTTGGATCTCGGAGAAAAAGTGCTCTTAGGATAAGGGAGTGAACATCTCCAATTGGTGGATAATGCATCAGAAGTCCCAAACAGGTCTGATAATTACTTGAAATCACTACAATGAAAATGAAAAAAAAAAAAAAAAAAGAAGAAATTTTATCTTATTTTGATATTCCAAACCAGTACCTTTTCCAGTAGATCCATCACAGTTCAGATTCAGCTGTCTTTTCCCACCTTAAGTCTCTTAGAACTCAAGCAGTGCTCAGAGTAAAAGAAGATACTGCATTATCAAGCTTCACGACTATGCTTGGTCCAGTATCATTAAGGACAATGCTAAACCTACTACTTACATTATGTCATAGACATTTATGTTAGCTCCAGATTTAGATGCCTAAATTTAGATCTCTAGCTGTGCACCTAAAGCCTGCCTGAGTCAGTGGTGGTCAGGGCAGTAGTCAGTGGAGCTGGAAGAACTAGTCCTATACTCTGAAATGGACACTGACTTTTCAGACACTCATCTGCAGACACTTAAATTTAAATATGATAATTTGTGAGATAAATTTTACCTTCAGTCCTGCTTTTATGATAACTTCCCCACTCTGACAATTCTTTGCTTTAGTATCTTTTATGTTGTTCTTATGTACATATACACATACATGCTCACACACATATATATACACACACATAAAATGATCTCAACAACTCCATTTTTTTCTTGTAAATCAGAAACTATTCATGAAATGTGCAGGAAAAAGGGAAAAGGCTAGATCTTAATCTCAAAAACACTTAAAAATATAATATACCATTAACTTTATTAGAATTTTTTACTTATGCAGGAAATTTTCAGCATGCTTTTCTAAGTTTATAATTTTGTTATAATTGTGCTTAATTTTATCTCTATGTAAGTATACTCTATGGTTCTTTGCTTGTCGTTATCATCTTCTGTTGTTTTTTTTTTCCTTTTTTTTTTTCCCCCAAATCAATCTAATTATGAGTGCAATTATTAAAGACATCTTTTCAGGCAGGTCTATGTAAACTACTTCATTTCTTTTGCACCATCTAAATCCAGGCAATCCATCTGCCACAGCTGTCAAACCAATGCCTGTTAATGATGCTTACACTCTGCAACATAAAGACAGCCTCCAACAATAGTAATTGTAAATAATTTTTTAACAAACTTTACTATTCTGAGAACTTTAGATGCAGTAACAAATACTTTTAATTAATCAGGTCTCTACACCAGAAAGGTTCATTGCAAATATAAAATTATTTTGAATGAATACAACACAAAATAAAGGACTGTTTTGTGGATAGAAAGATTTAAATGTTTTAATTTTTTTCTTTCATGTGAATAAGCCTCATATCCTCCTGTACCTTTCCTCCTTTAACAAGAGGATTATGGGGAAAAGATGCAGGACTGGGCAAAATGAATAATTATAATCTGTGTAGGGAACCACTTTATCATCTTCATTTCCGTTGCTGATCCGACAGCTTGTAATTTCATACATCTGCTTTCATTTGTAAAGCACTCACTTATCCTACTCATTCTTTATCTGTTCTGCCTGTTCTTTTTCCTACCCTTTGTTTTTCTTGTTCATATTCAGGTACCTGTTTTTTCTTCTTGAAGTCACAAAGCTGGCATAATGAACACAATACAATGGTCTCCGTCAGAGTTCTTTCAGAGGAGTATAATATGAGCACCACATAGTACATACCCAATCAAACTTTCATACGTAAATCAAATTTAAGATACTGTACTGCAGTTATGATCATGATGCCTTTTTACCAAAGCAAATAAAAATACTGAAAATTGATAGTAAATTCTAAATACTTTTATAAACTATAGGCTGTAAGACCAATGCATTTCTCTTTTGAACAGAGCAGTATGTTCTATTCAGCAATGTAAAATGGATTAAAATTATGCTTTCTTTATTTTTCTGGAAGAGTTCTTTGTTGTCTCACAGATAAAGAGAAAAGTAAATATTAAAAAAGCTGGTTTATATTAATGGTGCTGACTTGACTCCTGACAAAAAAAATTGTATTTTCAACCACACTTACTCTAATTTTTAATTTTTTATATGTATAATAGTGAAGCAATTGAATAATGGAAAAAAAAATCAAACTGTTGGGCAATGACCTGTGTTTCCTCTGATCCCTAAAAGTTAAATTTAAAATGAAACCTTACCATCCAGAGAAAGTTAAAAAACCTCCAACACTTAAATGAGGAAGGCCTGCTAACTTTTATATTTATTTTAACTTTAGGGTCTTCCCCACATATTCAGCTGTGCTGGTTCCATGTAGAAATCTTTACCAAAGAGAACACTGTTGCCAGTGCTCTGTTTGCTGGGGAACCTTGGGTTAAAAGGATTACTTTGCTGAAACACCTCTTGGTACCCCTTTGTTTCAGAGTGATCTGTATGCTGCCCATGACCCAGCAATGTGTGTTTGCAGCCCAGAAAGCCAACCGTGTCCTGGGCTGCATCAAAAGCAGCGTGACCAGCAGGCCGAGGGAAGGATTCTGCCCCTCTGCTCCGCTCTGGTGAGACCCCACCTGGAGTAATTCCTCCAGCTCTGGGGGCCCAACGTAAGAAGGACATGGACCTGTTGGAGCAAGTCCAGAGAAGGGCCAGGAAGATGATCAGGGGGCTGGAGCATGTCTCCTATGAAGACAGGATGAGAGAGTTGGGGTTGTTCAGCCTGGAGAAGAGAAGGCTCCAGGGAGACCTTATTGTGGCCTTTGAATATATTAAGGGGCCTGTAACAAAGACAGAGAGAGACTTTCTACCAGGGCCTGTAGGGACAGAACAAAGGGCAATGGTTTTAAACTGAAAGAGGGTGGATTCAGATCGGACATAAGGAAGAAAATTTTTATGAAGACAGTGGTGAAGCACTGGAACAGGTTGCCCAGAGCTGTGGATGATCCATGCCTGGAAGCGTTGAAGGATGGGGCTCTGAGCCACATGATCTAGTGGAAGGTGTCCCTGCCGACGGCAGGGGATTAAACTAGATGATCCTTCAAGGTCCCTTCCAACCCAAACCATTCTACAGTTCTTGCCTCTTCAGGACAAAATGTATAATATTATCCAACAGAGTGGCAGTTTTCTTAAAAATGATACAGAAAATAGCCATAAACCAAACCAAACACCCCTTCTCTGAATATACATATCAGACTTAAAAGGATTTCTAAGAATCAACTGTAGGATAAAGTTTCTGGAAGGAGATTCTGTGCAATGCAAATTTATCCAGTCTCAGCAGTAGCTGGATGGTGCTGAAGTTCAATGGTGAAATATCCTGCACTGTGGCCAGCTGCCTTGTAACAAGCTTGGTGCTTCTGTACCAGTGCTTTTCCTTCACTAATAGGCTTGGCAAGAGTCACAGCTGGATCCAACTTCTATTGCGAACAACAAGTTCTCACTTCTCCAAAGACGAATGCTATTGATACTTCTAGGGAAAGGAGTAGAGAAACTCCTTGACGTACAGAAAGCAATCTTACTGCCTTTTGATTAATATTTGTTATGCAGTGCGCACAGGAACATCAAATTGCTTTCTCCCTTCTGGTTTAGATGAGACCGACTTTTCTCTGTTGGTCCAATAAACATCCCTGGATGCAAGCAGCAACAATAGTGGTGGAAAACATGTAAATTAACTCTACTTGTCCTCAACAAAGTCCTAATTTTCCGTGACACGTCATTTCTTAAGAGTTTAATGTTTGATGCTACCAGTCTTGTATCCTGATGGCTTCCTAACCCAAGAAGGATGGGACTACTTCCCCCTGCTGCTTTATGCATGGCTATATTCTCTTTAGTAGGCCCTAAACGAAGTTAAACATAGATAATACGAACATCTTGCACTATAACAAAAATAACAAATCAGCTCCTCTAAAAGGCTGTGGCTCCTTTATTTCCCTCAAAATATTCAGAATACTTTTAGATAAGAAAAAAATATATCCTAACAATGGCCATAGCTAGTCCTCAAGTGGGAACATGATAAAAATATACTTATTCTAACACTCATCAGTCAAATTAGCTCCTGTTGCAATAATGATGGTTTACTAAGCAAAATATAGACAGGTCTTCCAGGTTTCTTGATTTTTGTCCTTCTGGAAGGGAAGTATATAAAATATATATATTTTTGTACTGCACCTCCCCCTTCTGATTTCATCAACAACTGCATATACATCCATATACATCATGCTTCTGATCTGACAAATTTAAAAAAAAAAGGTGGTTTTGCATGAATTTTTCCAAAGAAACTAAAAAAAAAAAAATTTATTAGAACTCACAGATACTTTGGTAAACAATCCTACACTTGGCTTGTGAGGATTATCACTCCACAGATAAAGCTCTGCTTGGATACAGATGTAAAACTGAACAGAGCAGTTTACAGAATGGCTGTGTATGTGATTATGTATCTGTAATCTCTAAAATGTATAAACAATAATCTAATAATCGAAATGTTCCCTTCTCCTTGAATACTATATCATTTGAGTAACAGAGGATTTAAAAAAAATAACAATAAAATAAAAAATATAGCAGAAATACTTTCTTAAAATCATGTCCTTGAGAACATCAAAATAAAACACAGAAAAAAAATCCATCAACTCCCAGACCAGCAACTTCTCCCCCATCCCCAAATGTGCCGGCATAAAAGAATCTGCATAATTTTTAAACTTTCAAATGCCTTCAGTACTATATTATTATCATTGCTTACATCTGACATTTTTATAACATAATATCTTAGGAGCTCTAATATTATTCCTACTGTTTCAAAGTTTTTAAACTGAAAATTTCCAGACTGTTTATTTATAGATGATTAACATCATCACATGTTTTGAGCTAACATTTCCTTTCACCAAATAAAGAGAAGCTTTTAGAAACCTATTTTATTTGAAAACGTTTGTAAAAATATTACAATAGAAACTTAAACTCCATTCAAAGCTCAGATATCAGCAATAAAAAAATGAGGAAAAATGGAAAACTTTTCTGTTACAGACATATAAGAAAAGCTTTCTTTTACCAAATCAAGAACTGTGCAAATCACTATTGTTTGAGCTTGACTTTGAAAATATATTCAACTTTACAGTATTTATGACTGGGTACTTTGTTTCACCATTCTATTATGCCCAGAGTAACTAACTAGGTCCAACTATAGAAAAAAAGTGACTTATTACAGAAACAGTGTATGTATGAAGTATTAGCTGTCCTGATGAGGTGACTTTGCATTTCATTTGGGCAAATGTACTCCACTTTAAAGCTATTTACTACTCTATTTACTAAGCCTGGAGATTTCAGAAAAAAGGAGGGCATCATACAGATGCCTAGAACACATTTTTAGCTCATGTTTTTAGTTACCTCATACTGATATTGTACATCAGCACCACAAAGCAAAAGAAAACAAACACAGAACAACCTTCTTCCCCAAGAAGAGAGAGGGTGCTTACAAACACAGTTCTAAAGTTCTTTTTTTTTTAAAAGGGAAATGATGACACAAAATAAAATACTGATGATAAGAAACAGTTTTACATGCATCTGCACTATATATATCTATACCAAATTTTTTTAGATTATTTCAGTTTACTGCACATAAACAAGCCAGATTTAGATTGCAGAACATAATGACCTGGAATCAGATCATCCTTAAACAGCAGCATTAATTTTGAAACCTCTAAACTGAATTAAATGTCCACTTCTTTGAGAGGAATGTAAGGTAGCTCTGCATGTTTATTAAAAAGTAATTAAAAAAACACATGAAGGCAGGCACTGGAACGACAGTGCGTGCAAAGTACACGCACATTATCTTTTTTGAGATTGGGCCCTAAAATAGGAACAGCAGATGCTGAAAACTTTATGTGTCCGAGAATACAAACCTGTGCCAAATATGTGACCTTGTTATAAACTAAAGCTTACAGATTATATATAATTAACTCTGAATAGCATGCTATGGAATTCATATAGTTAATGACAGACATGCATCTTGCTGCAAAACACATACTTTGTTGAAGCAAAGTTGTATACAGGATTTTTTTCAAAATATGCTGGGACAAAAATAAATGCCTCAGTCATTACATATCTTCCTCCTCCCATTCACAATTACATGAGCTAAAACTTTTTTTGTGATTTCTTGTTTGTCCCAACTTAATGTATTTAGTGGTCCTCACTAACCCATAAGAATTCACCTTTGCAAATATTTCAGGCGTACTAAAATAAAATAAAATGAAATGATAATTTTTTTAAAGATGCCACTCTTGCATAGAATAAACATATTTTGTAATTGTTACTCATCTCTGCATTTACATTTCTTTCAAGATATATCTTTGAAAATTATGAGTCATTGCCTTGTGCATTTTCACATTTCTCGCAGCAGAACAGCATAGAAGTATTTCCAGTGTTAAAGGGAGGCTTTACTCAATTCATCAGCTTGGTCAGAAGGTGGAGCTCTATACATACCTGTATCACTGCACCTAAAATCTGTAACAGTATAAAACCACAGAACTACTCAGAAAACAAGCCTGCATTTAACTCCAAGACACAATTTGTTTCATAAATACACCAGACCGTGTCTGATAATAAACGGCTCCTCTCCTAGCATTTGGAAAGATTTTCAGTATGTTAAAAAATTCACAAGGAAATGTAGCATTTCTTAAGTCCTTTTTTTCTATTGAAAAATAGGTTTGCATTCTTTTTAAAAGATCGGAAGATACTTGATACTTACAGGCATCTCTAATATATAACAACATGGCTACAAAAATGTAGTCAACTAAATTCAGGGTGATACTGTCAGCAAATAGAGCATCCCAGACAACCAGAAGGTCCTGAAGTGGGAATTCACGTCCAAACAGGAGCCTTACCCATCGCCTGAAAAAAAAAGGAAAAGACGTGATTTGTATTTCTCCATTTTGCCAAGCGTGTTAAAGTCAGGATACATATCCCAGGATCAATTATAATCCAAAACATTTTACTAGAAAATTTTGCAAAGTGTGAAGATCTGTCATAACCACTTAACTAACTGTATTCTTGGAAATGTTACTGCATCTACATTAAAGACGTGATACATTGCAGACTGTAGAAGCTTAACTGACTAATATTATTATGTGGGTGAACCTCAAAGGACAAAACATATCAATCCTATATACCATATTTTTTGGCACTTAATGTGATAGGGATCTAAGATGAGAGGGAGAAAATGTTATGCAAGAATAGCATGGAACAGCAAAACCAGGAGGGTGAAGCCAGTGGTTTCTTTATGAGAAGCCCTGAAAAGCCCAGTGAAGTGAAAGCCAGTTCAGAGGCAGATGCTGAGCAGCAGTTAAAATGGATGGGGTCACACTTAGTTTGAAGAGGCTTCCTCCTTGTAATCAATGACAGTGTTCGCAGCTCCATGTAAAATATGCTATAGATCCTCATTTGATTAAACCTAATTTAAATCTTTACCAGATTTAGTGATAATCTGCCTGTAGACTATACCGTCAATTCCTGTTTATATCTATGCTGTTTTCATACCTAGCAAAATGTGAAAATCTGTCTTATTAAATGCACCATTTGCTTGAGGCTGGAAGCTTGAGATGCAGTAGAAGAAAATTATTTCTCAAGATTCCTTGTTTCCAGTTCTGGCTCTTACACTGACTTACTTGCTGACCTCAGGAAGGGCACTTCTCTTTCCTATTCCAGAACAGACCTGCTACCTTTGTAGCCTTTTAGGTAGGATTATCTAAGGTTACATTAGAAAGAGCTAAAGAATAGTTAGTAACATTAATCCTGAAATAGTTATTACAAAATGGACTTAAAAATAATGAATTACATTTTTAGCGGGGATATGCAAATTACTATGCATGTGGAATCTGTTTATTCAGTGGCAAGAAAAGATTGATTGCAAATTTCTGCTAAGCAAATTAAGTCATTCTTTAAAACTCAGAAAAATTTCTAAAAAGGCAACTAGAAATTTCATCAAGATTAGTTTCACTTGTAAGAATTCATGTTTAACCACTTTTGTCCCAGAACTCATTGTTGGTTTAAGGCATCTGGGTTTTTTTTGTGACTCCAGTAATAAAAGTACATTTCTAGATGAATGAATTCCAACACGCCAGTCGAGCACAAGCTTTTAAGACAGCAACAATCTGTACAAGAAGACTCTCTCATATAAAAGAAATTCAAAGGGACTGTTTTGCAAGTCAAGGTTTTGTTCACTAAACTTTTTCCCCCCCTGCCACTGCAACCGTATGTATAATCTGCAGAAACATCCATGTTACAGATTTAGAGATCACTACACAGAACTTTTTCCCTTGCAAGACATGTTCTCTTTTAAAAGTGAAAATATGTAGTTTCAAAAGACAGTATCATCTCATCCCATCCTTGTATCAAACATTTACGTTCTAAAGTCTTGTAACTTTTATGTTAGTGTAGTAATTATGAAAGTCACAATATTAGTTATGACAAAACACAAACTCTGTGTATTTCCCTCTCTGATCAAACCCCTTTCCTGTGAGGAGGTATTTTCAGGCCTCAGAAAGAGAATTCAGAAGAACTGTTAATACAGAAGTAAGGCTTAGCTAGTGAGTGCATTTAATACCACGTCTGTTCTAGCGAAGGGATTTTACCAGCAGTGGCACATTACCCTACACTGCCTAGCCCACAGGAGACTATTATCCTATGGTGACACAAACATTACCCAAACTCTGCGTGAAACCTATTACTTGCATTAACAACCCCTCCCACCTGTAAAACCGCAACTTTCAAGTTACACAAACTGTTAGGCAAGAAATTTCAGCTGAGCTTCAAGCATTTGAGCTGACTTTGCTTGCAACTATCCAAATCTCATTCAGAAGCCTTGCTAAAAGTCTAATACACTTGAAGGGAAAAAATACACCATGGTGTAATGGGATTTGTTATTAGTCTTTTATTAGAAATCTCTTTTGCTTCTTTACTACTTCATTATGCAGTGTTAATCGTTTGTAGATGCAGGTTTATTCTGCTCAAGCAGAAGTCATTCCTTTTTTCCTCCTGCTTTTATATTTTCTCCTGGGAAAATTAAATCTCAGTCCCCAGAGGTATCACGTTTCACAGATGTAGTCTGCTGAAGAACAACTGGACTTCCTTTTGCAACCGTAATATTATCGTTAATTATTTGAACCTTCCTGTCTTAAAGGGAGTAAGCAATTCATACTGTTGGAAATGCATATATACTAACTGCTCTCTTATTTTCTTCAGCAGCATTTAGCTCGTAGCATCTATAAACCAAGGACCCTATTGCCTATGAACCATGCTGCCATATGGCAGGACTCCACTCAGCTTTTGTATTCATAAAAAGGGATCTTAATTCCTTAAAGTAAGTGTCCACACTGAAAAGCTGTCTTTCAAACTAACACATTTTTATTGCTTTTACAAATATTTGCAGAGAATTTAAGACACATTTAATAATTGCATTGGACATGATAAACCTTTTTTTTTTTTTTCTGAGATGCCTGTCTCTGGTTTAATTATTGTTCTGTCCTGATAATCTTGCCTTACATCTGTTACACCTGCAGACTGCAAGGCTCACAATAGTATACCTTTTATCACATGCAGTAATACAATAATTCATATTTTACCAGGCACACTTAGCAATTAAAATCTACAAAAAAACCCCACCAGATTCTTTAAAGCCATAATACACCAAGGTACTACTACCTACATTGTAGAATATGTAACTGTATCTTCCACTTATGATTCCTATATAATTAAACCAATATTCTCAAGAGATCAGTAATTACTAGCAATAGATAATGATTCATTAATGACCTTACAATATAGGGAAAGCAGGAGAAAACTGTGCTCTAGTAAAGCCATTAAATAAGGCAATGATCCAGCCTTACCAGTTTTAACTAAAACCACAACCATTCTGATGGAGATTTACAGGACAATTCTGCAAGCATCAATAAAATTAACTCATGTTATTTGTTACATATATTTAGCTGGTTATCTTCTCTGTCTTCTTGGAAGGCAGACAATTAAAAAAAACAATAAATAAGCCTAAGAAATGGTTACAGATGAGGTGATGCAAACAGCTTAGGAGTCTTTATGAGGACAAAACACCACCATGAAATCAGAAAGAATAAGAAAAACTGTAATGCCAAGAAAGGGAAAGCATGAGTCTAAAGCTACTTCTCTATCTAGGGCCTACAACTTGTCAACAAGTTGCCTAAAAATTCTACTGTAAGAGCCAGTTTTCAGCCATTTATACTTTTGCTAAACTCAATCTTCAGCACAATTTCTGCTCCAAGCATCTGCTCAAGGCTTGGTTTTTTTATTCATTCATACTATTCATTAGAACAAGGTTAAAAAAATTCTGCTCATGCTTAACTTATTTTTTCCCCAAGCATTTCATTAAGAAGATCTAGAATCAAAACAACAACGTCTCTAGTATTTCCTTTTTGCCTTGTATATTAAAAAAATGCCCAAATTTGGTAATTCCTTGGTTGGCCTAAACACAGCAGAGTGCAGGTTTCCACCGAATACGTTCTGTTTCCCTGACCTTCACCCCAGCTGCACCCACCCTCCTTCCTGCATGGGAAATGGCAAAAGCGCGTATCATCCACCTGCAATGGCTCGTGCTGCAGAGTCGATGTGGCGGCAGAGGATGCTGTTCATCTTGTTTCCAGTGCTTGCAAGACTCACTAGTGGGAGTCTTCCAGGGAAAGGGAGGGTCAGTAGGATTTTGCAGGATGCCATTGCATTTTCAGTGCAAGCTTTGCTGCTTTTCTTAAAATAAGAAAATTATTTAAATGGACTGTAACTATTGAAAAGAACACCACCTTATCAAAACTAAGCACTCAGAAGCTGAGAAATGCCAAAATTAACATCAGTTGTTTACTGACTGAGAAAATGATATGTAAGCTCTGTCTCTTTAAACTCCGTCATGAATTATGTTCAAGCAAACATTTGTAGCCAGTGCAATTTACTATGTAAAGTCATGGTCAATAATTTAGGAGAAAGGGTAGACAGACTTGAGCTGTGATCTGCTTGTTCAAAAATAAGATATGGAAAAAGGATGAGGAGCGACATTTGTATAACACTTTCAAAATAACTTAAAGCTATACAGAAGAGAACTAAATAGTCCAACGCCAGGCAGTAAGCACTACTCTGGGCAGACTTCGTGTCTGCACTACGATTTCAGACGTCCACGTTTCTAACCTACGGGCAGAGAGTGGGCTGCAGTTGAAGAAGGCTGCGTATCTCTGTGGCTGTCCTTCTGCAGAGATACCCAGCAGCAGGCAGGGCAAACGCGGGGGCTACCCCTCCCACGGCAGCACCCGTCAACACTTGCATGGATGAGAAGGAAAGGCAAAGAGAGAAAATCACCCTCCAAAGAAGACATTTGATACCAGAAGCTCTTCCAGATATGGTATTTGCCAGAGGCAGTCAGAGGGGGGACAAGCAAGCACAATCAGAGGATGTGTAAGGTAGTTTACTTTCTGTTAATGAAGAAGACCAATCAAGACAAGCTTTACCAACATTTCAGCTTTGACTTGTTACACAGTCCATTTCTCCAGTGTTCTGCCTCCTTTCTTAATAAATCTTGTTTTTACTAAGACTCCTGTGGCTTTATACAGTACAGGGATTATGGATGAAATGTCCTTAAGAGATTAATAAAACCTTCAAATGATACAAGACAGCAAAGGAAACATGCCTAAAGTATAATCACAACTTGTTCTTTCAGCTACTCTTCTACAAGGGTCTTGTGGAAGGGCAGTACTGCTCTTGGTGCACGAGAAACTCTTAATTATCACAGATGAGAAGGAAGGCAAAAAAGCTCAAGTGTAACGATCAACAAAATGACATTTCTAAAACAAACAAAACCTTATTAAAAACCAATATTTTGTCAGAACAGAGAGAAACATGTGAAATCCCAATAAAGCCAAAAAACTGGTATAAGAAGTTACGTGGGAAGCTCAGCAGACTTTGAGGGATTTACAGAAACTTCTGATGTGTTGGATCTAAATGTTGAGAATTTTACACACAGCATACCCTCATATACACACCACCCATAAAGGATGTACAGTGAGATATTGTTACAGCATATGTACCATTTTTTGCCTTAATCTACTTAACTTGTGAGGGGAATGAAAACAGACATCTTGCTAGAAGATGTGTTTACTTCATGTGTAAATTCAAATGTTAATTCTGGATTTAATAGATAAAATTATGTGGCCTTTGTCATTTGAGAAGGCAGACAAGATGATCACATTTTCCTTAGGCTGTAAAACATTTTAATAGTATAGAATTCTACCACATCGTCTCCAGCAGTGTATGCTGATTGTACAAAAGTGTGTTTGATCAGGAGGTGTGCTGGTTTTAGCTGGGACAGAGTTAACTTTCTTCACAGTAGCTAGTGTGGGGCCATGTTTTGGATTTGTGCTGACAAGAGCGCTGATAACAGAGGGGTGTTTTGGTTCCTGCTGAGCAGGGCTCACCCAGAGCCAAGGGCTGTTCTGCTCCTCACCCCCC